>CM076577.1:1378983470-1379058104 GCA_034641835.2 Pinus albicaulis | reverse complement strand
AAGGGAGGATTTTAAAATGAGATAAAGAGGAGATATAAGGTTTTAAATGGGAGTCTGATGATTTTGAAGGTTAAATGAAGGCTTATGGAGGGATTTTATGAAGGAAATGAGAATGAAAAATGGGATTTATTTTTGAGTAAGGGAGGGGTGAAAATGATGGAAAATGGGGTTTTAAGCAGTCTTTCTCTTGGAAAACAGTAGGTTCTTTAGGATAAGGAGGGAAAAAACAGTGAATATTAATTCAAAGGGAAAATATCTTTATAATACTTTAAGAACTAACAATTTGGTCATGAATTGTTTCTTAAAGGCTAAAAGAGATTTAGCCACCATTTGATATGGCAAATTTTATAGGTGGCTAACACAAGTTAACCATGAAATCACTTAACTTCCGCAACTTGACACCTTTACCCATGGATGGAACATTTCTTTGAGTGTCACTTACTAGTTTTCACAACCTTGCATTGAGCATAGGATTTTTCCTATCCTAGGAAATAGTGCATCTGTTACACGACACTCATTCTATCCATTGTACTATAGCATTCTTTTATTCCTTTTCAGGCTTTGAATATGAAAAAGACAAAAAAAATAAAATATTTTGAAAAGGAGTGGGAACGAGATATTTTCTTCCGTATTTGATGAAAGCTATAGTGTCAGTTTTTTCACCCTTGAACAAAGCACAAAAAATATATGTCTTTCCTCCATTTGGGATGGTTTTAGTTTTTGACTTAGGAGAAGCTATAACCTTGTTTCATGAGTTAGTACTCCCCCGGTTGGTTATGTCTTCCAATCATATGGAGGGTTTTTTAATGCCTCCTGCATGACAAACATTTACAAAGTTATCATTTGCTACCATATTCAAACATGAGTCATGCTTTTTCTCAAGGGAAGTTAACCTGAGTTGGCCTTTCTGAGGTGTCTCTTGACTCATTTTTCAGTCGACCTTACTGGTCTTGTCAATATCTTTTTCTATCACATCAGATGTTTGGTCCTTTTCTCGTGCTGGTTTGAGAAGGTTCCTATTGACTTCTTGCCAACGGGTTTGTCTCTTATCGACTACAACATATTTCTATGAGAGTAAACCTAGAGCTACACCCTAGCCCTATTTACATTATTGATAGGTGACCTTGTACTCAACATTTGATCATCATCACTAGTCTTTAACTGAGTGGTTTCCCTTGTGTTCGACATCAACTTACATTATCACAACTAGGATTCATGCAGTACCTTGATTTCCATTTGATCCTATTGGTGGATATCTCGCCTCTTTGTCAGTTTTCATTATTGATTGGTTTAGAGGGTTTCTCCCACGCGCTAGCTTCATCTTGTGCATGCTGGAAATGTACTTCGGGTTGGTTACTTCACTCTACTTCGTCCGATTCCTTCCAAATCTTGGCCTGTGGGTTACACTCATTCTGGACTGATGTGGGATGCCTTAATGCCTTCCTTCCAACAGATATTTTCCCATTGACTCAGACTCATTGCTCTGGGAATAAGGTATAGAGTCTTCTTGTCAGTACTTTAGGGTTTATAGTCATTAGTGGCAGACTCTTTGCAATCAACAATGAGGATACATCGTTGCCTCCTAATTGATAGATTCTTTCAAGTGTTTGACTTCAACTCATTCATTCACACTTGCTAGATTGTACTGAGGCACCTTGACACTCATTATCATTATTGGTGGGTTGTCTCGCGTTTGTTGATAGTATACATCAATGACCAGTAATCAAACGATTCTTGCATGGTCGACTTCAACTCATTTATTCCCATTGTGTAGAATTGTGCCATAGTGATCAGTGAAGACCTCAGGTTTAGATCAGCATGCTTTGGTTCACTTTGACAGCTCCTTCAGTTTTCTCACCAGTGACACCATCCACCCTTATATGTTACAATTTCATCACAAGGACATCTTATATGTTGGCTCCCGAGTTTCTTGTTGTAACATTTGTACCACCACTTATGATTTGGTACTTGGAGATTCAGTTGTGACCTTTTTGATCAGAAATCTGTTGCAGCATCATTGATCAGTCTTCTATATGTGATACTTGGACTTGATTTTGACTTGTACTTTCAAGCAGTGATCAGATGATTCACTATGTACTTTACATTTCAGCTATACTTGTATACATATTGGATATGATCTATACTTCATATGCGAACATGATTTTCTTTCACTAAGCATGGGTATGCCCACCTCAGACATGAGCTATCTTTCTGATCTCTCTCACTGGTTTTTTGGTAGGCTGAAACCTCGTGAAGTCCTGTCTAATCCTCGCAAGGCTCTTTCTATGCACATAATACATTTCGGCCATCATGTACCCCTTATGACCTCATATATTAGGGGGCATCTGTTATAGCATCATTTATGACTAGCTCATACTTGATGATTTATGCTTGGAAATTTTCTCAAAAAACAGTATCTTAAAACCCATATGCGACTCTGCCCCGAATTTTCCATGTATACACGCGATTCCATACATACAGAACCACGTATTCCATTTCAATCATTAAATATATATATATATATATATATATATATATATATATATAGATATTCCCTATTTTGAGGCAAGGTTTATGGTTGTTCCAGTAACTTAACCACCCCAGCCCGTGGCCTAACTGTTCCCAATTGTAGAAAACTAATTTGAGCTAGTATAAAATCCCCTCAAGGGAATGGCCTAAGGGAGGAAGAGGGAGAGAAATATAGATATTATATGTTGTTGGAGCCCTATCCAAGTTTGATATATTCCCATGCCTCTTGCACTTCACAGATATATTTAGGAAACTCTTGTTTCCTTGAGATATTTATCACCCTATATGACATCCATTGTGCACTCATCTTGGAAGAAATCTTGAGAGGCTAGGACTGGGTAGATCCAGAGGATGGTATACTCAAAGGTCGTGGCAGATTTCAGGTGATCTCTTCACGTTTATGTACTATACATGTCATTAATAATATAAGAATCCATTTTGTTCCTGATGTTTATGTGTCAATAATATTTTATACATGTGTAATGATCATCAATTGAACATTTAATATTGTTTTTATAATGTTATGCATGATTTCCACTAACATCTAGAACATATATATGCTTTACAACTAGGATTTTGTGTTCATTCTTTGCTGATTTAAAAATTTTGGAGCACAAAGAGTTACAGGGGGTTGGCACCTGCGAGATATATTGGGGTCTTGTGATTTGGAAGATTGGCATACCAAATGACATGGAAACATCATAACCACTTTGGAATCGTAGGATCTAGCCCTCCTGGATTTAGAGAGGGATCTCTCTATATGTGTCTTTTCAAAGAATATATCTTTAAGGCTTATGATATGATATTAGGACAGTTATAAAGTACAAGGGGTTTGTTTGTTTTTTGGTTGGAGATCATTAAAATAGAAGGTCATGTGAAGTGAAGGAAAAAAATAAGTGGAGGGACGTTTCAGCATGGGAAGATAGGCCAAAAAACAGTGCTAGACCATTGGGCTATGGGGTCATAAAAGGGTTTACTTGCACAACAACTATTCAAGGGTTTTCAAAGGGCAAGTTATCTATATAAGAATATCTTTTAAGTTGAGTTTGGTGGTATGAAACATTAAGGAGTGAGGTGAAAGAAACAACATGTAAGAAAACAAAGGGCAGCCTAAGATCACAGAGGGACTTTTAATAATCCTACTTTTGACATACTCTTAAGAATACGACATTTAAGATAACATAAAAATTCACCTAAGATCAGGTAAGGACTTTTAACCTAGCTTGATTTTTGCACACTTTTAAGGGAAATCTTCAAAACAGTTGTTTAAGACTAAACAAGGGACACGGCTAACCATAAAATGCAGTGAAAATATCATTCAAGAACAACATCTTAGGTTCTACTCAGCAAGACATGGGCTCATCAACATACTTTGACTAGTTATACTATATCGAAATCATTCCCAAATACACATTTAGAAGAAAACATAAAGATAAAGCTTTATTAGTCAGAGTTAGGGTACTTTGCAGTAAATCCTACTCTATATTTTCTATTCTTTATCAGAGAATATCAACACAGTGGAAACATATGGAGGATAACAATTACAGTGAGAATAACATCACCAATGATTTAGATCAGGATCCAATGAATCTTCTTGTCTATTGATGTGAAAAACTAGTTACATACTTTTAGTCCAATAGCTTTTATAGTCCAATGCTTTTCTTCCCAGCCTATTATATTACAAACTACTCAGAAACTCTTACTCAATAAAAATTCAAACTATTAAAAATTTCCCAACCATTACAACGAATTTTCTGTGAATACATATAGGTGCAAGAGGAAGAGTGCAACAGAAAATGGAAATAACTATCAATTAAGACAGAGTAGGGGAGGTATTCGAATGCCCATTCTGCTTAATAATCACAGCAATAACTGTTGTGCCACTTTAGTAGTTTTTCCTATCTTTGACGCATATCTGGTAGGTCTGGTAGTAAATACGAAGTGTGTTCTTTGAAGCAATCTTGGTCTGAAGTACCCTATTTGATTTCTAGGACAAGAAAACTATCATTTTTGGATCTTGTAGCCCCATGTTTGTTTAATAAATGTTCTGACAGTTTTAATGAGGTTCTGCCATCAGGATGGCTGTCACAATGGCTTTGAGAGGAAAAATAGACTACATGTGTCCTTTTAGTCTTTTGGAGAAATAAATACTTCTGTAGGTGTGGCATTCGAGACTTTCTTCTGCTGATATGTCTTGCTTTAGCCCCTTTTAAACACTGATTTTCCTTTAATTTTTTCTTTAAGGATTCTTCTAATCATATTTCGGGCTTTCTGTCCTTTGCTCACTGTATTAACCTTTAATCCTTTGATTTCTTCACTAATCTTCATTAATATTCCCTGTCTTTGTGTTTGCACGGGTTTCCTATTGTGCTGGAGGGTTTTATTTGTAATCATGTCCATAAAAGGTTTGATTGAGCTCGGAAATTCGACCCCTCAATCCCTTTGCCACTGTTTCTTTGGCTGTGGGAGACCTGTGGATTAATCCACCATTAAACCTGCACATGACAACAAACTAGTTATGAAATCCTATGTTTCTTGGATTTAACTTCAACAGAGGCTTTGGCAGGGGTTATGGAGCAGTGAGGAGGTAAGGTGATTGCAGCGGAGAAAGGTTTCAAAGGCAAAAACATGCAACAATCCACAAAAATTGAATTTGGCATGAAATAGTGGATAGGCAGTATTAGAAAACCAGTAGTGGTTTCACGTAGGGTGAAGGCGGTAAGTGGTTTGGAGTGGAAGGAACATGATACAGTCCAATGGATAACACGTATGTTCCTAAAAACCACCCATTTCGCATTCAAAGAGCATGGAGGGGCAAGGGGAGAAAAATGGACGCGAAATGGGATTTGGGCCGTCAGATCTCGGGGGGAAAATAGATCAACGATGGAGATCTCGAGGAAACATGATGAAGTACCCCAGCGTGGTTGGGTAGGACCAGCGGGTTTATATGGAAAAAATGAAAGAAAATATGCATATTGCAGGGGCACTTGAGGTACGGATGAGTTTGTGCGCGATAAAATCTTGACCATCTGATTTGTGAGGAGACGTGCAGATCAACGGTGGAGATTGTATTGGGGAATGGAAGAAATGACTGAATGGGCAGAGGAGAAGTGATAGTGCCAGGAAGCGAAGGCCATCAAATCTGGGAGACATCAACGACCATGGTTAAACACTGAAAGAGAATAAAAATAGGCGAGGTGGACTTGGAGGAGTAATGTGGGCCGTCGGATTTGTGAGATGGATGGCGGAGATCTACTCGGTAGATTGGAAACTCAGCGGAGAAAAGGGTTGGGAAGAAAGAATTTGGAAGTTGCAATGGCCAATGGCTGATGGGAAAGGCCAGAGTGATGGGCAGAGGACCATTGGATCGAGATCAATATAAACAGCTAGGATGTGCTCGGAGCATCACACATTGGTGGTGAAGAGGGTTTGGGAAGAGGGATTTTGAAAATGCAATGTGCCGATGAGCGAGGACTCTCTGATCAGATTTGTTCGACGGCTCAGATCAAATGGGAAGGTATATAAGGCTGGTGAGGTGGAAGAAAAGGGAAGCAACGGGAGCCGTCAGATCGTGAGGATCGATGGTCAAGATCTTCTTGCAGATGTGCAAAAAAAGGAACGAAGGGGTGAGAGGACGGGCGAAAGGTGAAAGAGAAGTGGCCGTTGGATCAGGAGGATCAACGATCTAGATTAAATGATGAAGGAGGATGAAAAGGGAGGGGGTTGATCTGCAGGGGTAATATGGACCATTGGATTGGAAAAGATCAACGGTGGGGATTTAATCGGAGGATCGGCATATCGGCGGGGGGGGATTCATCGGAGGGGAAACGTGATGCGTCGATAACCTTTGGATATTTGGGGAACAGACTGCGAAGATTGAATTGGGATTTCGGCCATCGGCAGGGCAGAGGGTCTGGCGACAAGGAAAATGGGATCACTGATGGAGCAAGGGTCATCAGATTGGAATGATATTGATGGTGGATATTTAATCGGAGGGGAAAGGGGAAACCCGTCATGATGGAGCGATGCGATGGAGAAGAATGATGCAATGAAGTGATAGCCGTCGGATCTTAGGGAATTGGACGGAGGAGATTGGGTCGAGACTTCGCATTGGTGGGGAAAAAAAGGGAAAGTGGTGTAGGACCACTAGAAAGCCAATTTGAGATGGGGCGATCTACCAACGGTCTTTGTATCTGCGAGATTGATGGCGGAGATCTATTCGGGAGTGAAACCATCGCGCGGGAAGAAAAATGAATATACAAAGGAAAAAAGCGGTGGAACGGCCTCCGATAGCACAAAAGGGGCTAAAGACCTATAGACGATAGTCGTGCATCCACGGTTTTATGGAGGAAAGGGGCTAAGGGCTTAAGCCCACAGGTGCTTAAGTCTGACTTAAAAAAAATGATTTTTTAGGCTGAAAAAGGGGGTTTTTGAAGGTTTTTAAAGGTTTTGATAAGTTAGAAAAAGTGGTTTTAAACCTTATAAGAGGGATTTTAAAGGTTTGGAGGGGTTTCTATGGGAAGGGAGGAATAATAGAGGGAAAAAAGGGGATTTTAGGAGGGAAATGATGGAGAAGAGGTTCTTTGAAACAATCCCTGTATATCAGCAAGCTTCTTCGAGGGTTTTGAGTGGAGAGATAAAATAGGTGGATTCTTTTGAAGGATAAGGAACACAATAGAGGCTTCAAGAAGTCACAGATTTCGCATGAAATTTGTTTATTGAAGACTAAATACCTTTTTAGCCATATTTTCATATGTCAAAATTATGGATGGCTAATAGTGGCTCCAACTTGGGGATGGCAGCTCCTTGGAGGTGTCAAGAACCTCAAAAATGATCTCTGGAATGTAGATCAATGTCCTACACTTTAACAATCCTCTTTCTTCCTTGATCATGCTTCTTAAAAAAAATATGATCAGTACTTTGTATCAACAAACAGATTTCTTTCCCCAAAAAAATACCTACACAACCTACTTTCCTAACATTTTTTCTTCACCAGGTGCACTTGGACTTGCAAACCTTTTGACATCAACATTTATACCTTTATTGGAAGTAGGAAACTAATCTAGATATACCCTTATAACTTCCATGAGCCAAGATTAAACAATTGAACTCATAGCTTCTCTACCTAACTACTATCTGTCAAGATTAAACTGTCTGACAGATTTTCATTCTCTATATTCTAAAACAAAAATTGAAAACATAGTCAAACCAGGATTAAACTGTCTGATTTTCTGTAGGACTATGGCACAAAAACAAGTTGCACATAGACCTTTATTTGCAGAAAGGTAAAACAAAGCTTGGAAGGCTTAAGATCTGAAAACAATGAGAGTCCTTCCTTCTTTCTTTCAGCTCTAATTTTGATCTCTTTGAGTTGTCTTCTTCTTCTTTACCTGGTTCAAGTTTTCAGCATGTTATAACCAATCTTCTTTGCATCTTTGGCTCAGGTTTTGAGCTTGTTAGAGGCATATTTCTTTTGATTCTTTGGTTCAGATTTTGAGAATGTTTGAACCATTATTTTCTATCCTAATCTAATCTACTAATGAGCCAAGATTAAATGTTTGGAAAATATCCTTCACTAACCTATCAACAGTAAATTGAAATCTATCTAGTCATGATTAGGCTGTATGACTAAATAGTAGTGCTCTTTCAAGTAGTGGAATTTAGGCTTGCACACTTTCAGATTTTCTTTCTTTTTTGGTATGGAGTTGTACCTTTCTTCTTTTAATCTGCCCTCTTTTCCTTTTTTCTATTATTTTTATATTTTTCCTCTTTTCTATTTTTTTTGGTATTTTTCTTTTTTCAAAACAAAACAAAGCAATGATATTTACAATGAAGAATGAAAGCTTTGAACAGAGAGTTTAGCATAAATAATTCTTGAGCATCCTGCCATTGACATGAACCCAAAACAAGTCTGTACCATCCATCTCTTGTAGAAAAATGCATTATGACCAATGGCAGATTGAATGATGTAAGGGCCTTGCCATAAATTGTCAAACTTGCCATGTTTGCCTTCATCTTCTCTCCTCTAATCCCACTTGAGTACTTTGTCACAAATCTTGAAATCACTTCCCTTTGTTCTCTTATCAAACAAATTTTTGATATTCTCTTGTACTTTCTGTGCTCTATTATAAACTTTTTCCCTGGTTTACTGAAGTTGTATAGTCTGATTTATCCTTCTCATCATGCTATCTTCTTTTGACTATATTTCTTGGACCAACCTCATCACTGGCACTCCTAAACTGGTAGGAAAAATTGCATCTGCTCCATAAACCAGCTGATAGGGAGACATTCCAATTGATTTCTTTGTTGTCAATATATCTGCCCATAAAGCATGTACCAGCTTATTGTGCCATGACTTATGATTTTCTTCCAGCAGCTTCTTTATTATGTTTATCAGGCTATTGTTTGAAGACTCTTCCAGCCCATTACCTTGAGGGTAATAAGCTGTGGAATGACCGATAACAATCTAATATCTGTGATAGAAATCAACCATCTTTTTAGAAACAAATGTAGCAGCATTGTCAGTGATAATTTTCCTATGACGGCCAAATCTAGACAGGATATGTTCTTTAAGGAATTTTATGATAAATGAATTTGTGGCATTCCTAGAAGGGATGGCTTCTATCCATTTGGTGAAATAGTCTGTGGCTGTGAGTATCCATCTATGTTGGGAAGATGAGGCAAGATGGATTTCCCCAATGAGGTCTAGGCCCCACTATTGAAAAGGAGCTTCAATAGTGATTGGTTGCAAGGGTAAGGGCAACAGTTTTCTCTTTCATTCAAAGATTTGGCATTTGTGGTAGGCAACTATCATTTTGTGGACATCTTGAAAGAGGGTGGGCTTGTAATAGCCAACTCTAATGATTTTATTAGCAGTTGTTTTCCAATTGAGGTAGCCTCCACATTCTCCTTCATGAAACTCAAGCATTATCCTATCTGCATCAACTTCAGGCAAACATTTAAGCAATAAACCACTGGCATTCTTCCAATATAAACATTTATCTAAAATGTAGTAATTAACAGCCTTGAACTTAAAAAATATTTCCTTTGTTTTAGACATACCAGGAGGAGCATTGAGATTAGTAAGCACATACAAAATATCAACATACTAGGATGAATTAAGGAAATTCTCTTCAATAAGAGGAGTTTCCGACTCTTCATGTTCATCTAATTCACCTATCATGTTTATATCAAGTGATTGCAAGTTATATTCGGCCATTAATTGTGCTAGGCCTTGACCCTTGATGAGTTTAGTGGGTTTAGTTTCCAAATCATATTCCAATATCACAGCAATCCACTTTCCTCTTTTTCCATCAGGGTCTTGTGATAAAATGTCTTTTACCACTATATGAGGCATAAATGCAATAATGTGAGAGTGTAAGATATAAACTTTGAAATCCTTCAAGGCTTTAACCAAAGCATAGGCCTATTTTTCCATGATATTATATTTCATAGGTGCATCTCTTAATGCCTTGCTGAAAAATGTGATTGGCTGCTCTTGTCCTTCTAGATTTTTTTGTAATAGGACAGCGGCCATAGTATGTTCTGATGCAAATGAAAATATGAGGAAGTCCTTAGTGAAATTAGGACTGATAAGAACCGGTGCTTGTGTTAGTGCATGTTTTACCAGTTCAAAGGATTTCTTTGCTTATAAGGTCCATTTAACTCCTATCTCTTTCTTTAGCATGT
Organism: Pinus albicaulis; assembly: GCA_034641835.2. Lineage (NCBI taxonomy): Eukaryota > Viridiplantae > Streptophyta > Pinopsida > Pinales > Pinaceae > Pinus > Pinus albicaulis. The sequence goes on along the minus strand of CM076577.1, from coordinate 1,379,047,886 downwards.
TTGTCATGTTCCTAAGGAGTTCTGCCAGGTTGGGTATGAACCTTCTTAAGAAATTAATCTTTCCAATGAAAGATTGAAGTTCTTTGATGTTTCTGGGGTGACTGATCTACAATATACCTTCAACCATTTTTGGGTCTATTTTAATCCCCTTTTCAGATATGATGTGACCAAGAAGCTTACCTTCTTGGAGAGCAAACAATGTCTTCTTGGGATTTAAAGATAGCCTAAAATTTCTACATTTCTCAAACACCTTTCTTAGGTGTGCTAGGTGTTCTTCATCTGTTTTGGAATAGACCGTAATGTCATCTAAATAAATCACAATGAAGTGGCCTATTTCTTTTGAGGAAGAAATGTCCATGGCCCTTTGAAAGGTGGCACTGGCATTCATTAATCCAAAAGGCATTTTCACATACAGGAAAGTGCCCCAAGGGATAGTGAAGGCTATTTTCAGTTGGTCTTAAGGGAGTACCAATATCTGATTATATCCTGAGAAGCCATCTAGCAAAGAAATCCTCTTAGAACCAACTACCCTTTGTAAGATGTGCTCCATTTTAGGCAAGGGATAATTGTCTTTTAATGAGGCTCTGTTCAAGTTCCTAAAGTCAATACAAAGCCTTATTTCTCCTATTTTCTTTCTCACAGCTACAAGATTAGATACCCACTCTGAGTAACTTACAGGGACAATAATTCCAGCATCATACATTTTCCTAATTTCTTTCTCAACCAGAGGTAACAGTACATGGTTTATTCTGCGTAATTTTTGCCTAAATGGTTTTTGGTTTTCTTTAAGTGGGATCTTGTGCTGAATGCTCTCTGTGTCATATGCTTTTAAATCCTCATAGCTCCAAGAAAATACATCAGAAAACTCTTTAAACAACTCAATATATTTCAGTTTCATGTGATCCGGAAATGTCTTAGATAACTTGATCATTTTAGGCTTATCTTTACTTCCTAGATTGCATTCCTCAATGTCAAATTCAGTGGGTTCCATTGTTGGTTTCTTGGCAACGTCATTAAAATAAAACAATTCTTCTAGAGGTGCTAGCCCTTTGGGTAAGCCATTGTCTTTAGACTGTAGTACCTCTATGTCTGCTTTTCCCGACTTTATATACTCTTATGTTGATTTTCGAACTTTCTGGTTAGAAAATTTATTTTTGCAATGGAAGAAGGTTCTTTTTCAACAATTTTTTCCTCATTAGGACATTCTTTATCATACTTTGAGTCTGAATTTGGAAATTCAAACTCATTTCTAAACTACAGGAAGTCCTATATCTGTTTATCTCCCTCAAAGAATTGGCAATACTTTTCATTGTCTGGGACAGTTGGTCTATATTTCACTCGGACTATGAACTGTTTGTTGTCATAGGGTCTTTGACATGAACTGGCAGCACAAGCTAAACCATTGGCAAGAATTTTTTGGCTCCTAGGGACAAAAACAAGTTCATATTCCTCAAAATATTTCAAAAGGTCCATGACATCATTTCTATAGGCTCTTAGTCTTGGATGTTTGGCATTGTACTCTCCATTTATTTGCCTAATGATTAGTTTGGAATATCCATGAACAATTATCCTCTTGGCTCCTAATTTCTTCAATAACTGTAGTCCTAAGAGGAGTGCCTGATACTCCGTTATGTTATTTGTGCATTGGAATTTTAGCTTGTATGAATGGCTTTCAGCGTAGTTATTTTATGTGTTGTGAAGCCACATGCCTGCTCCTGCACCAGTTCTATTAAAAGATCCATCAAAACTCATACTTCAAAGAGGGTTGGTTTCGGGCTTGTTGTTGTTTTCATTCCCGTCTCCTTTGTCCTATGTGCTCTGACTGTCATTCTACAGTTTTATGGGTTTTGCAGCATGTTTATGTTGGTCTTGTTCCTTAAAGTTCTCGTGGGGTGGCCTTTCTTCTTGACTCTCATGATTTGCACTAAACTAACGGACAATGGGTTATTCATATTCTCCGTTTTGTTTGTTGTCATTTTCAAATTTAGCAAACTGTTTGAGACCCCCTCCCTCCCTATTCTCTCCTTCCATGTTTTCTACTATGTTGGGTGATTGCTCACTGTCAAAAGCTAGTTCACCAAAGCTTTCATCATTGCAAAGAATGAATGAGTCTAGGTCTGTATGGATAGAATAAAGAGGGGATTTTTTTTATATTTTTCTTGACTACTCACCATAAATTTCATATGTGATTCCCTATAAAGTCTTCTAAGTTAACTGAAGACAGGGATGGTGGCATATGCCATGTCCATTTGCATGGTACCTTGAAGTTTAGCACCCCATGATCTTGAAATAAGCATGCCATATTTTGGGGGCACATTAGCCACTACCACATCCATCACTATGCACTTGGCTAGGATCTGGGTCAAGTTTACACAAAGATCTTTGATCAGGCCTAAGCATTTTACTCTACTGGAGTCGAAAGAATACAAATATTTATATGGTCTGGTTATCTCGAGGCCTAATCTCTCCATGATTACCTTGGGAATGAGGTTATGAGAAGCCCCTGAATCATGCATAGCATTGTGTAAAATCTTATCATGGATATTCAAACTGACATAGAAAGGAGGGACCACTCCTTATTGGAACTTTCCTTCAATTTTAAGACCAAATAAAAGGGTTGGCTGATCATCATTTAAGTTGAAAGAGTCATTATTTTCTTCTATGTTCAAAGATTTTAACACCTAACATTTATACACATTTTGAGTGACTAAATCAGTGAGAGGGATAGAGATCTTGATTTTAGCAATTTCACTTTCCAAATTGAATGGGAACTAATTCTTTAAAAGGCTCAAATCTGTCTTGTTAGTCACTAACTTATCAGCAAAATCAGCTCGCTGGTTTTTACTATGTACATCAGCTAAAACTATTTTTACAGGGGTACTAGCTGAAGTGCTAGTGCCTCTAGGGTCAACAATTTGTTTATCAGTGGTTTGAGTGCCTTTGCCTTTGTTTTTTCCATAACTTTCAGCTGTTGTTTTGTTGTTTTCAGCAGCCTTCCTAACCACCTTTTCAGATATATTTTTAACAGTGTTTTCAAAGGTCTTTTCTTGGGGAGTTTCTTGGTTCTTTTTTCTCCTGAGGTCATATTGATAACGGACCTCCATGATGGCATTCTCAAAGCCTTGATTATAGTCTTTAGATTCTAAGCCTTCATTATCATAATATGTATATGAGGCCTAGTCATCCTCTGTGAAAAAGGCAGGGTGTTCATTACTTACTCCCAACAAGTTTATGACAGTTCCCTTTGGCTCTTCCATCATTCCCACATCTTCATCAACATAATTTTCTTGAAATGGAGGTTTGATTTGTTGATCAGTATCTCTTTGTCTAATCTGAGGGGGGTTTCTCCTAGAGTTATGGTTCTGATTTTGAGGTTGGTTCCTATTCTGAGCATTTTTTTGGATAGCCAACCTCTCCATCATTCTTTCCAACCTGTCCATGTTCTTGGCTAGATGGTCTAATTTTGAGTCAGATGTGGAAGGTTCAATGCCTTCCCTATGTGTTACTTTCTTTTTAGTCCTCATCCTAGCTCTCTTCTCAATCAGAGTTGCTTCCACACTAAGGGCTCCCTTCTGCATGTCCTCGAAAGTCAAGGGATCCCTTTCTCTTAGTTGATAGGCCATTTCGGGATCAAATCCTTCAGGGAATTTGGCCAAAGCTGAGCCTTGTGGAGGTTTCAAATATGGGGGTAGTGCATTATAAACACTATTGAATCTAGTGCAATAATTCTGAACACTTTCCCCAGGGTTTCTCTTGAGGTTGTTGTAATCTGAAAGTATTTGGAGAGGGTTCTTCATAATTTCCCATTTGCTTATTAATGTTTGATGTAAAGAAGGGAGATCATTTACACTATTAGGAGTTAAACCCTTAAACCATTTCTTGGCTTATCCTCCTAAACTTGGGGAAAAAATCCTCATTTTGATGGTCTCATCTTCTATTTCCATATAATCAAAGGCATCATTCATTTTATCTACGTGCTGTTGGGCAGTAGTAGGTTCGTTTCTAGTGAAATGGAGAATTTTGGACTGATATTCATTGCGTAAAGGAACCAGAGGTTGTGGTAACACTAGTGTAGCATACCATGTTGCCATGATAGGATTTCGTGGGAGTAATGGAGGGGTTTGAACAGTGGGTATATGGGTGATAGAAGTGCTTGGACCAGTAAGAGACTGTTAGAATATTTGGGGTGAGAGAAACCAAAGTTATGAATGAAATGGAGATCAGGAGGTGTGGATGGAGGGGTTTCTCTGCTGCTAAGATGTTGGTCACTGTGTTGTGGTGAACTAGGAGGCTCAAAGTCTATCTGATATATAGCATTGAGTGACTTAGTTCTTGGTAAATTACTTGGAAAATCTAAGTCAACTTGGACCTCTTGAAGATTTGAAAGGTTTTTAGGGATAGAATTAGCTCTATGAATTGAACTGATAATAGTTGGATCTGTAAATACAAGAGACTTCCTAAGAATGATTTCTGGATTATCAACTATTTCAGGAGGATTTGGGTTTGGATAGGCTTTGGTATGAATTCTTCTTGAAGCCAGTATGTCAAGATTGAGACCCAAAGAGAAAAAAGTCAGCCAGATATGACAATCTTTAGAGGCAAACTAGTTTTTAACAAAGAAACTTAATCCTCAAAGTTTCCTAATCATGGGTGTGCACGATGTTTTAATGGTAGTGTGGGCTACCCTAGTGGATTCTTTGTGAAACCACGAGTAATTAGCAGGCCTACTGATTACCAGTGGAGTCTTTTGGTCTTTTAGGAGTTGTGGAGTTGCTAGGTGGATGATTTCAAATGTTTTAAGATGAGTTGCTGTCCATCATCAGTAATTAACTACCAATATAAGGCTGTTGTGGGTCTTCTAGGGTCTTAAGGATGTCTAAGATTTCAATTTACTCAGAAGTTCCCAGTGGAGTCACCATTATGTTAGGGTCCTATGATTTGGCAGATTGGCATACCAAATGACAAGGCAACATCAGAACCACTTTAGAATCCTAGGATCTAGCCCTGCTGGATTCATAGAGGGATCTCTATATATGTGTGTTTTCAAAGAATATATATTTAAGGCTTATGATATGATATTAGGTTAGTTATGAAGTACAAGGGGTTTGTTTTTTTGTTGGTTGGATATCATTAAAAGAGAAGGTCATGTGAAGTGAAGGAGAAAATAAGTGGAGGGAAATTTCAGCATGGGAAGATAGGCCAAAAAATAGTGCTAGACCATTGGGCTATGGGGTCATAAAACGGTTTACTTGCACAAAAATATTCAAGGGTTTTCAAAGGGCAAGTCATCTATATCAGAAGATCTTTTAATTTTAGTTTGGTGGTATGAAACATTAAGAAGTGAGGTGAAAGAAAAAACATGTAAGAAACCAAAGGGCAACCTAAGATCAGGGAGGGAATTTTAACCAATCCTGCTTTTGAAATACTCTTAAGAATGAGAAATTTAAGATAACATAAAAAGTCACCTAAGATCAGGTAAGGACTTTTAAATTAGCCTGCTTTTGGCAAACTTTTAAGGGAAATCTTCAAAACAGTTGTTTAAGACTAAACAAGGGACAGGGCTAACCATAAACTTCCTTGATTATGACTCTACTTAGCATGTAGTGAAAATATCATTCAAGAACAACATCTCAGGTTCTACTCAGCAAGAGATGGGATCACCAACATTCATTGACTGGTTATACTTTATTGAAATCATTCCCAAATACACATTTAGAAGAAAACATAAAGATAAAGATTTATTAGTGAGAGCTAGGGAAATTTTCAATAAATCCTACTCTATATTTTATGTTCTTTATTAGAGAATATGAACAGAGTGGAAACATACGGAGGATAACAATTATAGTGAGAATAACATCACCAATGATTTAGATCAGGATCTAGTGAATCTGCTTATCTATTGATGTGCAAAACCAGTTACATACTTTGAGTCCAATAGCTTTTACAGTCCAATGCTTTTCTTCCTAGCATACTATATTACAAACTACTCATAAACTCTTACTTAATAATAGTTCAAACTGTTAAAAATTTCCCAACCATTACAATGAATTTTCTGTGAATACATATAGGTGCAAGAGGAAGAGTGCTGCAGAAAATGGCAATAAATATCAATTAAGACAAAGTGGGGGAGGTATTTGAATGCCCATTCTACTTAATAATCATAGCAATAACTATTGTGCCACTTTAGCAGTTTTTCCTGTCTTTGAGGCATATCTGGTAGGTCTGGTAGTAACTCTGAAGTGTGTTCTTTGAATCAATCTTCGTCTGAAGTACCCTGTTTGATTTCTAGGACAAGAAAAATGTCATTTTTGGGTCTTGTAGCCCCATGTTTTCTTAATAACTGTTCTAACGGTTTTAATGAGGTTCTGCCATCAGGATGGTTGTCATGGTGGCTTTGAGAGGAACAATAGACTACAGGTGTCCTTTTCGTCTTTTGGAGAAATAAATACTTCTATAGGTGTGGCATTCAAGACTTTATTCTATTGATCTGTCTTGTTTTAGGCCCTTTTAAACACTGATTTGCCTTTAATTTGTGCTTTAAGGCTTCTTCTGATCATCTTTCAGGCTTTTTGTCCTTTGCTGATTGTATTAACCTTTAATCCTTTGATTTCTTCACTGATCTTCATTAATATTCCTTGTCTTTGTGTCTGCACAGGTTTCCTGCTGTGCTGGACGGTTTTATTTGTAATCATGTCCATAAAACATTTGATTAAGCTTGGAAATTCAACCCCTCGGTCCCTTTGCCACTGTTTCTTTCGCTGTGGGAGACCTTTGGATTAATCCACCATTAAACCTGCACGCGACAACAAACTAGTTATGAAATCCTGCGTTTCTTGGGTTTAATTGCAATAGAGGCTTTAGCGGAGGTTACGGAGCAGTGAGGAGGTAAGGTGATTGCAGCAGGGAAAAGTTTCATAGGCAAAAATAGGCAACAATCCACAAAAATTGAATTTGGCGTGAAATATTGGATAAGCGGTATTAGAAAACCAGCAGTGGTTTTTGCGTAGGGTGAAGGCAGTAAGTGGTTTGGAGTGCGAGGAACGCGATACGGTGCAATGGCTGACACGTATGCTCCTGAAAACCACCCATTTTGTGCTCAAAGAGCACGGAGGGGCAGGGGGAGAAAAATGGATGTGAAATGGGATCTGGTCCATTATATCCAGGGAGGAAAACAGATCAACGGTGGAGATATTGAAGAAACATGATGAAGGACCCCAGCATGGTCAGGCGGGACCAGCGGGTTTATATTGAAAAATGAAAGAAAATATGCATATTATGGGGGCACTTGAGGTACGGATGAGTTTGTGCGTAATAAAATCCTGGTCGTCCGATCTATGAGGAGATGTGCAGATGGATGGTGGAGATTGTGTCAGGGAATGGCAGAAATGACTGAATGGGTAGAGGAGAAGCAATAGTGCGAGGAAGCGAGGGCCGTCAGATCTGGGAGAGATCGATGGCCATGATTAAATGCTGAAAGAGAATGAAAATGGGCAAGGTGGACCTGGAGGAGTAATGTTGGCCATCGGATCTATGAGACGTGTTATAGCTCAAATCCACCTCAGGCTGAAATAAGGCAGAAAAAGGACAACACCAAACCATGCTCAGCCTCGTAGCTAGCCCTACGAGGACAGGAGAGGGCTCTCTCTGGGTCAATCTCGATGAAAATATTCAAAGGGGCTTGAGATGACTAAAAAAAAAACTGATCTTAGGCTAGATAAACAAATAGGAGGGTTTGATTTTGATTTTTATGGGTTTTTTGTTGGAAAAAGGGAAAAACAAATTTCGGGCTTGGGGATGAGGCCAATTTCTTGCAGATTTCAAGTTGGGGCGAGGTAGGCAGCGGATTTGATGTCTTAGATCAAATGAATGGATTGAAAATATTGCTGAGGAGCTGAAGAGGGAAAGAAGGTGCAAGGATCCTCTTCAAATGGAGGAAAACATATAAAACTAAACAAAATTTTAAGGCAGAGCACCAGCAAATCAATGAATTCTACCTCGATTACTCATTTGTTTAATTCAGAAGCATAGAGAATGGAAATGGAATACATATAACATTAATGAAACTTACAATAACATGAGAAGAACATCATCAAAACTTAGAAGCCACAAGGATCCCAACAAGTGCTGCAAAACTCTGGTCTTTCCTTTGCCAAAAACTGAAAATGGATATACAATGGAGTGCCAAACTTTTCCCAAGAGTCCAACCCTGAAAATGTCTCAGAAAATACAATATATAGACCATCCTAACCCCTTCCCATGCCTCTAGGGGTCGAGCTCATCCTTCTAGGGGCTGTTTCAACCAATTCTAAACATGGAACTAAAATCTAGGCAGCCAAACAACTTGCCTCTATATGCTAGGAAACTGATCCATTCACTTAATTTTCACTTTTTAGTGAATGAATCCTCTAGAACAAGTAAAAACATGCCAAATTTACATCATATCCACAAATTTACATCAATATAGATCAATAATTACATCCAAAAGTGAAACTAGTCAAACTGGCCGAATTTTTGAGCTGAAAAGTGAAAATTGGGCAAAATTCCTCTATGCGCCACGCTAGAAAACTCAATGCACCGCGCCACTTTGAGATTGTTTTTGGGGCACTTATTGAAGTCCAAATTGAGCTCATGATAGCTCTTTCGAAAGCCCTGGATGTCTGCCATCCAACCCAAGTGTAATTTTTTAATTTGGATGTCATTTGCCCCTCCAAAACTGTAATCTCCCAAGACTGGTTCCTGCTGGTGCAAAAAGTGGCAGAAAGGCCATTTCTGGAGTGTTTTTGACATTTAAGAACACCCAGAATTTCATGAAATCTCTCAGCCATTACTGAGCATGCATAATTTACCATAAAAAACCCAAAAATATCAATTTTTCCTCCAGAAGATGTCCCAATCATAAGCGCGCGTCGGGTGGCACGACGCGTCGAGCGGAAAAACCTGTTTTGCAACCAAAATTTTCAAAATGACAAAATATTCTCCAATTTGCTGAAATTTGGAGTGAATTTCTCCCATCATGTCTCTTAGCCAAGGAAGCTTCGGCCAAGATTCGGAGTGGATCTGGCCTTTTCCGACATTTTAGTGCCTTTCTCAACCTCGCCTTCAGGATCTTCATTTTTACTCTGCAAACATGTGTGCAGGCCCAATAGTGATTCTTCATGTGTCTGAGCATGTATTTGTCCCTATTGGCCTTCTCCAACAACTTCTCCAGATGAATGTTTACTCTCATAAGGAAAGTTTCTCGCTCAAAAGGTGTCATGTCACCTAGTCTCTTTCGGGCCAATTCCCGGTCTTCACGGATTTACCGCAACTCTATGAGTGTCTGCTGATCCTATAGTTGTTTATTCCACTGCTCCAAGTAATTTATAACCCACTGAGCTCTCTGCAACTTCACAGTCAAAGTGTCAATCTCAACTTTTTGTTCCTGGATGGTCTCTCTCATCCTTGAGCTAGGAGAGCTCAAATCAACATCAATGAGTGTAAACTCAGTGTCTTGGCCTCTTGAAGGGCCCTCATCGTGCATAGGCTTCTTGCCTCTATCCTGTACCTGTGCTGATGTAGAAGGCAAGACCCCTTCCACGTCAAGAGGAGATAGTACTCGCGCTGCTGACGAAGATAACGAGACCCCTTCCACCCCTGGTGGAGATAGTACTCGTCGTGCTGCTGCAAATAAGGCTCTGTGGCCTCTCTCATATGTCACACACACTGGAGCACTGATAGGCTCAGTCTCAGGAACCTCAAACTGATGTGAAGGCTCTGCCTCATCATGAACAATCTTGGGAGGAGGCTAGGGGGCTGCAAGGAAGTCATGGGAAATGAACTCATCCCATGTGATTCCCTGCAATCCAAGCTGATGTACTACAATGATTTTAATGAGCGCATAATGATAAATGTTGTTATGCTGCTGCTCCAGAGTCTTCCTCTGCACAAGGGTAGTCATCCGCTCTATGTTTCAGCACATGAAGTATGGAATATTCATCAGTCGTACCCTCGTGAAATGCATCAAAAGTCCGATATGGTATGCATAAAGGCGCGAGAATCTACCCTCACAGCTGAAGTATCTAATGATGAGTTTCATTAATGGCGCATAGGACTCCTTCAGAAACCGGAACGGGAATACCCTGCTCCACTGCCTCAAATATCCAGGCCTAATGTAAGGTTCATAATATGCTCTATCCAGCTGTTGTCTCTTATTCCACTCCTCACCAACGTTCGGTATACCGGTTGCCTCAGAAATGGTCTCTGGTGTCAAAATGAAGTTCACTCCAGCAAGGTTTACATGACCATCATGCAAATGTAGGACAAATACGCGAACCAACTCCGGATGGTGCTGAATCTAAGATATCATCTCACAATACCGAAAACATGAATGTTGCTGAGAGCATGTCATTGCAAGCGGGCAGGCCTACAATTGAACCAAAGAATTGGGCTCCTCCCTGACGTGCCTGCCACTTTTATGAGACCTCCTCAGTACATTTAGCCCTGCGGTTGAATCGCTGTCCTGCTCATATCCCTGCTCATATGATGAATTTGTCTCTGACATGATGGTGAAAACAAGGTGTTTGACAAATATGTGCTGATATATGTATGGTGAAAACAATAGTTTGGTGTATGCTTTAATGCCACATGTGCCACATATGTAATGGGAGGCTGCAAGGAAATATCACAATGAATACCATAGACTGTCAAGGGAATTTGGAGTGAAAGGACAGTCACTCATTGTTTGAGAAATTTCGGAATTTGGAGCCTTTATAAGTGATATAGGAATAAGTGATAGTGATGGGGGTATGATTAGGTAATAGAGACAGCCCTTGAATGCTTCAGAAATTAGGATTTCACCAATGATAGGAAGGGAGGGAGATGATGGAAAATGATAGGGTTTGAGGATCCAAAAACATCGGAACAAAGGGTATAAGGAATATGGGACAGTGGAAATAGGAAAAGGACCGTGGCATGATAGTGTGACCATGAGGAAAGGGAGAATATGGTGGTCAATAGCAATAGTATAACACCAAACAACTTTCAACACCTCTTTTCAAACCCTAGAGAGTAGATTTTAATATGAATATAGAGTTTATTATTTTACCAACCAAAATCCAATGTCTTCGCTTCTAAACACACCACACATGAACAAAATCACTGAACAGGCTTTGTCAACTTACTTGGAGAAAAATTGAGCTAAACAAAATTGAGCTTTTATGGAGTGAGAGTGATTTTGGCCTTGGGGGCTCTGTGCGCCGCGCACAAGCCCAATGCGCCACATTGTGTGGGTGCGCCGCACCCTTAGGAAAATGCACGGTGTGTTTTGGCTCTATGTGTCGTGCTCTGTGGATGCGTCGCGGCCTATCCCAATGCACCGCGCTATTTTCAAACACACAGTCGGCCCTTTAAACTCAGACTTCGTCCCTCCAAACTTCAACATCGACTTTTCTCTTGGATTTTCTGAATATCTCTTGATGAAAATGGATTAATAACTTGGAGAAATATCTTATATAGACATGGTTTTAATTTTTGCTTCTCAATAACCCTTTTTGTAATGTTTTTGACTTTGGCACTTTTTGCATTTAATACAACTCTGTCTTTTGTTTCCTCACTGACTTTCTGAGCTTGAAATGATGAAATTGGTTGATTTTTGCAGGAATGGTGGCGTCGAACCTTGGCAAAGGATGACCAGAGTTTGCATGGTGAAGTACAACATGGCGGAAAGATACATATTTATTACAAAAACAAATTTGACAATTTCTTCTTCAAAACAGAGTTTTGAAGAAGAAACATCCTCGAGCATATTTGACGATGTAAATATTGAAATGACACTTGTTGAAAACATCCTCATGGCCTGTGGGCATTGTTTAATATTTCTGAAGACCAAACCCTAGACCTAGAAACTAAAATGACTCTTTTTGACCAAAATAACCATCTATGACTATAAATGACGTGAAATGAACTTTGATGAATTTTGATAAATTTTGACCAACCCAGCAGGTACAAGCATGAGGGAAAATGAGAGAACAAAGCCCTTCCATCAAATAATGGCATGCCCCTAATGGAATGCATATGAATGAGTGGAATGAGACACCTAAACAATGAAATGCAATAAGAGAAATGATCTCTGACGGAGGGATGTAAAAACCGACTCTAACAAGACGGATGGCGGAGATGGACTCAGCAGATTGAGAAATTGGCGGAGAAAAGGGTTAGGAAGGAAGAATTTGGAAGTTTCGATCGCCGATGGCCAATGGGAAAGGCCAGAGCGATGGGCGGAGGACCATTGGATCAAGATCGAGATCAACGGCCAGGATGCACTCAGAGCATCGCACATTGGTGGTGAAGAGGGTCTGGGAAGAGGGATTTTGAAAATGCGATGTGCCGATGAGCGAGGACCGTCCGATCAGATTTGTTCGACGGCTCAGATCAAATGGGAAGGTATATAAGGTTGGAAGGGTGGAAGAAAATGGAAGCAACTGGAGTCGTCAGATCGTGAGGATTGACGGTCAAGATCTTCTCGCAGATGCACAAAAAAATGAACGAAGGGGCGAGAGGACGGGTGGAAGGCGAAAGAGCGGTGGCCATTGGATCAGGAGGATCAACGGTCTAGATTAAACGACAAAGGAGGATGAAAATGGAGGGGGGTTGATTTGCAGGGATAATATGGACCATTGGATCGGAAAATATCAATGGTGGGGATTTAATCAAAGGATCAGAATATTGGCGAGAGGGATTCATTGGAGGGGAAACACGATGCACCGATAACCATCAGATCTTTGGGGAACGGACGACGGATATTGAATTGTGATTTCGGCCATCGGTGGGGCAGAGGGTCTGGGACAAGGAAAAGGGGATAGTCGATGGAGCGAAGGCCATCGGATCGGAATGAGATCGACGGTGGAGATTTAATTGGAGGGGAAAGGTGAAACCCATCGCGATGGAGCGATGCGATGGAGAAGCGCGATGCAATGAAGTGATAGCCGTCAGATCTTGTGGAAACGGACGGAAGAGATTGGGTCGGGACTTTGCATCGGTGGGGAAAATAAAGGGAAAGGGTCATGGGACCGGTGGAAAGCCAATTTGTGATGGGGCGATCTGCCAACGGGTGTTGGATCTGCGAGATCAACGGCGGAGATCTATTCAGGAGTGAAACCATCGCACAGGAAGAAAATGATTATACAAAGGAAAAAAGTCGCAAAATAGCCTCTGATAGCGTGAAAGAGGCTAAAGGCCTGTAGCCGATGGTCACGGGTCCACGGTTTTATGGAGGAAAAGGGCTGAGGGCTTAATCCCATAGGGGCTTAAGTCTGACTTAAAAAAAATGATTTTTTAGGCTGAAAAAAGGGGTTTTTGAAGGTTTTTTAAAGGTTCTGATAAGTTAGAAAAAGCGATTTTAAACCTTATAAGAGGGATTTTATAGGTTTTAAGGGGTTTCTGAGAGAATGGAGGAATAATAGAGGGAAAAAGGGGATTTTAGGAGGGAAATGATGGAGAAGAGGTTTTTGAAACAGTCCCTGTATATCAGCAAGCTTCTTCGAGGGTTTTGAGTGAAGAGATCGAATAGGTGGATTCTTTTGAAGGATAAGGAACACAGTAGAGGCTTCAAGAAGTCATAGATTTCACATGAAATTTGTTTCTTGAAGACTAAAGACCTTTTTAGCCATCTTTGCATATGTCAAAATTATGGATGGCTAACAGGATCTACTTCAACCAAGGGACATCCGGTTAAGTTCTACAACTTGTAGTTTCTATTTATTAGCATAAAATCTAGTTAAGTGAGTTATTCTTGTAATGACATGCCCCTGATCTATGAAGGTTATCAACCCAAGACCTTTAGGGTATCATTTCCCTAAACACCATGTCAGCCTTAGAAGTCCTATAGTCATGCCCAAAGAAATGGAAAGCCTTACTTTCTGCATTAGGTGCAATCAACCCCTTTGATTCATGCCTACTGGCTTTTGACCTAGACAAGGCCACCCCTAGGCTTCCTTCTCTAGTCGCCTTTTAGATACCAGTGTCTGTCCAAAATATCACCATAAACTGATGTATCATTGACGAAGGTGCATCTACATGCATCATGTCAAAGTCCTTTTGGCAGAAGTTGGGATCACCTAAACTGAAAACCTCCGACATCATGCTCAGAGAATACGACGATCGACCTTCAGCTCTCATAGGTTTATATCATAATGTCCTTGTAAAATTGGCCGAAAAGATGGTACTCATAGACATTAAAGTCTTGGACGCCCAACTTGACTACAATATACTCCTTGGGTGGAGTTATATGTATGCCATGACTGCCATAACCTCCTCCATTTTAGGGTGATGATGTTCCCCCATGAATATTGAATCATCACCGTTGACCAACTTACATACTATGATAAGAAACCCATGCTGACTCTTGATGTTTTTCTACCTTACGTGGACACAATTATGGAGTTGCTAATGCAGTACCAAAAATATTGCCCCGGTCAATTCAAACCATCATCGATCCTAGGATCATTCCTAGGAGATCCCCCTATCATACTAGAGGCGACCCTAGAAGTCACAGGGGAACTGGTGTGCATGATGTTATAATCAAACATCGAGACCAGCCCAGAGATGGAGACTAGTAGTATGGAAACTGATGCTACTGACATGACTTTCCTACCCTACGGCATCGCCAAAACCCCATTTTTATACCCCCCACATGGTTTTGTGTCAAAGCAAGTCTTGGAAACTATAACATTGCCAAACATGGTTTTCAAAATATCTGTTTGGTATTTTGTCCCACCAGACATGCTGGGAAGTCCTCGCATCAGTTCTACAAGGATAACTCATAAATATCCTCAAGAGGCTACACCGGTTAACGAAACTCCTACAGTAGCACAAGCTAAAGTGACCAAGAAAACCAACAAAAACGGGAAGAAAAACAAAAACGCCAACATACCTAGGGCATTAAAACCTTGTGAGTTATGTGATATCATAGGACATCCTACCAATATTTTCCTAGAGTTAGATGAATTAAAACCTCTTCTAAGCACCGAAATAAATGTCATGGTCTCAAGCTCCCATAAAAAGAAACATGCCACAAAAAATCAAGGGGAAACATTGCACACCAACCACACGCGCACCATATGTGACCGTTATGGGCATTACACCCATCACTTCCCAGAGATGCCATAATATAAGGACGCCCTGCAACCCCTAGAGAAATCATACCAGCAGGATCCCTCAATTGCACCCGTGTAGATAGATGAGGGAAAACCTAGAACCATATTGTATCCACGAGAGGAGCCTACATCCTTCTCATACACAATTACCCCAACGGACCGAAGACAACAAATGAAGGCCACTCAGTTGGCCCCAGTTTGTGCACTATGCGATGATCCTGACCACTTAGTCACACAACGTCCTGAATTAAGGGCGCTGGCCCGTTGGTACCAAATCCCTCACATTTCCCAAAGAAACCTAGCTCGACATCGATGATGATACATGTCAGATTTTTCGAAGCAACCATAATGTGCGCCGATGTCCACACATCCATCGATTTTGGTCCATGTTGGATTTCATGCGATGATTCATCGCTGAAAATTTTGAACTAGACGGCTCGAACAAATAATCCATGAACAAAACCACCTTTCGAAGGACGAAAACAAAAAGTACCATATTATATGTGGCCGAGGAGAGGCAGTAACCTGAACAACACCTCCCCCATGTTATTTCCCTCTAACTCC
This sequence comes from Pinus albicaulis, assembly GCA_034641835.2. Classification (NCBI taxonomy): domain Eukaryota; kingdom Viridiplantae; phylum Streptophyta; class Pinopsida; order Pinales; family Pinaceae; genus Pinus; species Pinus albicaulis. The sequence continues at coordinate 1,379,032,191 of CM076577.1, read as the reverse complement.
TATTCAACTTTGCGCACTCTATGATGAACGCGATCACTTCATTCTTGATTGTGGAGCCCTACAACTATTTCAGAGATGATATCTTGTCGGCCTCGTATACTATGACGAATTACAAGCAATCCAGTATTCATGTCAGGCGTGTTCTGGCGACCACTCAGCTCGTCATTGTCATTATATCCCTCAATTTTGTTCGACATTAAATAGTTTATGCCAAGCCATAGTATTCCTCACTGTAGCAGACAGATCAGATTAAGAATCCATGGAAATTTTGACAACACAAGAAAATGTGACAAGTATATCCATTTTCTTCATGTTAGCAGAAAAATGGCTAGTAAAGGGGCACATCTTCACCCCCAACCACCCTCCATGGATAAGACTAACCTGTGCATTACGCAAACCATGTAACCATTTGGTCACCCAATGCCCAGATCTAGAATCACTCTCCAAATGGTATCCAATCACTCCAGAAGCCCAAAAGGAAGGAGTACCAAGGAAAGACAGTCTTGTCTGGTTTTTCAAGGCAACCATCATACTCAACGATGTACTTACATCTTCCAAGTATGCCCTTTTCTAGACACCATATGCTCGTTAGATGCCCAATACTTGGGTATAGTTGGTCTAGAGCCAAGACAAAATAACACAAGGCAACCTGCCCCGAGGCACCTGCCCCACATCATTACCAATATGTTAGGAGAGCTAAAAAAACCCATCGTCCTAGTAGGTCCTAGAACAAGCCAAGGACAACATGCGGGCTATGCGATATAATCGACCACCGAATCAATCAATGTAAGTGTTAGGTCCCCTTAATTTGTTAGATTGATGAGAACAAGTGAACATGGGTAACATCAGACCAGTCTTTGGAGTCCTAGGACCTAGCCATTCCTGGACTCAGAGAGGGCTCTCTTTATTTTGTGCAAAGGATGTGAACTTGTTTGCTATTAGTGTTTGATTTTAGGCTAGTTGTTAAGTTTAGGGTTTATTTCTTTGTTTTCGTTCAGTAGATGATCAACTAGAATAGATGGAGTGAGATATCTTCAAGTCATTGGGATATGGAGTCTACAAAAGTTCATGGAAAGTTCAACAATGAAATAAGATGCATCAGAGGGAAAATCTAACATGGTCAAATGGATCTTCAAGGTTTTTATGAGATGAAATGAACGTAAAGTTTGTGAACAAAGTAGGGCAAAGGGAAGTTAAGAATCCTTTGTAAAATAATTTAACAAGAAGGGCCTTTAACACTATTCATCATAAATAAGTAATCATAAGATAGGGCAAACCAATAACTCTTTGATTAAACTCAAGCAAATAAGCATTCTAGACAAACAATCCAGTGAAATATACAAGGCAAGAAACTTATTTAACTTCTAGTGATTTCACCTTCAAGGTTAGAAAAAAATTGAAGATAAACATATAAAATTAATCAAAGAAGAGGGAAATCCTAAAAATCATTGATCATAGGCATAAATACCTCCAAAGAAACCTTTCAAGAATGGAAAAAGGGTATGATCAAAACATAGCCTCTTTGGCAAAGTCTAATTAGTGATACTTCAAAGAAAGATCTTAAGAACAATGTTTTAGTGACATCAAACAAACAGAGCTAACCATAACACATCTTTGATATCTACTGTATTGAATCATTCATGAAATAAGCAAGCATAGGTGGGTCTAAAGAGCAACTAAGAATTCTCTAAACTGACCTAGCAGAGGAAAACATAGAGGCAGTGAAGAACAAACATAGCTAAGGTGCCTTTGAAAAACATTTCTTAGTCTAAAACCTTTGTCCTACTAGAATATAGAAGGATGAAACAAAATGATACATAATAAAACAAGAACTGAATAGAAGCACATCACCATTAACCATGATCAGGGATCCTGCAAGAAAGCCTTCTCCATTATCAATCAAAACAAGCCATCCACAAGTTCCACAACACCAATTTCTTCTTCAATCTCCAAAAAACCATATATTGCTCGCAAGATTCATCAAATGCCAAAATTTTACAATAAAGCCCTCATGCTCTATTTATCTAGCAAAGGAGGGAAAAAACCCTAACTAGGGTTTGGAAATGTCAAAAATAGTCATAAATGTCATTTATGCCTAAAAGACCATGCAAGGCCCAAGACACAAAAATCTCATGAAATAAATGTAAAAATTACTCTTAGCACCTAAATTTGGAGTGATTTTCCCCAAAAAACACTAAAATATAATTTTTCCATAAATGAGTGTCTTTTGTTGACTTTTTCACATTAAAGGCGCAATAGTGAGGTCTGAAGACATAGCACATGCACAGGAAAAATGGGTCCACTTGCAGCCAAGTTTTGATGGCCTTCTCGATGTCAGAATTTGCTTTGTGATGGCTTGTTGGAAACCCTATCGAGTCTAATTTCCAAAAATTCCCTTTTTTTTCTGATTGGGTTCCATTTACTAGTCCAAAAATTGAATCTCCCAAGGCTTCTCTAGGCACAACACCAGTTCTGAAAATGAGGTAGAAAGGTGAAAAATGAGGTGTTTTTTAGCCTTTTGAGGGACCAAAAATGCTACAAATTCTCTGAAATTTGGTGAGCATGCTGTAGTTGAGCTAAGGATTCCAAAAATCTAAATTTTTTCTCCTGAGTATGCCTAATATGAAAGCATAGCGCCAAGGGTGCTGCGCCTTCAGGCCTTAAACTTAGCAAAAAAACAAAATTTCTCAAAAATTTCCCAAAATTGGTGGATATCCCTAATTTATGCATCTTTGATTTGGAGCAATACGCTAGTGGCCCTCTCCTTATCTTAATTTTCACTGTCAAGGTCAAGGATGTCAAATTATTGTTCAAGCTCCTGCTTACCTTTCTTACCTTTCTCCATATTTTGTTTGCCCTTATCTAGCTACTTGGTAGAAGCGGAAGGCATGGCCCCTTGCCTTTTAGAGGCAGCAAACACATGCCTTTCTCCTCCTTGATATGTCAATGGAAGATGTTTTATTGTGATAATTTTGGTGTCCTCCTCATGGATGCCATCATTTGTCTCCATGTATTCCTCTTCATTACCTTCACTGATGCTTTCTTCCTCATTTACCTTGCTTTCCACAATTTCATTTTTCTCCTCATTGTAGCTGCTTGCATCGTCATTGCTGTGACCTTCATTTCCACTGTCAACCTCTTGTTTTTCTTCACTGTTTTCATGACTATCATGACTGTTGTCATGATTATCATGACTTTCTTCTTCCTCACTGATGCTTGCTTCATTACCTTCAATATTAGTCTTAATACTCTTAAATTAAGTGGCTTCCTCTTCATCAACATTTTCTGCCTCATCTCCATCATGTCTATGAGCTTCATTGTTTTGACTATCATCATGGCTCTTAGTCTCACTACCATCCTTAGATCATCCTCTGTCTCTTTGTCACTTGCTTCATTTGTTTCCATGCTGTCCTCTGCTTATTTATCTTCATCATTTCCATTGTGATTGCTGCTTTCTTCATCACTTGCCTCCACTTCATTATCATCTAACTCCATGTCTTCTTCTTTATTGCTAGCCTCTTCTTCATAATTTCTTAATCCATTTCCACTATCAGGTTCTTCATTCTCTTCACTATTATCATCTCCCTTATTTTCCACGTTTTCTACTTCCTTTTGGCTTGACTCATCTTCACCCTCATTATTATGGTCACTTTCTTGTTCACTGCCACTTCCTTCTTGATCTGATGCATCAGGAGATGATGAGGAAGGGAGGTTTTCTTGAGGAGAGGATGCTTGTGTAGATGATGAGGCATGATTAGTAGGAGGTGATGGAGGAGTAGAGGGAGGAGGATGAGATGATGAGGGTAAATTTGGCTGATGATGGGGCGGTGGGTTTGCGAATACTTCATGAGCAATGAACACCTCCCATGGTATGCCTTTTTGCTCCAACTGATGTAGCACAACCATCTTGGTCAAGGAGTGATGGAACAAACTTTGAATTTTCTAGAATTAGTTCCTCCTTTGGACAACAGAAGACATCTTGTTAATACTCCTATAGAGGTAGTAGGGTAAATGAAGCATTTTGACCCTAGTGAAGTGCATGAGCAATTTGATATGATAGGAGTAGAGTCTGGAGCACCTCCCCTCACAGGTAAAATATTTCATGATGACCCTCATCAAGGGTGCATACTATTGGGTTGCGAAATGGGTATGTATTTGCTAGTAAGTTCATATTCTTTATCATTAATTCTTATCTTTTCTACGTCTTAATGCACTAATATATTAACGAATTATGGTCAGAAATGAGGAATGATTTTAGTTGCGAATTAACTAATGTTTACCCTTATTTATGCAGGAAATTGGAAAAGGAACGATTGTTGTTCCCTGTTGTGGGCACAACCAAATCTGACAAGCTAAGAAAGGATGAGTTGGTTGTGTAGAAGGCTAAGAAAGAATCGAAGGAATCAATGTAGATGTCTTAAAGCTAACAATTGGTTGTGAATCCCTCAGGATCGGGAGATCCTGAGGGATCACATTTACTATTTAATTTATCCTCTTTCTGGTTATAAAAGGGAACTATTATAGGAATAAAGGGGAATCGTTGTTACTTTTCGAATTGTAAAATTAATCACGAACTGCATTGTTGAAAAACATGATTACATTGTAATGCTGCTCCAGTTTAATGATTAGTTGAAGTTGTTGTTTCCATTCAAATCATCTGAAGTAGCTTGAGTAGTACCCGCTGGTGGTTAAGGGCCCGACCCCTGGTAGTGTTAACTGCTCCTCTGTGTTATATTTCCGATTCTTGCAGAGTGTGACCGATTTGATAAATGCCTCTTTCTGTGAGTTCATTTCATTAGCTATTTATCATCTTACTGTATTTATGTATTACGCGTTCTGTTTATGAGTTATTTCATTATTTTGTGATCTGAATCTTATTTGTTACAGCATGGGTTATTTGAGACAACATATTGCATTACTTAGATCATCCATAAGAGTCTAATTATCACTATTGGATTCTCGGAAGTGATATTCGTTTTGTCTTAATTTCTTTACAGAAAATTAATATAATCTAGAATTAGATTAGCTAAGTAGGAGTGATTTATTGCTACTATGTTCCCAACTGATGATGCCATTCTTTGGATTGTTAAAGATTTGATTTCAATAGAATATTGAACTTTGATATTCCCTTTAATAATTGCAATTGGAGTTTGTTAGATGCTTCCATTTATTCTTGTGTCAAGATTTATACTACAATTTAGGAAACATTACTCTCTAGGTTATAGCTTTCACATATTGTGTACACTCTTGAAACAAAAAGACTTACCCTGGCTGATAATCAATGTGAGGCAATTTAGAGTTTTAAAAGACACCTTTTAGCACCCAACATTTTCGCGTCGTTGCTAGGGAGAGCATTGCTATTTCACAGAGAGTGATGTATGTTTGATGTTTCTCTACTGTAAAATAATTGGGTATTAAAAATGGAAGGTAAGAACCTACGTAACGAGCAAGTAAATTTCTTGATCCTCCGTCCGCTTTTTAGCTGAATTGCGTAGGAATTGAAGTAGAAATTTTAGAGGAAGAATTTTTGAAAAAAATATTGTAATTCCACTCGAGTGGTGATGTAAGCACCACCCATTTCACTAACCAATTGACAGGAACAGTTGAAGGAGGATCCTCAAAGAAACACATGAATAACATCTTCTATTATGGTAAGAAATGACTCACATTGCAACTTCTAAATTCCCTATCAAATATCTAAGAGGAGTGACACAAATGCACATAATTCCCCCATCGTCTCTACCAGATTTTCATGGTTTGAAAAATGAAGATCCAGATACATTATTATTTGAGTTTGAAATACTTTGTAGAGGATATGATTATTGTACTAATGATCAAAGGTTGAAAGTGTTTCCTATTACTCTAAAAGGAGAAGCTCTCCGATGGTTCATGAGCCTAGGTGGGAACTGCATCCAAACATGGGAGGACATGAAGAACATATTCTTGAAGAAGTACCAATACTACTGCAAATCCAATGAATATATTTTCGGTATGATACAAGGGGAAGATGAAAGCTTGGAGGATTGTTAGGACCTCACAATGTACCATTTTTACCATACATATTGACACCACCTTACCCTTTATAACTATATTTAAAAAGGGTTCCATCATCATTTTCATTCACTTTATCCAAAGGTATATGAAATCCTCCTCTTTACTATATATTTAATCTGTTTACATATAATTCCATATTACTCTTATATTTCATCATTAATTGAAGGTAGATTGTTGCTAACACAAGTCTAAAAGATCACAGATAATTTATGATAAGGAACGTGCAGTGCTGAAATGATCGGCCGTTGCTGAAATAGTCGACTCCGTTGCTGAAACAGTTAGCGGGCACGCAAATTCCATCACTACTCGTGATTTGCGATTCTGGAAGAGTATTTTGGGAACAATGGAAAACAAGATGAAGATTCCTGTACAAAGGAATAGGGTCCTGTTCCCATTGATTGACTTTCTTTTTCCTGCAGTGTGATTAGAAACAGGAGACAGGTGTTGAAGGTTCCTGTTCATGGGAATAGGGTCCTGTTTTCTTGAATTTATCTTTTCTACAGTGTGATTAGTGTTAGGTAGCAGGTGCTGAAGTTCCTATTTGAAGGAATAGGGTCCTGTTCCCTGTTATGGTTTATTGGTTTCCTTTCCTGCAGAGTGATTTCCTTTCATTAGGATTCTTAAAAGACTGCAATAGAGGAATTGCTTCTACTATAACATAAGTAGACTTCAGCATTGTTAAAACAGGGTGTGAATAATTAGATTTGTATGATTAATAATTGTGTGACTTTTACTACAACATTATTTTGCTTTTGGAATTGAGCATATCCAGTGCGTGGTTGTCTTTGGAATAAATAGACCTTCTCGGGTTGACAATTTATGTGGATCTTGAATTGTTAAAACAATTAAAGCGACCAACATTTTGGCGCTGTTGCCGGGGAAGGAAATTATAGATTTCAAAAGCATTAATATTTTTTCTAGATGTGAAGATTGTATGAGAGAACGCGGAACCCAGAAGAAAACTAATCCCACAGGTGGCAAGGGCAAAGGAAGGGGAGGAAGAAAGACTTTCATTGACGAGATTGTATCAAAGGCTGAATCATCATAGAGATTAAGTTCTCGAAGACCAAAACTTCAGCACTCCCCTCAATCGAATTACAAAACAGAGGAAGTTGTGGGCCATGAAAACATAAGAGAGCCGGTAATTAAAGGACCAGCAATCAGTGCTGGAGAGTCAAAAGAAAGTGCTAGCAAATCAGCAAAGCACGTTGAGGAACTAATAGAGAGTGTTGGACGACCAATGGAAAACATTGAGGAGCCAGTAGAAGATCTTGACGATCGAGCAAGTGCAGTAGGAGAACAGCCAATGGAAGGAAACAACGAAGACTTCTTTGGTGGAGGACGTGTAGATCCTGAAGGAGAAGGAAAGGATGAAAATTCTCTCTCTACCTTGGGATTTCCTATCAGTGATCTCCCTAGAGGAACAACTCCTATGAAGAATATTCCATTGTCAGCTTTACCTAGCTTCCATGGTTTATCCTCTGAAGATCTGGATGAATTTATTTTTGAATTTGATATATTATGCAGAAGTTATGATTATGTTACTAATGCTCAAAAGTTGAAACTGTTTCCAACAACATTAAAAGGAAATGCTTTAAGATGGTTCATGAGCCTTGGAAGTCAGGTAATCACAACATGGGAATAGATGAAACAAAAATTTCTGCTTAAATATCAAGACTATTGTCTGACGAGAGAAAAGAGGGACGAACTATTCAATATGGCACAAAAGCCGGACAAGAATCTAGAGGACTATGTAGAAAGGCTGCAGTATAATCTACAGAGATCTGATCATCCGAATATAAGTAAGGAAATTCGAAAAACAATATTACTTAGAGGACTAAGGGATGATTTTTTAGACATGTTAAACATGCTTGGCAAGGGAGATATATATAAAGAATCATATGATGAGATTTTTGAACTTTGTAAAATATGTTCAAGGGGAGCTGCAAAGAACAGAGTAAGTAATAGAGATCCCACCTATTCAAGAGTGCAGAAATCAGCCAGTGGGGGAGCAACAAGAGCTGCAATAGGTAATTTACTTGAAGAATTTAAAACAGAGATGTTAAGTTCTTTTGCTTCACAAATTGACACTTTGCAGGTTAAAAAGAAGCAGGCTGAAGCAGAAGCAACTCTGGCTGTCTTTTGCCCGAAGTGCAGAGACAAACATCCACTAAGGGAGTGCCCATTGGACAAAATACCAATCTGCACCCTTTGTGAGAAAGATCATGAAACACAACAATGTCCATATCTACCAGGAATAAAGGTAGCATTGCAGCCAATGGAAGAAGAAGCTGAAGCAATTTACCTGCTAACTCAAAGAAGACAATGGCAACCAAAAGGACAAGGTATGAATTCTAGTATTCCATTTAATCGTTGGAATAATCATTCTGCTTTCAGTCAAACAAATTACCCTCACTTTAATCAAATGCAATACCCACCCTTTAATCAGATGAATTTCCCACCCATCCAACAATCAAACCCTCCCTTTGTTGATCCTGCAATGTGGGCTCCTTGGCCCCCACAACAGCCATCTTCTTTTAACCCTTGGAATTCAAATTGGAGAATCCAACAACTCCTGTAGCCAAATCAATTTCCTCAATTTCAAAAACCACTTCCTCTGACATAAAATGCTCCACCAAACAACCAAATGAGACCCCAGCTACTTGTGCAACCAAATCCTAACCCCAATAATAAAGTTGTGCAAGTCATTGATATTCAGAATCAGCCTATATTTCCTACTATGCAATGTAATGATATTCATTTGAGATCCGGGAAAATAGTAGAACCTATTATTGATGACATAACTTCTTCTGATTCTGATAAAGAGGAAACTGAGAAACATAAGAAAGCACGACCACCCTCTAACAAGGGTATTGAAATAATAGAACCACCATTCCCCGAGCGTTTAGTTTTAACCAGAACGCCTGAAACACCTGCTTTTAATCTTTTAGGGGAATTGCAAAACTTGTATGTTAAAATTCCACTTTTACAGGCACTGAGAGATGTACCAATTTATGCCAGAACCATAAGGGATATTTGTGTTACGAAACCTGGTAGGAAAACTAAAGATCCCCTTACAGTACATGTGATGGGTGATTTATCTGCATTAATGTTCAGAAAAACCCCTCCTGTGAAATATGGTGACCCCGGTCATCCTACCGTGATAGTTCAAATTGGTAAAATAATGATTCCTCAAGTTCTAGTAGATCTAGATGCTGCAATAAACATAATGACTCTTGAAACTTCACAGTTGTTACAGCTGAATAACACAATCAGAGATACACCAACTATTCTAGAGTTAGCTAACTGTTCTACAATTAAACCAGAAGGATTTTTTGAAGATCTACTTATCTCAGTTGAATCCTGGAATTACCCAGCTGATTTTGTCGTATTGGAAACTAAAACAAAGCTGGGGGGGCATCCTTTAATTTTGGGGAGGCCATGGCTGGCCATAGCCGATGCCTTTATCAGTTGCAAATCTGGTTCTATGACAATTTATAATGGTTATGAAACCAAACAGCTTACTCTTTACCCTCATGCTACACCCATAATTAATAATGAAGATTCTATGTGGATGGATTATGATGATAATGCTATTCAACCTATTTTAACTATCGGACAAGCCTTAACTCTTAAAGATAATACAGAGGATGAAATAATTAATAATTTTATTTGTGAACCTTCCTCTGTAATTGCTGAAACACACAATCAATTGACTGCAATTTTTGAAACAGATACCCAGGAAAAGATTGAATCTGAAGACTTATCTCAGACATTAACCACCATCTCATCTAAAAGCATAATAGTTGAAATCGAAACTGGCAAGACATTAAACATAAATCCTGATCTAACAGTTGCTGAAACATAGCAGTTAATGAAGTTATTGCGTGAAAATAAGGAAGCATTTGCATGGGATTACACAGATATGAAATGAATCTCTTCTGAACTATGTACTCACCGAATTTATATTAAATAATGATGTCGACCAGTCTGTCAACCCCAAAGACGAATGAACCCTAATTTACGGGAAATTGTTAAAGAAGAACTTCAGAAATTGCTTAATGCAGGATTTATATACCCCATATCTGACAGTGAATGGGTTTCCCCATTGGTAATTGTCCCTAAGAAAAACGGGAAATGGAGAGTATGTGTTGATTACAGAGCCTTAAACAAAGCTACTCAAAAGGATCACTTTCCTTTACCTTTCATTGATCAGGTGTTGGATAGTCTGTCAGGGAAGAAATTATTTTCTTTTCTAGATGGATTCAGTGGGTATAACGAAATTAGAATTGCACCCCAAGACCAGGATAAGACCACTTTCACTAGTCCTTGGGGAACTTTTTCTTATAGAGTTCTTTCATTTGGGCTATGTAATGCACCAGAAAATTTTCAGAGGGCTGTTATAGGAATCTTTTCTGATATGCTGAATGAATCTATGGAAATATTTATGGATGATTTTACTCCTTATGGTGTGTCTTTTGAAGATGCATTACAAAATCTTGAGAAGGTACTTAAACGTTGTATACAATCTCACCTCTCCCTAAGCACTGAAAAATGTCATATGATGATGAGTGGAGGAGTAGTGCTTGGACATTTTATTTCATCTCAAGGTATTCAGGTAGACCCATCTAAAATATTGGTCATTCAGAATCTTCCTGTTCCTAAAACACAAACTGATGTGAGAAGTTTTCTAGGACATGCTGGATATTACAGAAGATTTATTAAAGATTTTTCTAAGATAGCTTCTCCATTATTTGTGTTTCTTATGAAAAATGTTGAATTTAAGTGGACTAATCCTTGTCAGAAAGCCTTTGTAGAACTCAAGCATCAGTTATCTATCGCTCCTATTTTGAGGGGACCTAATTGGGCCCTCCCTTTTCATATATCTTCTGTTGCTTCAGACACTGCAATTGGAGTTGTCTTGGGACAAGAGGAGAATCATCTTCCTTATGCTATCTACTTTATCAGTAAGAACATGACCCCTGCTGAGCTTAATTATACAGTTACCGAAAAAGAGTTTCTTGCAGTAATTTATGCCATTAATAAATTTCGACATTATATCACTGGTTATTCTACTTTTGTCCATATTGACCACTCGGCTATTAAGTATTTAATGAAAAAATCTGTCACAAAAGCTCGAGTTACTAGATGGCTATTATTACTGCAGGAGTTTGATATCACAATTGTAGATCGGCCTGGTAAAGAAAATGTGGTGGCTGATTTCCTTTCACGGTTAAAAACTGATAATAATATTCCAGTAGATGATTCTTTTCCTGATGAGTATTTATTTGCAGTTTCCGCTCACTCTCCATGGTATGCAGATATTGCCAATTATTTGGTTGCAAGAAAATTACCATCACACCTGTCATACAGAGAAAGGAGAAGAATTGTTCAACAGAGTGCCAGGTATAGCTGGATAAGTGGGTGTCTTTTCTACACAAGGCTTGATCAGGAAATCTGAAGATGCATTAGGGAAGATGAAGTGTATGATATACTAAAATCTTGTCATGATGGCCCTTGTGGAGGGCATTTTGCTGATAAAAGAACAACACACAAAATTTTGAGGATGGGTTACTATTGGCCTTCATTATTTAAGGTTGCAAAGAAATATGTGGGGGCTTGTGACAGCTGCCAGTGAATGGGTCAACCCAATCATAGAGATCAAATGCCATTAAACCCCTAGGTAGTTTCCAAACCATTTGAAAGATGGGCCTTGGATTTCATATGACACATTAATCCTCCATCCAATAAAAGAACTTATATATTAGTCTCTACAGAATATATGACTAAATGGGTGGAGGCCAAATCACTTATTAGAGCCAACGAAGAGGTTGTCCTAGCTTTCTTATTTGAAGAAATCTTCACTAGATTTGGAATTCCTAGAGAGCTAGTGACAGATGGAGGACCTCCATTCAATTCTCATGGTTTTAAGTCTACCCTTTAGAAATATCATATTCATCATAGAATGACTACACCATACCACCCCCAGGCCAATGGGCAGGTGGAAAGCACAAATGAAGTATTAGAGGCCATTCTAACTAAAACAGTGAAGGATAACCGAAAGGATTGGTCTCAAAGGCTCCCTGAAGCACTATGGGCTTACAGAACTACTTGGAGAAACACTACAGGTTTTTCTCCCTATGAATTGGTTTATGGTAAAAATGTTGTTTTTCCTGTGGAATTTGAAATTAAAACTCTAAGAACTTCTTTAGCTGTTAATCTTGATTTGACTGATGTGCAGACAGCTAGGTTGCAGCAGCTTCTTGAATTGGATGAAAAGAGATTAGATGCCATTCACCAAACAACCTTGATTCAACAACAAAGAATGAAGTGGCATGATAAAATTATCAAACACAAGCAGTTCCAAAAAGATAATTGGGCCTTATTGTATGACTCTCGGTTTGAAAATTTTCAGGGTAAGCTACGTACACGATGGCTTGGACCATATGAAGTAGATGCTGTTTCTCCTAATGGAACAGTAAGACTTCTAACAATTGATGATTCTAAAACACCCCTACTAGTCAATGGTCATAGGCTTCGTTTGTACCAGCGCCCTGTTTCTAAAGAGGATTTCAAGGCTGCTTGCATGACTGATACACATTATCTTTTTCTACGGGAGTCTTCTGCTCCTCACAACATTTAATTTTATGCACTGTATTTCTAGCATTAGATTATATTTAAAACTAATAATCCCTGTCAAGGGTTGGCATGTTACAATTGAATTTTGCAGATTATGGAAGAACTCATTAAGGAGGACAGATTCATCACAAGAAGATCTGAAGCTTCAATCACAGAAGCTTGTTCCCTTCATTTCAACCCATTTCCTAGCAATATCCCTTTTATCACTTATCCCATTTCTACATTTTTCCCTTTTTTCCATTTTTTCCCCACTTCTACCATCCCTGAAATATCATCCTTCAGCTAGTATTTCCCATTCCTTACTGCTGAAATTATCCCTTAGCAAATATTTCCCCCACTTGTCTTAAACCCAAGTCATTATATCCCATTCTCCTTATTTTTCCCTTTGCTGAAACACCAGTTTCAGCAACATGTCATTCATTTTTCCATTGCTGAAACACCACTTTCAGCAACCTGTCATTCATCTTTTCATTATTATTAAAACACCATTTCTTTCCTCTGCTATACAAGCTTTTCAGTTCTCCACTTTTATTCTTCAGATCCCTTGGGTGAATATTATTCAGTATTGAGTAGATCCTGATATGCTCCTGTTTCTACATTCCAGAGAAATTTAAAGATTCTTCCATCAATATCAAGCCATTATGAAGCACTCTATACTTCGAATTATAAAAACAAAGGTAAAATTATAAGGTATGTGGTTTTTATGTAATACAGTTAAATAATATTTTAAAGAGAGGATCTTGCTCATAATGATTACAATCCCCGCACACTTAAACATCATTTCATCATACGTAAGGGGGGGATTTTGAAAACTGAATCATCATTCCACACCATCCAATCCTCCGTCACTCTTCATATCCATTATTTCCGCCGTCATTGAGACTCCATATCCTCTGTTGCAACAATTAGCTTGACCAAAGCCTATGTTTCTGTTCTCTGCGCCTCTGCATGTGACTCAAGTTAGTAGCTATGGGAGGTTCGGCTATCAGACATGAGCCTGGTTCGATAACTCTTCTTGAATTGTTCCCGGAGGCCTACCAAATTTTTCAGCAGGCAGGATGGATAACATACTTCGAAAGGTTAGGAGAATTTGATCCTCGGCAAGTTTTAGAGTTTGCGCAGAATTTTCAGGAAGAATACTCAGTGGTTCAAGGGGTCCGAATTTCGGTCACAGAGGAAGATATAGCACAAGTTTCAGGGTTGCCGGTTACAGGTGCTCGCTGGTTCAGCAGGAAACAAGTCATTTTAAATGCACAGCAAGACTTCCTTCTTCCAGAGGAACAGATTGAACATAAAGGCCGCGGTATAAGTCTGCATTCATTACCTCGCCCATGGCCAACAGTAGCTGAATTCATCAAGCACTATTTGACTTGCGAGGGGCGCTACCAGGTAGTTTATCAACACGACTTTGTTTTAATGAGTCATTTGCAGCATGGTCGATTAGTCAATATTCCTTATTATCTGCTTGGATGTATTAAAAACATGTCATATTACTGTAGACACGTAAAATTCCCATCACTATCCCTTACCCATCATTACTTATGTCAATTATTAATTCAGAGGGGTTTTGCTCAGCAAAACCCCCCTCTGAATAATCCACCCCTACTTCTCCAACAAGCCCCTGAAATTCCTCAAGAAGCCGAAATTCCCCAAGAAACTCCCGAAAGATCTTATGAACGACAACTGGAAGATATCCCTGATCCCCCATTGATTCCATCTTCAGAACCAGTTGATTCGCCCCCAATTTCATCCCATTTAGCAGAGTCACCCCATCCCACTGTCCACATCTCTAGAGATGACTCTCAAGCTGAAACACTCCCATCTCCCCCTACTCATAAAAGGAAGAGACGAACTGCAACAGTCTCTATCTAAAAAAGGCAAACAAGGGCCACATCCCAAGGCATACCTCTTCCAAGAAATCACCACACAGAAAAGAATCTTCTCCTACGAAGAAGAGAAAGTCAGCGACTTTTAACGCACCACTACCTAGGATGAAAATGAAAATGGCCCATTGGCCAGAAGTCACTCCCATTTCCCCTGACCCTGCGACTATCCTGTTAAAACTTCAATCCTCATCACCATTCCAAATTCCCCAACCATTACTCATCTCATCCTATGGCATTGTTCCACAAGAACTAGTTGCCCGGGGTAACATGACATTGTTTATTGCTCAAACAGTGACTGCAACACAAGAACCAGTTACTTACCCAGAAGCTGAAACATAAGAACCAGCTACTGTGGTACAAAAATCATACACCAAGCATAATAATACAAGGAAACCAGCTGTATCTGCAACACAAGAACCAGCTGCAGCTATGGATCAGCAGACAACTCCAGCAGAATCAACCAGCACACAGGGTTCACACACTATGGTATCTTTATTGGAGGAAAATGATTTTTTGAAGTCAGAAATAGAGGCTTATAAGAATGAATTGATCATGGCATGAGAAGCCTTTGATAGAGAATTGAATCTCTATATGTTGGCACACACAACATCAGCCCAAAAGAAGGATCCATGCAGAGAATACATGTGCCATGAGTGTCGATTTACCAACAGGCAGGATACAAAATAGTCAAAATCTCAGTGCCTGAGGCATCCACATCAGTTGCAATCAAAGAAGAACGCCCTACTGTCACACAAGAACTAGTAGGGCCCTCAAAAAGTCTGGAAAAATAAACCAAGCCATAGATATCCTGCCCTGTGTTGGTCATCTCAGCCACTCAGACGATGCCCCAACCCAGTACTTACAATGTCGGGACTCAGACTCCACCATGGAAACAATTGGAAATAATGAATAACTAGAAAAAGCAGTATGTTGTGGATCAGGATAAAATATTACAACAGCATAAGTTGGCCTGGCAGAATCAGATGTATGCCAACTGGGATAATTGGGAGCAGACACTCCAACAGCTCAAGGATTCTAAGAAAGAAATCAAGGAGTTAAAAGATAAACTGGTTTTAGTGTTTTCATTAGTACAAAAATTGTTAGCCACCAGGAAACCTTCCTTGAATTATTCTCTGTTCCTTTCTGAACTCCTTGTTTATTTTCAATTGAAGGCAATTAAGGATGGGAGACCTCATGAGTTGCTCACAGTGGAACAATTTGTCAAAACATTTGCTGAGGCCCCCGCTAGTGACCAACATTTGTTATGTGAACTTTATCTTCATAATGAGGCTATGCCTGACAATAGAAAGGTCAACCTCAATCCAATTGTTGGTGATATACAAATTAGGGAATTTGTTTCATTTCTTGCCAATCAAATCACATGGCAAACTTCTTTTATTGCAAGTAGGCATAATGAGGATAATCGCCTCCTGTGGATAAGACCAAAACCCTCAAATCCGGCCATTTTTGTAGCAGAATACCATCGATTTTTGCAGAAGCCAGGAATGCACAGGTACATACAACAATTGCAATCCTCAATACTCCTCAAGTGTCATTAGTTAATCAGAGTTAAAGAGACTGCTGCCTTGAAGGCCAACACCATGTTCTGGCAATAGTCCTGTAAGGAAAGACAAGAATATAATCCTTTTGGCCCTGATAATCTTCAAACTGCACTATCCAGGGTACCAAACTATATCAAATGCATTCAGCAATGTGCTGAGAATTGGATTGGTTATCATTTTCACTTCCCTGCCTTATGGATGCCGGCAGAACAATATCAGTCTCACTACAAATTGGCTAATAGGTACGAGGCAGTAGCATGGCAGAAACTGCAGAATAACCAGGGATTCAGATCTTCGACAGAAGCCACCTTCCATAGTTATTGCTTGAGTAACTTGCATGCAAAGAGTCAGTACTCAGACTCTGACTCAGATTAAAAGTTGCTTGAGGACATGCAACCCTTTCAGCTAGGGGGGATGTTAGGACCTCACAATGTACCATTTTTACTATACATTTTGACACCATCTTACCCTTTATAGCTATATTCAAAAAAGGTTACATTATCATTTTTATCCATTTCATCCAAAGGTATATGAAATCCTTCTCTTTAGTATATGTTTAATTTGTTTACATATAATTCCACATTACTCTTATATTTCATCATTAATCGAAGGTAGATTGTTGCTAACACAAGTCTAAAAGATCGCAGATAATTTATGATAAGGAACGTACTGTGCTGAAACAAACAACCGTTGCTGAAACAGTCAGCAGGCACGTAAATTCCGTCACTACTCGTGATTTGAGATTTTGAAAGAGTATTTTGGGAACAATTGCAACAAGATGAAGATTGTGTTCATGCGAGAATAGGGTCCTGTTCCCATTGATTGACTTTCTTTTTCCTGCAGTGTGATTAGAAACAAGAGACAAGTGCTGAAGGTTCCTATTCATGGGAATAGGGTCCTGTTTTCTTGAATTTATCTTTTCTATAGTGTGATTAGTGTCAGGAAGCAAGTGCTGATGTTCCTATTTGAAGGAATAGGGTCCTGTTCCCTGTTATGGTTGATTGGTTTCCTTTCCTACAGAATAATTTCCTTTCATTAGGATTCTTAAAAGACTGCAATAGAGGAATTATTTCTACTATAACATAAGTAGACTTCAGCTTTGTTAAAACAGGGTGTGAATAATTAGATTTGTATGATTAATAATTGTGTGACTTTTACTACAACATTATTTTGCTTTTGGAATTGAACATATCCAGTGCGTGGTTGTCTTTGGAATAAACATACCTTCTCGGGTTGAAAATTTATGTGGAGCTTGAATTGTTAAAACAATTAAAGCAACCAACAAGGACTATGTAGAGTGATTTCAATATAACCTTCAAAAAACAAAGCATAAGCATTTGGAAAAAGAGATCTTGAAAACACTCCTTCTTAAAGGAATCAAAGATGAATTTTTATAACTCTTAAATCTGATAGGAAAAGGTGATGTTTTTTAGTTATCATATGATGATGTTTGTGAGTTGTGCATAAGGTATTCAAGAGGAATTTCCAAGGCTAGTAAGAATTCTAGAGAAGTTTCTTATTTCTTTTCCAAATTTACTAAAAGAACAAGAGACATAAGAGCTAAAATCAATGTTTTATTTGAAAATTTTAAATATAATTAGCTCTCTAAATTCACAATTGAATGTTTTGTAGGTTCAGAAAAATCAAGAATTTGATGAAGTGTTTTGCCCTCATTACCGAAAGGAGCATCCCATAGATAGTTTTTCTTCCTTTTCTAATTTGGAAGTGGCATATCAAAGAGATGGGGAAGCTACAAAAAGGTCAACATGTATGGTTCAAAACACTTCCTCTCCATTCTCTTACTTGCATAATCCATTATGGAATATGTTGGGGTTCCCATGTTTTGGCAGATTTGGCAATACCAAAAGATGAGACAACATCAAACCACTTTGGGGCCCTAGGATCTAGCCCTCCTGGACCCGGAGAGGGATCTCTCCAATAAAACAAAGAGTGAGATGTCTTTAAAAGCTCAAGATGAGATGTTAGGCTAGTATGAAGCACAAAGGGTGTTTTAAAATGATTTGGTTGAAGGGTTGCTGGGTTGGTTAGGAGATCATAGGCTGAGAAAGTAATGGGAGGGAAGGAAAAAAGCAGCAGGAAGTTTCAGCTAATAGGATAGGCCGAGAAAGTGCCATCCATTGGGCTATGGAGTCATGAAAGGAAATTACATGCAACAACTAGCCAAGGCTTTGAAATGGCAAGTCATCTACACTAAAGGATATTTTAGGCAGATGGTGGAATGGAACATTAAGGAGAGAAAGTGGAAGAAGGAGAGGCACCCAATTTCTGTCTATAGATCAGGTCAGAGGTCATTTAACTCCAGACCTGCTTGGACATACTCAAAGGAAGCTCTCAAAGGTGGAAAAAGGGGCAGCTTATAGATCAGACCAGAGGTCATTTAACTCCAGGTCTGCTTTAGCAACTCCAAGGGAAGACAGAGATAAGATTAACGAAGAAACATCCATGCAGCAAACCCCTAAGCTCATACATCAGCCAGTAGGCAATAACATCCACTGCGCTGGTTAAACCACATGAATTCACTCTCAGATACACATAACGCAGAAAACATTAAAGGTAGGGAGAGCAGGAAACATAGGGCACCTAGCAAGGGTGAATCCTATGCTATAATTCTGTTGCCTACCAGAAGAATATGAAACAGTATGAAAATGTAATAAACAGAGTTAGGAAAAACATCACCAATAGTAATAGACCAGGATCCTGTGAAATGTGCTTTGATTGATTCATGCAAAACTAGTCATGTACAATAAGCTCAATGGCTGTTACAGTCCAGACTTTCTCCTCCTAGCCTATTACATACAACTACTCTGCTACTCCCTCCCAAGACTGTTCTAACAGTCGGAATGAATCCATCTAACAACAGATGCCAAACAACTGAACAACAACCTTTACATTATGTTCTCGGGGATTCTTATAGGAGAAGAGGAGGAAATAGAAGTAGGTGAACAATTAAATGAGTCACATTAAGAAGGAATGGTGGAAGAAACCGAGTCCATTCTGCTTAATGGCGTTGTGCTGTACTTTGTAGATTGGTTGGAGACGTTTGTCAGGTCGAGATTGACCTCTGATATGTTCTTTAAGTCCTTACGGTGGTCTGGAACTCTGTGTTTCCATTCTAGAATAAATGAACTGGATGGGAAAACTGCATGACCGCTCCATACCTCCATAACTGCTGCCTGACTGTCTTAAATGAGCTTCAGTCAGTGTAATTAATTGTTTCAGGGCTGGAGGAGACATGGAGATTTCTTATAGGACGGTGAATGCCTAGAGAAGAGTACTCTGCTGATATTAAACACGGGTAAGCTTTTGATGGCGTGCTTAAATCTTCAAACTGTGCCTCGATTCTTTGACCGCGAGATCATAATTGTTAATCTTCAATTAACCGGCCTGAATCCCTTCAAAAACCGTCTCTGCTGCTTCGCTGGTAGCTGTAATGGCCTCTCTGCGCTATCCGCATAATAAAATGAACCTGTTGCAAACCTGGGCGGTAGTGGTGGAGAAGTGCTTTGGAGGCCCAGAGGAACGGTGGCAGAACAATGGGAACAACGGAAATAATGAGAAGTGGAGGAAGAAATGATTATAGTATAAAACCCAAAGGTTAAACCTTTGGGCGAATAACACAGGGAAATGGAGAAAAACAATGGAGTGGAGCCACGGAGGTGGGACCCGGGCTAAATCGCAATCGCAAATCGCAATCGGAAGATGGAAGTGGAGCGGAATGATAAGCGTGGGATTTGCGATGCGATGGGAAATTCCTTTGCAAATTCAATATATAACCAATTTCCTGTTTACAAAGGAAAGACCCTTTATTTATATGAAAAGGCAGAAGAGTAGTACGGTGGGCCCGGGGGTCAAATTGCAAATCACAAATTGCAAGATGGAATGGAGCGGAAGGATTATCGCAATGCAGAGCAAAGAACTGCGATTGCAATATTGCGATCGGGCGAAGTTGCGATGGAGGGCAGTGCGATGGGCAGAAAGTGCGATGGTGCGATATGCGATCGGGGCGATGTGCGACATGCGATCTGGGCGATGTGCGACATGCGATCGGGGCGATGTGCGACAGGTGGAAAGTGCGATAGGGAAAATGCGATGGGGAAAATGTGATGGCGGAAAGTGCAACAGGCGATCGTATCGCAAATATTTGCGACGCGATCAGATCGCATCGCAAATATTTGCGATGGATCAATCGAATACATATAATGAAACTGCGATATGCGATAAGTGCGATCTGCAATGAGCGCCTTGAGAGGCAGCGCACAGTCATAGCGCTCAGTTACGTGGGGACGGGGCTGGCGGAAAAGGGGCTAAGCCTTAGTATAAGGTCGGAAGTGGGTTTGGCCCATTCCAATGTGATTTAAAGGTTTAGAAAGGGGAACGATAGAGGGGTAAGGGTAAATTAGCCCAAAGGGGGGATATGGGTAGAATTCAAAGGGGATTTTGGAGGAATTTGAAGGGTAATGAAGGGAAATAGAGGGGGGGGACAAGGGGGATAAAAATAGGAGCTAAGAGGGGGGTGAAATAAGAGGAGAAAGGGGCCTTTAGGCGTTTCTTCACAAACAGAGGGGCTTTATAATGGGAATCAGCAGAGGGGAATTTATCAAAGGATAAATGACACATGGAGGCTTCAAGGAGACTGTGTTTATAGAGGAAATGCATTCCTTGAAGGCTCAAAAACAATTTAGCCCTCGTTTGCTTGCCAAAAAATTTATAGGGGGGATAACAGTGGCTCCACATGGGGATGGCTTCTTCTTGAAGGAGTCAAGAATTCAGAAAATGATCTCTTGGTGTAGGCCAGGTGCCTGCTGCTTGAACCATCCATTTCTTTCTTTGATCAGCTGCCACAAGCTATGAAGACAACAGATTAGCAGTAAAATTCTCCCAAACAACTACCTACTCACACTATAGTCCTAACATTTTTCTTTTGGGTGCATTTGGGCTTGCAGACCCTTTACATCATTTTATTTTTATAAACAGAAAATAAAGATATTCTAAGTCTACCCTTATTACTCCATGAAACCAGATTAGGCTATTGGCCTCATAAGCTTCTCTACCTACACTACTACCTGCCAGGATTAGACTGTCTAGCAGGTTTCTTCTCTACATTCTAAGATAGAAAATGAAACAACTAACTACATGCTCATAGACTGAGTTTTATTGAGCTTTTCCTACCTACCCTACTCTAACTTGGAAATATTTGATGTTCTGGGTGATACAATAATGCCAATGCAGCCAATCAAGCAGTAACAAAAAAGGATATGAGCACTGCCTGCCTGTCAGAGATAACCACAGGGTGCTCTGAGGTCACCATTAGTAGTGATCCTTCCTGATGAAACTGGCCCGTGGTAAGGATCAACGCTGGAGTATTTGAGCGCATCAGGGCCTCCACGTATTCTGCTACAGGATCAATGAGCATATGATGTGCACTTTCTTCACTTAGGCCTTCCATGATTGGTAGGTTGTTTGCGTCCTGGGCAGCTTCGGTTATTGCATTTTCCGCTGCATCTTCAGAGTGGATCTTGGGAGCCAGATCGTCTTCTTCTTGCACATAAAACAATAGCAGAATTTATTCTCTTTTAGGGGGTGGGAGACTTTCCAAAAAGACTCTCGGGTCTCTGAACTCGTATGATTTTTCTTGTGAGTTCAAGAGTTCAATCTCAGCCTCATATCTCTCCGCCAGCACTTCTAGGAAAACCTTCTTCAGCTCAGGATGGTCATCGAATCTTGAGCTGGAATGAAGAAATTTTGGAAGGTATTCGCTTCTGAGTTGAGCCAGTATATCTGATATTCCACAACGAAACTCTTCAAGGGGGCTCAACTCAGAGTCTTCCATTTGGTAGGGATGATGTTGCATTGCGACTGGTCTCCCAGTGGAGTCACGTGAAACCAAGATAATCAGTGGCCTGCTGATCACCTATGGAGTCTTTTAATCATTCAGGAATTGTGGAGTTGTCAGGTGGATGATTTACAACTTACTGTCCACCACAGTGGTTTACCAAATCAAGGCTGATTGGTCTCTTCCCCAGCGGAGTCGCCATTATGTTGGGGTTCCCATGTTTTGGCAGATTTGGAAATACCAAAAGATGAGACAACATCAAACCACTTTGGGGCCCTAAGGATCTAGCCCTCCTGGACCTCGAGAAGGGGATCTCTCCAAATAGAGCAAGGATGATATATATTTGAAAGCTCAAAGTGAGATGTTAGGCTAGGTATGAAGCACAAAGGGGTTTTTAAATGATTTGGTTGGTTGGTTTACGGGTTGGTCAAGAGATCATGGGCGAGAAAGTAATGGGAGGGAAGGAACAAAAGAAAGCGAGGAAGTTTCGACAAGAGGATAGGCGAGAAAGTTTGAGCGGTGGAGCAACTGGAGTCATGAAAGGAAATTACATGCAACAACTAGCCAAGGCTTCCACAGGGAAAGTCATCTACACTAAAGGATCTTTTAGATAGATGATGGGATGGAACATTAAGGAAAGAAGGTGACAGAAGGAAAGACAACCAGATTTCTGTCTATAGATCAGGTCAGAGGTCATTTAACTCCAGACCTGCTTGGACATACTCAAAGGTAGCTCTCAAAGAGGGACAAGGGCGTTGCTTATAGATCGGACCAGAGGTCATTTAACTGCAGGTCTGCTTTAGCAACTCCAAGGGAAAAAATAGAGATAGATTTGACAAAGAAACATCCAAGCAGCAAACCCCCAAGTTCATACATCAGCCAGCAGGCAATAACATCCACTGCGCTGGTTAAACCACATGGATTCACTCTTAGATGCCACATAAAGCAGAAAACGTTAAAGGTAGGGAGAGCAGGAAACATAGGGCACCTAGCAAGGGTGAATCCTATGTTATACTTCTGTTTCCTACTAGAAGAACATGACACAGTATGAAAATGTAATAAACAGAGTTAGGAAAAACATCACCAATAGTAATAGACCAGGATCCTGTGAAATGTGCTTTGATTAATTGATGCAAAACCAGTCATGTACAATAAGCTCAATGGCTAATACAGTCCAGACTTTCTCCTCCCAGCCTATTACATACAACTACTCTGCTACTCCCCCCCATGACTGTTCTAACAGTCAAGAATGAATCCCTCTAACAGCAACTGCCACGGCAAGGCAACAACAACAACAACCTTTACATTATGTTCTCGGGGATTCTTATAGGAGAAGAAGAAGAAACAAAAGTAGGTGAACAATTAAATGAGTCTCATTAAGACGGAATGGTGGAGGAAACCGTGTCCATTCTGCTTAATGGCGTTGTGCTGTACTCTGTAGATTGGTTGGAGACGTTTGTCAGGTCGAGATTGACCTTTGATATGTTCTTTAAGTCCTTACGACGGTCTGGAACTCTGCGTTGCCATTCTGGAATAAATGAACTGGATGGGAAAACTGCAAGACCGCTCCATACCTCCATAACTGTTTCCTGACTGTCTTGAATGAGCTTCAGTCAGTGTAATTAATCGTTTCAGGGCTCGAGGAGGCATGGAGATTTCTTGTAGGAAGGTGAATGCCTGGAGAAGAGTACTCTGTTGATATTAAACATGGGTAAGCTTTTGATGGCGTGCTTAAACATTCAAACTGTGCCTCGATTCTTTGACCATGGGATCATAATTGTTAATCTTCAATTAACTGGCCTGAATCCCTTCAAAAACTGTCTCTTCTGCTTCGTTGGTGGCTGTAATGGCCTCTCTATGCTACCTGCGTAATAAAATACACCTGTTATAAACCTGGGCAGTAGTGGTGGAGAAGTGCTTTGGAGGCCTGGAGGAACGGTGGCAGAACAGTGGGAACAGCGGAAACAATGAGAAGTGGCGGAAGAAATGATTATAGTATAAAACCCAAAGGTTAAACTTTTGGGCGAATAACACAGGGAAACGGAGAATAAAAATGGAGTGGAGCCACGGAGGTGGGACCCGGGCTAAATCGCAATCGCAAATCGCAATCGGGAGACGAAAGTGGAGCGGAATGATAAGCGTGGGATTTGCGATGCGATGGGAAATTCCTTTGCAAATTCAATATATGACCAATTTCCCATTTACAAAGGAAAGACCCTTTATTTATATGAAAAGGTAGAAGATTAGTACGGTGGGCCCGGGGGTCAAATCGCAAATCGCAAATCGCAAGATGGAATGGAGCGGAAGGATTATCACAACACGGAGCAAAGAACTGCGATTGCGATATTGCGATCGGGCGGAGTTGCGATGGAGGGCAGTGCGATGGGCAGAAAGTGCGACAGTGCGATATGCGATCGGGGTGATGTGCGACATTCGATCGGGGCGATGTGCGACAGGCAGAAAGTGCGATGGGGAAAATGCGATGGCGGAAAGTGCGACAGGCGATCGCATCGCAAATATTTGCGACGCGATCAGATCGCATCGCAAATATTTTCGATGGATCAATCGAATACATATAATGAAACTACGATATGCGATAAGTGCGATCTACGATGAGCGCCTTAAGAGGCAGTGCTCAGTTACGTGGGGACGGGGCTGGCAGAAAAGGGGGTAAGCCTTAGTATGAGGTTGGAAGTGGGTTTGGCCCATTCCAATGTGATTTAAAGGTTTAGAAAGGGGAACGATAGAGGGATAAGGGTAAATTAGCCCAAAAGGGGGATATGGATAGAATTCAAAGGGGATTTTGGGGGAATTTGAAGGGTAATGAAGGGAAATAGAAAGGGGGACAAGGGGGATAAAAATAGGAGCTAAGAGGGGGGTGAAATAAGAGGAGAAAGGGGCCTTTAGGCGTTTCTTCACAAACAGAGGGACTTTATAATGGGAAATAGCAGAGGGGATTTTATCAAAGGATAAACTACACATGGAGGCTTCAAGGAGACTGTGTTTTCAGAGGAAATGCATTCCTTGAAGGCTTAAAAACAATTTAGCCCCCGTTTTCTTGCCAAAAAATTTATTAGGGGGGGGCTAACAGAATACTAATATGTTAGGGTAGCCATGCCAATCTCAATATAGCCACCACCAATCTTGTCTACAAGTTTGGCACGGTTCATCTTATGATTGCATGACTACTCTCCCTCATCTTGTAGAACAAACACATCTTCCAGCTCTTCCACAACATCTTGCTTGCCTATCAAAATCATCCACTCAACCCAATCAACTACATCATCAAAATGCTCCATTCCCTACACAATTTCCTGCTCAACTCATTCCACACCCTCACCATAATAAACCAGTACAACATGCTTACATTGTTGAACTGCAAAATTTTCCCACCCTTCCCATCTATTCTATCTCACATGCACCAATGGAGAAAACTTATACTGAGATTTAGAATGTATCAAATCCAAAAATTGTAGAGGTTATGAAAGAAAATGAGGTTTCTTCTAGCCTGCATCAACAAGCCTTTTTAAACACTCAAGAATTTCATGATATGATGGCTATGGGAAATCAAGAAATTAAGGGATACATTGAATATTGGTTTCACTCCATTTGTTTGCAACATCACTCCATTCTTCAACAATTTTTGGCACCATCTTTTCAAGGGAAGTTAGCTTCTCATACCCTACTATTTATTAACATGTATTTTTCAAATTTAGGTATGTACATGCTGGAAGCCTTATTTCGAAAATGGCTCCACTAGAACTACTCTTATACGTAAGCTTTTTCAATTTTCAAAGAAGAGTAGGCTAGTGTAGAAAATAAATAAATAAGGACATAAATAAATACATTTGTATTAGTATGCAAAAATAATTGTTTTTGTTGCAACGCACTATGTAAATCAACATCGGTGATAAATATTTTAATTTATTTGTGTATGTAGATGTATTATATTGAAAATAACAGCTATACAAACACTCATATTCATTTTTATCACCAATATGGAAAAATTTCTTGAATATCATATTTTTTTGGCTTGCGGGCTTGATGAAATTTCTGAAAACATAGTCAGGACAGTCATGTTTTGAGGGAACAAAAGTGAATATTTAAAAAAAAATGTTTCTATCCTAAGTATCCCTTTATTTATATTTTACAACTCAATTTTAATCACTCCATTTTTATTTGAAACGAAAAATTTATAACCAAAATATTGACAAGGTGTCTAGTAGGCAGCTCAGGAACAGAGTCGGGACAACGAGTTTTTGGAGGCATAAATGAATATATTTTTAAAACTTATTTCTATGGTATATTCCTCTATGAATCTAGTTTACAAGACAATTTTAATCACTCAATTTCGATATCGTTTGAGGAAAATATGACCCAAATACTGACTGTCTATCCTAAATAAGCACTCTTAAAACTCTGTTTTTCCAGCTGTTCATTAAAGTATTTGACCCATCAATTCTTCTTGTCTTCAAAAAATTATTCTATTGGAGATAAATAAATGAATCTAATTTCATTTCAAATTTTAATTATATTAATCCATCATCAAATGAAAAAGTTATGCTTGAAATATCAACTTTTGTTCTAAGTTGGAAAATTGAAAATGACTCTATTATGCAGGTTGTTCTAAGAAAAGTTAACATACCATTACATGGAATTTTTAAAAAAAATTTCCATTGGAGAAATCTCATTGAATTAAATTTCATTTGGATTTGGAATCACTCATATCGGACGAAAAACAAAGAAGTTATGATCAAAACACAGTTGGTTAGTATGGTCGACCACTGCTCTCCCGCAGGTGACAAATACAATTTGTTTTATATTTCTATGGAATTGTTCTACAGAGTAACTACTTGCTATTTTTTTTGCATGATTCTTGGATTATGGGAGCCTGATCACTTCTCTTTCTCCATGATTTAATGTTTTATTGCAGGTAGACACTCATTTTTTTACAGGTCTTAGGAGAATAAAGAAGCTCAATTTATGGACGAGCGATTCTTGAAAGAAATTTTAATGAAGAAAGGGCATTTCATCCAATTCATTACCTAACGGATTCATAACAGAAAAAATGAAGAATTTATTCCTATTCGAAGATTCATGTCATTGCTGCCAAAACATTTTTCGAAGAGATCATTTCTTTTTCCATTAACAGATTAATATTCCCTTAGGAAATAACATCATAGCTGTTGTAACTTAATTTATTTATTTCTTTCCTGTTTTTAAATAAATTATTGTTTCTCTTTTGATTTCTCTTATGTTTTTGTGTTTTAGGTGTTGATTCTTTCAAATTGCAATTTCCGCTCCATTGGCGATTGGACAATGAGGACCCCACCATGCAAGTTTCAATTGCAGAAGGCAATCCTTCGGTAGCTTCATTTATGTAAAAAGTTATTTCTTTTTAAACTGTAAATATGATTGTTTTTCTCTATTTTTCTGTAAATAAAATTGTTTTTCCTGTTTTTCTCTATTGTTTTTCTTTCTTTTTACGATTGTCTTTCTGTTGTTTAGAGCAGTAGGGATGATTGCTTGTCAGTGTTTTTCCTCTCCCTGTTTTCTTTTTCTGTTCCTTAAAGGGAACAAGAACTTTTTCGTGTGCATTTTCTTTTGTTGTTCCCTACAGGGAACAACTACTGTTCCTTATAGGGAACAACACTTTTTCGTGTGCATTTTCTTTGTTGTTCCCTATAAGGAACAACACTTTTTTGTGTGTATTTTATTTTGTTGTTCCCTGTTAGGTCTCTGTAATTTGAAAGATTGGAAAATAAAAACTGAAAAGCCTACATTGTTGGAATATTGTCATTGATGGCAAAGGATGTGGCAAAGGCATGGGAAACAGAAAAACAGCAGAATTGCAGAGATCAAAGATCAGCAGCAAAGCTCAGAGGAAGAATACATTTACAAAGATAAGTAGTGCATTGAAGGAGAATTAAATCTTGATGGGTCGCAGTCACAAATGACATAAGAGAATTAACAGGCGATGGGCAGAGCCGTTTTAACAGTAGAACGAAGATATTACCATAGATTTAATTTACGGAGGAGCAGAGTCATTCAAGATAGTCATTTCGGGCGTTTAAACTCTCAACAACCAAAATGAATAAAAATTGAATTAAACAGGCGGAAGTTTTTTATTTCTGATTTGGTGGGACAAGTGGTCCCCACCACTTAAGCTCTAAATCGGAATAGCAAGTTATTTTGGTGAAGTAGTGTCTTGTTGATATGGAGTCCTGCGATGCGATGCGATCCAATCACAATCGCAAATCGCAATGAAAATGAAACATAAAAATGTCTTATGGATGTGGCAGTGTTCCATAGTGGAACGGTTGTACACAATACAACCAAATGTTACATTATAAATCACCCCCACCAACAGCCGAGGCCCGTGGGTCCACTTGACCACGTGGCAATGTTTTAATGGAATCGCACGTCTTGAATCGCAAGGTTCAATCGGCGGAGTTTTTTTATGTGCTCCGATCAAAGGCCGGACCTGATGGTGTTATATGATGGAATTAATAGATTCAATCGCGTCCGGGATCTTAATCGCAATCAGAACTTTCCGATTGATCGCATACCTTTTGTAATATGCTGTGATTGAAGTGGCGGACCCGATCCGGTAATATGCTGGAGTTAATATGTGCCAATTGCATCCGTTTCCTAATCGCAATCGGAACTTTTCCATGGTGTGCCCCGATTGCATTTGTTCAAAGGGCGGACCCGATTGCGTTATGAGCCATGTTTTATGTGGTCATCGCGTCCGGTTGATCAATCGCAATCGCAAGTCTTTTTTGACACCGTCGATCCGCAAATTGCAATGTGGGCCCAGAGTCAAAGATTGAATATTATTTGAAGAACCCGAAAGGTTTTATGGATATATATATTACTGATGAGTTAGTGGCACATTATTAATATTATATGGTGGAGACAAAGATTGGGGTTTCAAACTGGATTGGCACAATTGTTAATACAAAACGATTGAGATGTATGGATGTTCCGCTTGCAGAACTCACCACATCAACAAGACACTTGCATATGGAAAAGCATTGGATATTGTTTATAAAATCTGAAGGGTTAAACTTTGGGTTAAAAGGCTTGGCGCACATAGATAATTTGAATTTCCTCATTTGAATAAAATAAATTAAAAAGAAATTGAAGAGCCCCGGGGATAAACTAAATGGAATATTGAAAAAGGAATACCATTAGTGGTGGAGTGGTTTTAGACTCATGGTATTACGAAAGGCAAGAACTATATAAAGGGAAAAGATCATTATTCGAATAAGACAGTGGTGCGAGAGTCAAGCGTGGAAGAAGAGCGAATTCCTCTAAGGAATATCTGTATGGACAGACGACGTACTTAACTGATAATTCTGAGTCCATGTTGCACCCATCGAAAGAATGAATCTGGGATTCATTCAATAGAAGAATCAATGAAGAGCTAACGCATGTCTGTTGAAGAATTTTTATCCAGAAAGCCAAACGGGATGTCGAATGCATACATTTTCTGAAGTATGGGGTTACGACTGTGTGATCCAGTCTGAAAATTGATGAAACAAGGTCCACAGTGGTGCTGAGGGTCGAAGCTTTCAGCGAGGGGGTTGTAGCTCCCTTCCAGGAGAGGCTGGTAAACAAGAGCAGGGGGTAGCTTTTTACGCGGTGGAGTTACTGCGTGCGCAGTATGAAATTACGCACCAGCATATATTGTAAGAAGTTTTCTCTATAATAAAATATTGAAGACTGATATTGCAGCAGCGGTGGTTTTCTCCCAAATTGGGTTTCCACCTTAAATCCTGGTGTCCATATGTGTAGTTCATGTTTGATGCTTTCTTCTGTTATTACTGTTCATACTTAATGCTTATCTGATGCAATTCTCTAAGTAAAAGATATAATAAGATAGCTGAACGTACATGATTGGATGCAGTAAGAAAGAAAATTGTTCAGTTTTTTAAAATACTGATTCACCCCCCCTCTCAGTATTTTTCCCAGCAATTGGTATTAGAGCCAGTCCTTCTGAAAAATCTTAGCCGCTAGAAGGAAGATCATTCAAAATGAGCAATCAAGATGGAACAGCATCTATCAGGCCTCCTCTCTTCAACAGAAACAACTTAATCTTTTGGAAAACAAGGATGAGGTCCTATCTTCAGTCTATGGGAGCAGATGTATGGGAAATTGTTGAACAAGGATATCAATATCCAGCTACAGTTCCAACGGATCCAACTGAAAGAAAGAACTATGAAACAAATGCAAAGGCGGTCAATGCTTTATTGGGAAGTCTCACTGAATCAGAATTTGTCAAAGTCATGCAGCTGAATACTGCAAAGGCAATATGGGACAAAATCATTCTAAGCTATGAAGGTGATGCAAAGGTAAAAAGTGCTAAACTTCAAACTCTTAGAATTCAATATGAGAATCTAAAAATGCTTAATGAAGAAAGCATTGCAAATTTCTTTCTACGTCTTGATGATATTGTAAATCGCATGAGGAATCTGGGAGAAACAATAACTGAATCTACATTGGTTGAGAAAATTTTAAGATCTCTAACAGAAAAATTTGAGTCAAAAGTTTCAGCTCTTGAAGAAAAGCAAGATCTTCAAAATCTTACTTTGGTACAACTTCATGGCATACTAACTGCATATGAAATAAGAAGAGGAAGACCATCTGAAGTCAAAGAAGCAGTCTTTAGAACTTCTACAAAAGGGAAGGAAGTAGAGATAACAAAAGGATCAGGATATGTCTCAGAAGAAGATGAGATAAACTTCGTAAAGAAACTTCAACTTGGCATAGGACGGTTTAGAGGTAAGCTTCCCTTCAAATTCTTTAATTGTGGAAGAGTTGGTCATTATGCTGCTAAGTGTCCTTACAAATAAACACCTGCTAAAGGAAAGGAAGCAGCAAGAAGAAATAAGAACTGGTCTAGCTCTAGAAAAAGTTACTATACGCATGAAGACAGTGATGGGTTATCTGATAGTGAGGAAGAAGGTGAACAAGATCTTAGACTTCTTATGGCTTTCGAAAATGATTCTAAAGAAGAAAAGGATACTTTTATGGATGCTCTAGAAGACAATGATTTCCTTAATGAAAACAATCAACTCAAAATATGCTTGGAAGAAAGTAAAATAATCGTAGAGACTCTGAAAAATCAGATTGAAGAAGAGAAGAAGCATAATGAAAAATTAGAATGTGAAGTGGTAAGTCTAAGAAAAGAACTTGAGAAAGTAAAGACTCTGAATCTTAGATTTTCTAAAGGATCTGAAACCTTGGATGAAATTATCAAGGTACAACATTCTCCTTTTATAAAGACAGGTCTTGGATATACCGGAGAAACTTCTCAGGCTTCTGCACCAAACTATCTAAAAGCTGCTACAACTGGTTTGCAACTTTTTCGCAACTCGGCAAAGGGATAAAGATTCCTCACAGGTAAAGCATGATCAGCTCAAGTCAAGGAACTTCAACTCGAATACTCTTCAAAGGAACACCAACCAGCAGGTAAATTCAAATAGAAGATTTCATGATCGAAGAAATTTCTACTTCAATGGACAATGTTTCTCATGTCACAATTTTGGTCATAAAGCTGTTCAATGTGTTGCATATAAAACTATCATGACAAGAGAAGCAAGAAAGAAGAGAATGGACATTGAATCAAAGAAGAACACTTATAACAACTTCTCTCCTCTTCCAAAATGAAGTTGAATGTGCTTACTGCAATAACTTTGGCCATAAAGAATCCGAATGCAGGAGCAAAGTTCAGCTAAAAGAACATGTCCCTTCAAGCTCAAAAGTATGGAAAAAGAAGGAATTACAGGTTGAAAATTGTGGCATAGTGTTATTTGCAGAAGATGAAGAAAACCAATGGTACATTGATAGTGGATGCTCAAGACACATGACAGGTGATAAAGACAAACTTCGTGCATACAATGCTCTGGAAAAGGAAAAGAAGGTTACTTTTGGAAATGATACTCCTGCGGTCATTAAAGGAAAAGGGTCTGTTTTTCTAAAAGAAAATGTGAAAGCTAATGAAGTCATGTATGTGGATGGATTAAGGAATAACCTGCTAAGTGTAAGTCAAATGTGTGATCAAGGAACTGAAGTTGTCTTTAGTTCAAAAGAATGTGTGGTACGTGATCTTGATAGAGGTAAAGCAATTATAAAAGGGAAAAGAACTCCAAACAACCTATATATTTTGAAGAACTGCAAAGAACAATGCTATTTGAGTAAATCTTCGGAAAATTGGCTATGGCATAGAAGATTGGGGCATCTAAGCTTCTCTCAAA
The DNA here is from genome assembly GCA_034641835.2 of Pinus albicaulis. Classification (NCBI taxonomy): domain Eukaryota; kingdom Viridiplantae; phylum Streptophyta; class Pinopsida; order Pinales; family Pinaceae; genus Pinus; species Pinus albicaulis. The sequence continues at coordinate 1,378,999,934 of CM076577.1, read as the reverse complement.
TCAACAAATCAAGCAGACTCAAAGCTGTTCGTGATCTTCCCAATATTTCTCTACCTGAAAATATCATATGTAAATCCTGCCAATTCGGTAAGAAAACCAGAGTACAATTTAATGCCAGGGAAGGATCATCAAGTAAGCCTCTTTAACTTATCCATACTGACATATGTGGACCTATGAGAAAAAAGTCACCGCGTAATGAAGAATACTATATTTTATTCATTGATGACTTTTCTAGAATGTGTTGGATTGGGCTGCTTAAACACAAAGATGAAGCATTTGAGAAATTTCGGATCTTCAAAGCACTAGTTGAGAATGAATTAGATCTAAAAATCAAGTGTCTCAGATCTGATCGAGGAGGAGAATATACATCAGATGAATTTCTTGAATTTTGTGAACAACATGGCATAAAAAGACAGTTTTCTGTAGCTGGCACTCCACAACAAAATGGTGTTGCAGAAACAATGAATAGAACAGTTCAACAAATGGATAGAGCTATGCTGGATGATTCCGGAACACCTGACATATTTTGGGGAGAAGCAGCACATACAACAGTAAACATTCTCAACAAGGCACATGTTCGTGTAAATAGTGATAAAACTCTATATGAACTTTGGTATGGTAATGCTCCCACTATAAAGCATTTTAGAATTTTTGGAAGCAAATGCTTCATTAAGAATAATGATGAAAAACTTGGCAAGTTTGAACCCAGAGCAGATGAAGGGATATTCCTTGGATACTCCTCTAGGAGTAGGGCCTATAAATGTTACAATAAAAGACTTTGGAAGATTGTTGAATGTATTGATGTTGTTATTGATGAGTCTTCTGCAGCTCCAAAAGAAGAAAAGAAAACTACAGATGAAGATGATGATGACACATATCCTTCTACATCAAATAGTAATGATACAAACAGTGAACCCAGTGAAGAACCCGAAGATGGTTTGTCTGAAAAGGCTCCCTCCAGATATGTTCAAAAGAATCATCCAGAATCTCAAATTTTGGGAGAAAAGGGATCAGGTGTACAAACAAGAAGAACTCTTGTGGGAGCTTCTAGCAATCTAGCATTTCTGTCCACTATTGAACCTCACAGTGTTAGTCAAGCAAGCAAAGATGACTGTTGGATTTAAGCCATGAATGAAGAGCTCAATCAAATTGAAAAGAATCACACTTGGGAATTAGTACCAAGACCTCATGACAAAAATGTCATTGGAACTAAATGGATATTCAAAAACAAGTTAAATGAGAATGGGGATGTTATAAGAAATAAAGCTAGACTTGTTTGCAAGGGGTATGCTCAACAAGAAGGTATAGAATTTGAAGAAACCTTTGCTCCTATAGCCAGACTTGAAGCCATAATAATGTTTCTTGCTTATTCAAGCTTCCAACAAATCATAGTTTATCAAATGGATGTTAAATCTGCTTTTCTCAATGGTGATCTAGAAGAAGAAGTCTATATAGAACAACCAGAGGGATTCATTTTGGGAAATGATGAAAAACTTGTTTGTAGACTTAAAAAGGCTCTATATGGTCTCAAACAAGCTCCAAGGGCATGGTACTATCTTCTTGACAAATATCTTCATCAACAAGGATTTTCAAAAGGGTCTACTGACAGTAACTTATACACAAAAACTGAAAATGACAAATTATTGATTGTGGTTGTATATGTCGATGATATCATTTTTGGAAGTAATAAAGAGTCTATGAGTCAGAAATTTGCTTATGATATGCAGCAAGAATTTGAAATGTCTTTACTTGGGGAACTAACATTTTTTCTCGGCCTGCAAGTGCATCAAGCAACAGATGGTATATTCTTATCACAAGCAAAGTACCTCAAGCAAATCTTGAAGAAGTATGGCATGGAAAATTGCAAACCTGTAAGTACACCAATGATAATCGGATGTAATCTCAGTTCTAATGATGACTCCCCCACCGTAAATCAACCAGAATACAGATCTATGATAGGAAGTCTACTTTATCTCACTGGGACTAGACCAGACATCATGCATGCAGTCTGGATTGTTGGACGATTCCAAGCTAATCCAAAAGAGTCTCATCTTCAGGCTGTGAAAAGAATATTCAAATATCTACAAGGAACTCAAGATTTTGGACTATGGTACCCAAAGAATGCTGAACTTACTCTTCATGCATACACTGATGCAGATTGGGCTGGAAGTATTGATGATCAAAAAAGCACTAGTGGTGGTGCATTCTTTATGGGGCCCCGGTTAGTATCTTGGTTCAGCAAGAAGCAAAGATCCATTGCATTATCTACAGTAGAAGCTGAATATGTGGCTGCAGCATCATGTTGCACTCAACTTCTTTGGATGATGCAAACCCTACAAGATTTTCAAATCAAATGTTCACCCCTATCTCCATTATGTGTGATAATACAAGTGCCATCAATATCTCAAAGAATCCTGTTATGCATTCCAAAACCAAGCACATTCCAATCAAATATCACTTCTTACGAGAAAAAGTGCTTGAGCAAAAGGCGAAATTAGAATATGTTTCCTCCAAAGAACAAGTTGCGGATATATTTACCAAACCTCTACCCAGGGAAGCGTTCGAATATCTCATAGTGAAACTGGGAGTAGTCTCTGCCATGCAGAGGTTCAAGTCTATTTAATTACAGAAGCTTAAATTGGTTGTGAGGTGCCGTCAGGCATCCTGACTGCACAGGCTCAGGGGGAGCATTGGTCATATGTAAAGGATGAATTGTTGGTCATATTATGAAGATGCAGCATGATCTCAGGGGGAGCATGGCTTCTTGATCAAACTCTTTTCCATTGATGTCAAAGGGGGAGGAAAAGCAACAAAGGGAGTCTAAGGTTATCAGAGGAAGAGTATTTCCATCAATGCCAAAGGGGGAGATTGTTGGAATATTGTCATTAATGGCAAAGGATGTGGCAAAGTCATGGGCAACAGAAAAAAAACAAAATTGCAGAGATCAACGATCAACAGCAAAGCTCGGAGGAAGAATACATTTACAGAGATAAGTAGTGCATTGAAGGAGAATTAAATCTTGATGGGTCGCAGTCACAAATGATAGAAGAGAATTAACAGGTGATAGGCAGAGCCGTTTTAACAGTGGAACGAAGATATTCCCGTAGATTTAATTTACGGAGGAGCAGAGTCATTCAAGATAGTCATTTCGGGCGTTTAAGCTCTCAACAACCAAAATGAATAAAAATTGAATTAAACAGGCGAAAGTTTTTTATTTATGATTTGGCGGGATAAGTGGTCCCCACCACTTAAGCTCTAAATCGGAATCGCAAGTTATTTTGGTGAAGTAGTGTCTTGTTGATATGGAGTCCTGCGATGTGATGCGATCCAATCACAATCGCAAATCGAAATGAAAATGAAACATAAAAATGTCTTGTGGATGTGGCAGTGTTCCATAGTGGAACGGTTGTACACAATACAACCAAATGTTACATTATAAATCGCCCCCACCAACAGCCGAGGCCCATGGGTCCACTTGACCACGTGGTGATGTTTTAATGGAATTGCACGTCTTGAATCGCAAGGTTCAATCGACGGAGTTTTTTTATGTGCTCCGATCAAATACCGGACCCGATGGTGTTATACGATGGAATTAATAGATTCAATAGCGTCCGGGATCTTAATCGCAATCGAAACTTTCCGATTAATCGCATACCTTTTGTAATATGCTGCGATTGAAGTGCCGGACCCGATCCGGTAATATGCTGGAGTTAATATGTGCCAATCGCATCCGTGTCCTGATCGCAATCAGAACTTTTCCATGGTGTGCCCCGATTGCATTTGTTCAAAGGGCAGACCCGATTGCGCTATGAGCCATGTTTTATGTGGTCATCGCGTCCGGTTGATCAATCGCAATCGCAAGTCTTGTTTGACACTGCCGATCCGCAAATTGCGATGTGGGCCCAGAGTCGAAGATTGAATATTATTTGAAGAACCCGAAAGGTTTTATGGATATATATATTACTGATGAGTCAGTGGCACGTTATTAATATTATATGGCGGAGACAAAGATTGGGGTTTCAGACTGGATTGGCACAATTGTTAATACAAAACGATTGAGATGTATGGATGTTCCTCTTGCGGAACTCACTACATCAACAAGACACTTGCATATGGAAAAGCATTGGATATTGTTTATAAAATCCGAAGGGTTAAACTTTGGGTTAAAAGGCTTGGCGCACATAGATAATTTGAATTTCCTCGTTTGAATGAAATAAATTAAAAATAAATTGAAGAGCCCCGGGGATAAACTAAAGGGAATATTTACATAGGAATACCATTAGCGGTTGAGTGGTTTTAGACTCATGGTATTACGAAAGGCGAGAACTATATAAAGGGTAAAGATCATTATTCGAATAAGACAGTGGTGCGAGAGTCAAGCACGGAAGAAAAGCGAATTCCTCTAAGGAATATCTGTATGGACAGACGACGTGCTTAACTGATAATTCTGAGTCCATGTTGCACCCATCAAAAGAATGAATCTGGGATTCATTCAATAGAAGAATCAATGAAGAGCTAACGCATGTCTGTTGAAGAATTTTTATCCAGAAATCCAAACGGGATGTCGAATGCATATATTTTCTGAAGTCTGGGGTTGCGGCTGTGTGATCCAGTCTAAAAAAATTGATGAAACAAGATCCACAGTGGTGCTGAAGGTCGAAGCTTTCAGTCAGGGGGTTGTAGCTCCCTTCTAGGAGAGGCTGGTAAACAAGAGAAGGTTGTAGCTTTCTGCAAGTGGGTGCCTGCATGCTGGTATGAGTCTGCACCAGCATATATTGTAAGAATTTTTCTCTATAATAAAATATTGAAGACTGATATTGCAGCAGCGGTGGTTTTCTCCCAAATTGGGTTTCCACCTTAAATCCTGGTGTCCATATGTGTAGTTCATGTTTAATGCTTTGTTCTGTTATTATTGTTCATACTTAATGCTTATCTGATGCAATGCTCTAAGTAAAAGATATAATAAGATAGCTGAACGTACATGATTGGATGCAGTAAGAAAGAAAATTGTTCAGTTTTTTAAAATACTGATTCACCCCCCCTCTCAGTATTTTTCCCAACAATATGAACCACTTTGGGATTCTAGGATCTAGCCCTCCTGAATCTAGAGAGGGATCTCTCTATAAGTGCAAAGATTGATTTATCTTTTAAGGTCTTTTGGTATGATATTAGGCTAGGTATTAAGAACAAGTGTGTTTGTTTTTTTGGTTGGTCAAGGTATGATCTTTGATTGGATGGAATATGGAAAAATGAAAGAGTTCAAAAGGTGAAGATGCAAGTATATTGAGAAGTATTCAACAGATAGGATTAGCATGAAATAGCTTTAAACCATTGGGCAATGGAATCATAAAACGGTTTAATTGTGCAACAATTCCAAGAGTGGTATAAGGGGAAAGTCATTTATATCAAAATATCCTTTAGATTAAATGATGGAATGGAACAATAAAGTGTTGTGAAGGTGGAAAAAGCCAAAAATTTCAACGAGGATTTGTTAACTTTCCAAACAAGAAAAAGCCTTTTAAAGCAACTGTTTAAAACCAACCAAAGACAGGGCTAACCATAAACTTCTTTGGACAAGCTTTTATTAAAGCTAACTTATTACACAAACAATCCAGTAATCCACATGACTACTTTCAGAAGGGATGAAAACAAATAAGAAAACAAAGTGCAGTTAATGATCAAGTCAGATGCATTAAAATCTAGGCCTGCTTTCAACATACTCTTAGGGAAACCTTCAAATCAACTTTTGGAGAAAGAACTAAAAGATAGGGCAAACCATAAACTTTTCTAGCTTAACTCTACTTAGCATGTATTGAAAATATCATTCAAGAACTTCCTTTCAAGTTTTACACATCAAGACATGGACTAACCAACATTCCCTGATATGTTTACACTTAAATTAAGTCATTCTTAAACACACAATTAGAAGAAAAAATAAAGATAAAACTTATCAGTAAGAGTAGGGTATCTTTAACAGTAAATCCTAGCTCTATAATTACTATTCTTTATCAGAGAAAGATGAACAAAATGGTATACATGAAAGGAAAACAAATAGCAGTAAGAGGTACTTCACCAATGATATAGACTAGGATCCCAAAAACCAGCTTGTATATTGATGTTCAATCCAGTTACAAACTCAAATCCAATGTTTCATTACAGTGACAACTTCTCTTCTCAGCCTAACTTCCTCAATAGCTTAACAGAGCTTCAAAGCTTCAGAGTTTATTTACATTCAACAATTATTCGATACAAAAACTATTACATCATAAATCCAATAACCAACCTTTATCTCATCTTCTATAGAAGTATTTATAGAAGAAATGCGGAGGTGGGATGAAAGAAAATATCTCTAAGTTCAATTAATACAAGTTAATGCTTCTCAGCCTTTGAGGGGCTCAACGGAGAAGTTTTCTGATATTTTCCATGTATTAATTGATTCTCATTAAGTCTTAAGCATGTTGGTTAGATTTTTTTGACTTAAAAATTCTTGAGGCGAGTTAGCAATAACTCTGGCTACTTTAAACAAAATATCGTTGACTGATGCAATAACTCTGCCTACTTCTGATTTATGGAAAGATGCAGGTGGCACTTTGGTATCTGGAGAGGATTCAATTAGCCTCTAATGTAGTAGTGGAGGCCCTTCGGAATGATATATCTCTTTGTTTATTCCTAAAAACACCTTTAATTTGTCTTTGTTCTGTGTTTAGGCCTAAGTAGCCTTAATCTTCATCTTCAAGTCTTTATCCTTTAACAACTGTGGATTAGGCATTTGATTTCAAAGTTTTCTGCCTTAATCCCTTTAAATTCTGCCTGAAAACCTTTAATTCTTCGTTTCTGCTTTGATCCCATCCTTTGACACTAATACTCTTTGTATAATTAAGGTTCACTGTGCTATTGCTGTTTTGCGGGTGCGTAGAGGTTTTCATGACTTCACAATGTTCATGAGACATGGAAAAACCACAGTTTAAACCCCTGTAGATTGATTCATTGAAAGTATCCTGGGGGATCGTCATCCCAGGCCCTTTGTTTCTTTTTAAAACAATGGAAAAACCCTTAAAATCTGCAAAAAATGAACAAAGTTATGATAAAATCCTGTGAGGATAGGTTTAAACTGCTTTGGAGGTTTTGGGTGCGGGAGAAAATAGGAGCCATTGGATTAGCATAATCAATGGAGGATATTGCTTGATTGAGTCTTTTGGGAGAGAGTTGGGTGAAAGGTAATGGGGGCAAGATCAAAATAGGACCGTTTGATCTCAGAGATCGACGACTAAGATTAAAAGATGAAAATGTAATGTTAATGAAGGGAAGTGGTATAGCGGAAAACCAGTAGCGGCTTTCTTGTTCCGTTTGGGTGGTATGTAGTTTTTAGCTTTTGGAACGTGATATGGTACATCACTTGACATGTGGATTTATAAAACTGTCCATTTTGCGTAATTTTTTGGTGTTAACGTTTAGGTGAAAAAATTACGCGAAACGCGTCGGTGACCGTCGGATTGGAGACTACAGATCTAACGGTGCGGATCGCACACGATGGATGAAGAGCTGCGGGGTAAAATAATATATGGGGTCTAGAGTGACGTCAGCAAAATTGGCGTGCAGTGGACGGTGAAACAGGCTATCCGATCGTTCAATTTCTTTGAAGAGCGGTTAAGATTAAAAAACGAAGCAGATAGGAAGAAATGAAAGGGAAGGGAACTGGCATAAGGATTAGGCCTGATGGCCTTAGATCTTTGAGATCGACGATCTGGATTCATTTAAAACCTTCATGTCAGAAAACAAAAATATACAGAAAAGGTAAGGTTTCAAAGGAAATGGTGGAGAAACAAGGGGAAAAGAGGGCCCACCTTTTATATAAGGGCGGAAAGGAAGAATCAATGGGAGCTGTCAGATCTGGAGGATCGACGACCGAGATTAAAGATGGTGGATGAATGAGAAAGGGGAGGGGGTTAAAAAGCAGAATCATTGTAGGCCGTTGGATCTAGGAATGATCAACGGTGGAGATTTTATTGCAGGATCACATCGGCGGAGGTCAAAAGGTAAAGTTGCAAGGAAATGTGTCGATGCGATTAAGCGTGGGCCGTTAGATCTAGGAGAAATCAAGGACTAGGATCAAATTGGCGGGTTTATGTTGGAGGGCTTATGGAATGGATGAGCACGATGTGATGAGGCATGGACCGTCGGATCTGGCGGAATTAACAATTAGGATTTGATCGCATCGGAGAAAAAGGAAGAAGCCAAAATACCGAGACTTTTGATTTTGCGATGTGTGATTAAGAGCTGACCATTGGATCGGTTTCAGAGATGAACAGTGGAGATTTAATCATTGGGCGTGATGGTGAAGTGCTTATGACGGAGCGCGATTAAATCTGAGCTGTTGGTTCTTGTGGATTCAACGGCCGAGATTTAATCGCAGGATCGCAATCGGCAGAGGTCAAAGGAACTTGATAAGAGATTTTACGATTGCTGATTTTGAGATGGAGTGAGAGCCGTTGATCTAAAAACTAGATTTACGGTGGAGATTTAATCATAAAGGAAAAAGGTGGAACGACAGGTTCGGAGAAGGGAGCGATATGGACAGTTGGATCTGGGCGGAGTAGATCAGATCAACGGCGGAAAAACGATCACAGGATAGCATCGGAGAAAAGGAAAAGAAACAAGAAAAGGGTCAAATGAATGTTTGCGATGCAATTAAGCACTTAGCACCTAGTATTGGCGTGGGTCATAGGCGGAAAGGGGGCTGTGGCTTAAGGCCGAAAGGGGCTTAAGGCCTTATGGAAAATTAAGGTTTTTAGGCCAAAATGAGGGTTTTTCAGAGGTTTCTGAACGTTCCGATAAGAGTAAAAAGGGGTTTTAAACCTTACAAAAGGATTTTACAAGGCTTTAAAGGGGATTTCGAGGGAATGAGAGGTAAATGAAAGGGTTTATGGATGAAACAGAGAGGGAAAATGGAGAAGGGAAAATGAGGGAAAAATGGAACTAATGAGCAGTTTTTTCCTTTGGTAAACAACAGATTTTTCATGATATGCAGGAAACAATAGTGAAGATGATTTCAAAGGATAAAGATCATCACAATACTTCAAGAACTCACAATCTTGAACATAAATTGTTTCTTGAAGGCTAAAAAATATTTTAGCCACCATTTGACATGACAAATTTTATAGGTGGCTAACAACGGTTCCAACTTGGGATGGCATCTCCTTGGAGGTGTCAAGAATCTCATAAAAGCATTGTCTCGATGTAGATCAGTGGCTTTGTACCTTGAAAAAATTTTCTTCTTCTCTGATCAACGGCTTGAAATATGAGCAGAACATTAAACATATCAGCAGAAAAATTCTTTCCCAAACAGCTACCTACACACCTACTTCCTAAAAAGTTTTCTTCAAAAAGGTGCATTTGGACTTGCATACCTTAAACATCAACACTTTATTCTTTTATTGAAAATATAAAACTATCTAAGTCTACCCTTATTTCTCCATGAACTCAGATTAAACAGTTGAGTTCATAAGATTCTCTACCTAACTACCATCTGTCAGGATTAGGCTATTTGACAGATTTTATTCTCTAAATTCTAAAACAGAAATTTAAAAACAGCCAAGCTAGGATTAAGGAGTCTAACTTGCTATTGGTCTATTGCATAAAAACAAGCTGCACATAGACTAAAATTTGCAGAAAAATAAAGAAAAATGGTGAAGGCTTAAGATCTAAAAAAAGAACATCCTTCATTATCTTTTCAGCTCTGATTTTGAATTTTGTTTTAGCTGCCTTTCTTTCTCATCTGGTTCAGGTTTTGGGCACAGTAGAACCAATTGGCTTTGTATCTTTGGCTCAATATTTGATCATACTAGAGCCATTCTTATTTTTGAAACTCACAGGTTCAGATTTTGAGCTTGTTTGAACCTTTATTTTTCTATCCTAATCTACCTTACTGATAAGCCAAAATTAAGTTGTTTGGAAAATCTAATTCACTAACCTATCAGCAACAAATTGAAAAAATAATTAGTCATGATTAGGCTGTATGACTAACTAGGAGTGTGTATTTAGGAGTGGCATCTGAGCTTGCACACTTTCAGACTTTGTTTCTCCTTTTTGGTATGGGGTTGTACCTTTCTTGTTTTCACCTCTGCCCTCTTTTATTTTTCTATTGTTTTTGTATTTTTTATTTTTCTAACTTTGAATGCAATGATGGATGTAATATTTATAATGAGAAAAAAAAAAAAATTCAAACTGGTTCAGTCAAGAAAAATAATGTTTGAGCATCCTGCCATTGACATGACCTCCACAAAGTTCAGTTCCATTGACTTCCTGCAAGAAATAAGCATTGTTACCAACAGTAGAATGAATAAGATAAGGGCCCATCCATAAGTTATCAAATTTCCCATGTTTTCCCTTATCTTCTCTCTTGGAATCCCACTTTAAAACTTTGTCACCAATGTTGAAATTATTGGCCTTTGTCCTTCTATCAAACAACTTCTTGATGCTTTCTTGCTTTTGTAATGCTATGTTGTAGAATTCCTCTCTGGTTTGTTGAAGATGTATAGTATGATTGATTATTCTTATCATATCATTATCTTTAGACTGTATTTCTCGGATTAGCTTCATGACTGGCACTCCTAGGTTGGTTGGAAAAATTGCATCTGCTCCATAGACAAGCTGGTAGGGTGACATTACAATTGATTTCTTGAGTGTTAATCTGTCAGCCCAAAGAGCATATACTAGCTTTGTATGCCATGAATTCTTATTGTCTTCCAGCAACTTCTTGATTATATTTACCAAACTCTTATTTGAGGATTCTGCCAGCCCATTACCTTGAGGGTAATAAGAAGTAGAATGACCCAATGTAATTTGATATTTGTGACAAAATTCAATCATATTTTTGGATCCAAATGCAGCAGCATTATCAGTGATAATCTTCCTAGGGTAGCCAAATCTAGATAGGATATGATTTTCAAGGAGTTTTATGATAGCGGAATCAGTGGCTTGCCTAGAAGGGATGGCTTCTATCCATTTGGTAAAAAATTCTGTTGCAGTGAGGATCAATCTATGTTGGGAAAATGAGGCTGGATGGATTTCCCCAATGAATTCTAGACCCCACTATTGAAAAGGAGCTTCAACAGTGATTGGATGCAGAGGTAAGGGAAGCAATTTTCTTTTGCCTTCAAATAGTTGGCATTTGTGATAGGAAATAATCATGTTATGGACATCTTGGAAGAGGGTGGGCCAATAGTAACTAGCTCTAAGGATTTTTTTGGCAGTGGTCTTCCAATAGAGGTGGCCTCCACATTCTCTTTCATGAAATTCATCCTTGATCTTATCTGCATCATTCTCAGGCAAACATTTAAGAAATAATCCACTAGCATTTTTCCAATGAAGACATTTATCTAAAATGCAGTAGTTTACATATTTTAACTTTAAAAATCTTTCATTTGTCTTAGAAAAACTAGGAGGTGTGTTCAAATTGAGCAAAACATATGAAATATCAGCATACCAAGATGAAAACAGAAAATGATCTTCAATAATGGGAGTTGACAACTCCTCCTGTTCATCTAATGCATTTATCATGTTAATATCAAGAGCTTCAAAATTAGACTCAGCCATTAATATTGCTAGTCCTTGGCCTTTTATGAGCTTAGTGGGCTTGATTTCTAAATCGTATTCAAGTATCACAGCTATCCACTTTCCTCTTTTTCCATCTGGATCCTGGATTAAAATATCTTTCACAACTGAATTTGGCATAAATGCAATTATGTGGGAGTGTAAAATGTATATCTGAAGTCTTTTAAGGCTTGGACCAAAGAAAAGGTTTTATTTTCCATGATGTTGTACTTCAGAGGTGCATCTCTCAATGCCTTACTAAAGAATGCAATTGGCTGCTTTTGTCCCTTCAAGTTTTTCTGTAATAGGATAGCATCCACTATTTGTTTTGATGCAAATGAAAAAATGAAAAAATCTTTTGAAAAGTCAGGACTAATAAGAATTGGTGTTTTGGTTAATTCTTGTTTTACCAGCTCAAATGATTTCTTTGCTTCTAAGGTCCATTTAACTCCTTGTTCCCTTTTCAGCATGTTTGTTATGTTTCTAAGGAGTTCAGCTAGATTGGGTATGAACCTTCTCAAGAAATTAATCTTCCCAATGAAAGATTGAAGTTCCTTGATGTTTCTTGGATGGCTGATTTGTAATATACCATCAATCCTCTTTGGGTCTATCTTTATCCCCTCTTCTGATATGATGTGTCCAAGTAGTTTTCCTTCTTGGAGACCAAACATTTTTTTCTTTGGATTTAAAGATAACCCATATTTTCTGCATTTCCCAAAGACTTTTCTCAAGTGTTCTAGGTGTTCTTCATCTGTTTTTGAAAAAAAAGTGATATCATCAAGGTAAATAATGATGAAGTAGCCTAATTCTTCCGATAATGCAATGTCCATGGCTCTCTGAAATGTGGCACCATCATTCATTAAAACAAAGGGCATTTTCACATACATGAAAGTACCCCAAGGTGTGGTAAAAGCTGTCTTGATTTGATCATCAGGATGTACCAGAATTTGGTTATAACTTGAGAAGCCATATAGCAAAGAAATTAATTTAGAACCAACTACCTTTTGTAAAATGTGATCCATCTTGGGTAAAGGGTAGTCCTTCAATGAGGCTCTGTTTAAGTTCCTAAAATCAATACAAAGCCTTATTTCTCCTGTCTTTTTCCTAATTGACACAAGATTAGATACCCAATCTGAATATCTAATGGGGACTATAATTCTAGCATCAAACATTTCCTTAATTTCCTTCTCAACTAGGGGTAATTGAACAAGGTTTACTCTGTGAAATTTTTGTCTATAAGGATTCTTGTTTTCCTTGAGGGGTATCTTATGCTGAATTATCTCTATGTCATAGGATTTTAGATCCTCATAACTCCATGCAAATACATCAAAAAATTCCTTAAACAGGTCAATGTATTTCAGTTTTATGTGAGCTAAGGTTTTAGATAATTTAATCATTTTTGGCTTTTCTTCACTTCCTATGTTACACTCCTCAATTTCAGTTTCAACAGGTTCCAGTCTTGGTTTCTTGGAAACATCATTGAAATCAAACAACTCTTCTAATGGGACCAATCTTTTTGGAAAGCTTTAAGTATCAGATTGCAATGTTTCTAAGTCTTCTTTTTCTAAATCTGCACTAACTTCTGTGGTGTGTTCAAGTTTATTAGCTAACAGATTTATCTCAGCAATCTCTAGAGATTTTTCTTCCTCATCAAGTGGGTTTTCTTCCATAGGACAGTTTGATTCATAATCTGAATCTGAACTTGGTGGCTCAAATTCATTTGTGGACTGTAGGAATTCTTCTATTTATTTATCTCCATCAAACACTTGCCAATATTTCTCATTGTCTGGGACAGCTGGTCTAAATTTGATTTGGGTGGTGCATTTTTTGGTTCCATAAGGTGTTAGACAAGTTCTAGCAGCAAAGGCTAAACCATTGGCAGAGATATTTTGGTTTCTTGGGACAAAAATAAGTTGGGATTCATCAAATGCTTTCAATAAGTCAATGACATCATCTCTATAGGCTCTGATTCTGGGATGTTTGGCACTATATTCCCCATTCACTTGCCTAACAATCAACTCCGAATCACCAAGAGCTTTTATCCTTTTGGCCCCTAATTTCCTCAGTAAATGTAGGCCTAAAAGGAGGGCTTCATACTCAGCAATGTTATTTGAACATGGAAAATTTAATCTATAGGAATTCCCTTTAGTATGATTGTTCTCAGTGTTATGTATCCAAATGACTACTCCTTCATTATTCTTAGTGCAAGACACATCAAAATTCATACTCCAAAGAGGATTGTTTTCAAAATTGCTAGTCTGAATAGTATCCTCTTTATCTTGGGTGCTTTCAGATTGTTCTTGTAAATCAGCAGCATGTTGAAATTTTTTTAGTTCCTTATGTTCTTCATTATGCTGAGGATTCTTCTTTTGACTCTCAATATTGACAACCAATGGATGATTTTTTTGTGGCTCTAGACATGTGATCAATTTGCAGTGATTTTCTAATTTGACTGACTGTTTTGAACCTTTTGTCATGTCTTCATCCTTTTTTGTGTCTGCCACTATATTACAGTGAGAAGTGGCCACTAAGTTAGTTAAGGTTTCCTGCTCATCAAATATTTCATGATTGAAAAGAATAAATGAGTTAAGGCTTGTATGCACAGAATAAAGAGGAGATTTTTCTAGTCTCTCTTGGCTACTGACCATGTATTGCATATGAGATTCCCTATAAAGTCTTCTGGTTTGATTAAAGACAAGAATAGTAGCATATGTCATATCCATTTGCATTATTCCTTGTAACTTAGCTCCCAAAGATCTTGATAACAACATACCATACTTGTGGGGGGCATCAGCCACTACAATATTCATCATTAAAAACTTGGCTGGAATTTGTGCTAAGTTTACACAGAGGTCTTTGATTAAACCTAAACATTTCACCCTATTGGAATCAAAGGAGTATAAATCTTTGTAAGGTCTGGTGATTTCAAGGCCTAGACTCTCCATTATTGCTTTGGGCATTAAGTTGTGAGAGGCCCCCGAATCATGCATGGCATTGTGTAAAATTTTGTCATGAATTTTCAAACTAACATAAAAAGGAGGAATTGGCCCTTCTTGGTATCTACCTTCAATCTTGGGACCAAATAAAAGCTCTAGTTGATCATAATTGAGGTTGATAAAGTCATTATTTTCTTCTATGTTGAAGGCTTTCAAAATTTGTGATCTATATACATCTTGGGTGGCTAATTTAGTGAGAGGAATAGAGATTTTGATTTTGGAAATTTCTTGTTCCAAACTAAAAGGCATCTGATTTTTTAAAATGTTTGTTTTAGCCTTATTAACCACCACTTTATCAGAAAAATCAGTTTACTGATTTCATCTATTTACATTGGTCAAAATTGTTTTAATAGGAGCACTAGTTGAGGTGCTAGCGCTGCTAAGATCTGCACTCTGTTTTTCATTGATTGGAGTGCCTTTTTCTTTGCTTTTATCAAAATTTATAGCCACTATTTTTTCTTTCTGTTTTGTAACTTTGGATTTGTTCACAGGGCTATTTTTTGCACAGTTTTTAGAGGTTTTAGTTTTGGGAGTTTCCTAATTCTTTTTACTCCTAAGGTCATATTCCTTTGGAGTCTCTATGATGACATTTTCCATCTCTTGATAATAACCATCATCTTCCATCCTTCTGTCATCATAGGGTGTATATAAACCTTGTTTCCTATTGTAAGGAATATTAAAAGAATCATTGTCTACCCCCAACATGTTCATGTCATATTCCTCTGGTTGTTCAATTGTTTCTTCAACCTCACTTACATAGTTCTGATGAAAAGGAGGAATAATCTCCTGATCAGAGTCTCTTGATCTGTTTTGAAGTTGGGTTCTCCTGAAATTCTGATTTTGATTTTGAGATTGATTTCTGTTTTGGGGAGCTTATTGGCTTTGGCTAGCTTGTGTTTTCTCAATTATGCTCATCTTTTTCATCATCTCCTCCATCATTCTTTCCATCTTTGAGTTAGATGTGGAAGGTGAAAATTCCTCCCTAAATGATACTTTCTTCTCATTCCTCATTCTTGCTCTTTTCTCCATTATATTAACTTCCACAACCAAGGCTCCTTTCTGCATATCTTCTAGATTCAAAGGGTCTCTTTCTCTAAGTTGATAATCCATTTCAGGATCAAATCCTTCAGGAAATTTGTTCAAGGCTAAGCCTTGTGGAGGTTTCAATTCTAGGGGGGTGGAATTATACACACTATTGAATCTAGTGCAATAATTTTGGACACTTTCCCCAGTGTTTCTTTTGAGGTTATTATAATCTGCAAGTATCTAGAGAGGGTTTTTCTTCTCTTCCCACTTGTTTAGGAATAATTGATGGAGGGCTTGAAGGTCATTGATACTATTAGGGGTTAGGCCTTTGAACCATTTTCTTGCTTCTCTCCCTAAACTTTGAGCGAACAATCTAAGCTTGACAGTTTCATCATCAATCTCATTTCTTTCAAAATAATCATTCATCTTGTCCACAGGTTGTGAAGCAGCAGTAGCACCACTAGCATCATATAATGGTATCTTGGACTGATAGTCCTGTGGAAGATTGACTAAAGGTAAAGGAAGGACTAGAGGGGCATACCATGTTGCCATGATAGGTGGTTGTGGAAAAAATGGGGGGTTTATAGGTGGAGGATGAAAGATGGGAGGGGGTTGGTGAAATGGTGTGGTTTTAATAATGGGTGTATGGGTAACAGATGTGGATGGACCAGCAAGAGATTGTTGAGCATATCTAGGATGAGAGAAACAAAAATTATGAATGAAATGTGAATCAGGTGGAGTAGTTTCTCTGCTACTAGGATGTTCAATTCTATCTTGGGATGAAAGTGAAGGCTCTAAGTCTATCTGATCTATATCATCAAGTGACCTACTTCTAAATGGATTTCTTAAG
>CM076577.1:1378857708-1378983370 GCA_034641835.2 Pinus albicaulis | reverse complement strand
TCAACTTGGGAATGTTGTAGAGTGTTTAGGTGAAAATATTATCGTTTAATTCTGTTGTAGTTTTTACCCAACTATTTAATTTGTCAATTCAAGGTTCGTAGACTTACGAGACACATGCACTATATATGCAGGACTGAAGTGGAACTAATTTAATCTAAATTACTGAAATCAAATTAATCTAGAAAGGCATTGAAACACTAACTAGGAAAGCAGGAAATTGCATAAAGGAAAAAGCAATACAACATGTGAAGATTGAATGAAAAAAAAAAAAAAAAAAAACAGCATATGTGAGCTCACAACATTAAAACTATCCTAGTTATATTACAAAAATCCATTCTAAGTCATAACAAGAATATGAATCTAAATACCAAAATTCTCTTTTCCTAATTGTTATTTCTCCATTCTTTTAAATGAAGAGAAACACTCTCTTATACATGAGAAGATAACCTCCTCATAGTTACATTAAATATTCCTAAGAGTACTCTCCATCATTTCCGTATTTGGGAATCGTATCCTTTTGAATCCTCATCTCTCACATCTTGGATAAGATATACCAGCAAATGTCATGATCCTCTCATGGAATAGATGGGTCATTATCCTCACTGTGTGGTGGAGAGATATTTGGGTACGTATCTTGGAATTAATCCTTCACATATTTCCTACATTTGTCCATATTCTTGGTTGCATATCTTAAAAATATGTATATTTTCTAATATTTAATCATAAATTCACTTATAATACAAAAATGCATAAAATAGAAAATAAGAAGGTGAAACCAAAATGTATTTATGAAAATGATATGATAAAAGGTTAATGGAATGATGAAATGTAAGGAATAGTGAAGGAAAAAGGTGGATAAAAATATGACATTTCTGAGTCCCAACATCCTCCCCAACCTAACTTGTTGCATGTCCTCATGCAACCATGCATGGGTCTCTTTAAGAACATTTGGCATCTTGAACTTTGGCTTTACATGATGATGTCTTTTAATAATGAATGTTTCCAGGATATGTGAAAGACATGAGTAACACCTTACATTTTCTTATGGTTGGTTCTTGTGTGACAACCATGAATACAGAGAATGTTGGTTCTTGTGTCAACAACATTCATTTCATTTCCTGTTCTCTTTTCTTTTGGTTGGTTCTCATGAATACAAAGAATGTTGGTTCTTGTGTTAACAACATTCATTTCGTTTTATGTTCTCTTGATACAATAATAATGTAAACATTCACTGGAAATAATAATGTGCATAAGAAAGCCCTTTTGTAATATTAATGAAGCATGCCAATATGTATTTTAATGCGTATGAGGCAAAGTGCAACAAAGTATCGTTGGAAAAGAAATGTTGGTGAATGGTAAATGAGGAAAAAAATGGAGTGATAGTAGTGAAGAAATGGAATCATGGTAGTGAATATGTACCGAATATAGTTCCCCCTCCCCAACTGAATTGGTTGCAACTTGACATGGCTCATGAAAGGAAATGTAGCATGGTGAGGGAATTTTCCAAAATATTCAAGTTAGCATATAAGGAATTGCATGATTAAAGATTAGAAAAAAACATACCTCTACTTACCCAAGAATGATGAACTATGCAATAGGAATGTAGCTGCTGCTGCTGCTGGATCTGGAAAATGTGACTGATGTTTTTGTAACTGGATCCTGAGAAATGAAGGAATCTGAACTGCTGATGCTGAATCATGGAAAAGATAAAGGCTGAAAGTGGAACTATGGTACTCTCGTTGATCAGAACTCATGCTGCGGTAACTGCTGAGGCAGTCGTGGAAAAGATGTATAGTCTTCGTCTGCTACAAAACTGATGGTACAAGTCTAATCATGCGAAAGAATGTGTCGGTGTCGAGCATGAAAAGAAATCATTGGATTACCGGCCATTGATGCATGCCGTTAACCAATGCGAGGCAAACTCACCATTGATGTCAATGAGTGCCAAGGTACCCGGGTACATCTTGCGAAATGCGAATAAAGGGTTTGACGTCGAGCCATTTGCAAGATCTGACGATCAAGGGACATTGATGTATTCCCATGATTGTCAGCGAGAGAACTTGCCATTGAGGCATGCAAGTCTCAAGGTACCCAAAAGGAACTCTAGTCTATTTCCCAGATAAGGTGTTGATGTCGATGGGGCAAGACTTGTTGAAAGGTGGGCCTTAAGGAATCCCACATCAGTCAACGCGAGTTTGTACAAAGAGATTTGGTAGGACTATAAATGGAAAGAACTCACAGAAAAGCAGTGTGGATCAGCATGGCAAGGAAAACAAGGCGATGTAATCATGGAAAGGGAATGAGTTTTATTCAGAAGGCAAACTAGAAGGCAATAAACTAAAAAGGATAAAGGAATGTATGCGATTCAGAAAAATAGGAAATGGAAGATGGTCTGCAACATAGGAATGATTTAGGCGCTTGGAAAGAAAAATTTTAGTAATCATGTCATGATGCAAAAAGGTTTTTGTGTAATGGTAAATGTCACAACATGATGCATGTGATCTCTAGAGATCTCGCCTTCATGATTGTCTTCAATACCTGCATAAAAATTTTCGCTTTTGTGTGCCATCTCCATCGATCATTCTTGTGACTCAAAAACAAATTAGCTCATTTTCAAGAATTTATGAAATGTCCATTTTTTAAAATTATTTTTCGAAGTTACACTAATTATGGATGAAAAGGGTGTCGCATCGTAATGTTGAGCTTTCAGCATAAGCTTCTCGTTGACCTACACATAACACCAATCTCATTTCACTTGTTAGTACATGCATCCTAACTCTAGCCCATAAATTCACTTTAAAATAAATGATAAAATCCAACATACTTTTGTTTCCCCCCAACTAGAGATATTGCATGTCCCCATGCAATGTACTTTTTCAAAATGTTTTTATTGGTTTGCAGTAAAATTGATTTAAAACAATTGAAAAGGTTTTGTATTTGTTAGGGAACAAGTAGTTAATTTTTATGAATTTTTATGTAAATGAATGAGGGCAAAAAAATTTTTTAAATTTTTTTAAATTTTTTTAAATTTTTTTAATTTTTTTTTTTTTAATTTTTTTTTTTTTTTTTTATTTAATTTTTTTTTGTTTGTTTTTTTTTTCTAAACTTTTTTTATTTTTTTATTTTTTAACTCACATTAAAATGAAAAATAAAAATAAAAATAAAAAAATAAAATTTATTTTATCATTTATTTTTGGTGTTGAATTAAACAACAAATTAAAAAGAAAATTTATTTTTTAATAAATAACAAATTAAAAAAAAATGTTTTTAATTTATTATTTATGGTGATTTTTTTTTTTTTTTTTTTTTAAACAAAACTAATAATGAAAAATAAAAAAACTACAACTCAACAACAAAAATTTATGAAGGTTTTTTATTTTATTTTATTTTTTATTATATATATATTTTATATATTTTTTTAATAAATAACAAATTAAAAAAAACAAAAGTTTTTAATTTATGTCGATTTTTTTTTTTTTTTTAAATAACAAAACTAATAAAAATAATAAAAGAAACTAACCCTAATTAAAAAAAAATGACCTGTGAGGAAAAAACGACCAGTCACGCAGCTGAGAGCTCTTTTGAACTGAAATGTCGTCACACCTCTCGCTCTCATCAACATTTCCAATCGCTGCTCCGCAGGCATAGTGTCATTCGCGTGGCTATCATCCGAAGACCGATCGTCAAACTGTTGCTTTTCACGAAACAGAATTCTCCAGAAAGCTAATTCTCTGTAAAATGAGAGTTTGGCGACGCTCCAGCTTTGTGAAATCCATCCCATGTAATGAATCCAAATCTTATTTCACTGCTTGCCATTGGAACAACTAGATCCTTCAAGCCAGACTGTTTGATTTCTTGATGCTTTAGTACTAGCACGAAGCTTATTTGCAAACTTACGGTAGTCGCTCCACAGTTTTAATTAATTTTGGTGGTTTTGGCCAACAGTTTACCCGACTAGTGGCTCGGCCCCGTGTGTGTGCAGTTGACAGCAGTAGAACCCAGTAATTCCCATAGACTGGAATAATGGGGAGAAAGGGAGGAACAATAAATTTAACTTTCAATTTGGCTTCATCGCTTTTCAGATCAACTTTGTGCGCATTTCCCTCGATGGATCTTTTCTTCCCGTCCACAAAAATCTCGTTCAGCACATGCATAGTGCTGTCTTTATTGAGCGAATACGTAGCTGTGGTGTCCGAGTCGTTCTTCGGCTGAAAAATAGACGGCATCGAAGCGATTTCATACCATACCCCCATGTACCTCTCCAAGTGACGATATAGGCACCACTACGATCCACCTTGGTGGGATCCTTTCCAGAAAATGCACCTCGTCCATGAGCTCCCCACCTTCCATAAGTATTGATAATAATATTCCTGCCAGTGAGGCCTGCATCTCCATGAGGCCCTCCGATCACAAATCGACCAGACGGGTTCAAGTGGAATATGGTATTCTCGTCCAGGTACTTCTCAGGAATCACCGGCTTTATCACATGTTCCTTTAAATCTGCAGCGATCTGGTCATTGGGCACTGTGTCATCGTGCTGAGTGGAGATGAGAACAGTGTGAACGTGCTCAGAAACCATGGCACCCCCTTCGTTTCTGTACTCAATATTGACTTGGGTTTTCCCATGAGGCCTCAACCAGGGACAGGTTCCATCTTTTCTTACGTTAGTAAGCCGTGCTCTAATCCGTTAGGCGAGGTATAATCCGTTAGCATGATTCTTAGGCTGAGATATCGATGGTGCATGATTCAGATGAATTTGTGTTATCTCTTCCTTACTTCGTGGATAAAAAGCTTGATTTTCTTAGATAGCCCGATTTTCTTATGGATTTTTGCAGATTTTGTGTTCTTTCTGAGGCAGCGGCGATGGTGGAGGGAGAGGAGGTGATCATGGTATAAGAGAAGGTGCGTGAAACTACTTAATACCAATGCTTTGTTATATTCAGCGTGAACCGTTTCTGCGTGCACCAGCCGTGGAACAGATAAGTTGGAGCGTCGTGAGCAAAGAGTGTTGTAAGGCTACCGAGCTGTGATAAGGTTGCTGTTGATTTGGAAGATGAACAGTGACGTCGTGAGCTGGAGGCCATAATCCACAGTGAACAGCGTTTGAAAGTACGAAGTCTTTGCGTTTTTTATTTTTTATTTGAGTTTGTTTTATTCATTGTTTTATTGTGAATTGTTTTTGTTTTGTTATTTGTTTTTTTGTTTTGTTATTTGTTTTGATTTTGTTGTTTAAATTTTTTTTATGATTTGATTTATTGTAGGTCGTTGTTGTTTTTTTTTGTTTTTTTTTTTAATATAAATTGTTGTGTGTTGTTTTTATTTTGATGAATGTTTTTTTTATTTTTTATTTTTTTTAAATAAAATCTAAAAAAAAAGAATTTGAATCTTATGTTTTGTTTTTTTTTTAATTGTTTTATTAAAATTGTTTTGCGTTGTTTTATTTTCATGAATGTTTTTTTTTTTTTCTTTTTTTCTTTTTAAAAAAAAAAAATGAAATTGTATCCTATCTTTAAAAAAATTGTTAGTTTTCAAAATCAAAATTTTTTTATTTTTTTATTTTATTTTTTATTATTAAAAGTCTAAAAAATGAAATTAACCCTATCTTAAAAAAAAAACAAAAATGGTTAGTTTATTTTTTTTTTATTTTTTTTTTCAATGAAAAACTAAAATTTAAAATTTAGAAAGAAACTAAAATTTATCTAGACTTGATTTTTTTTTTAACAAATGGACACAATGATTTGCATATTGAAAGATGTTTTTAATGAAGCATATTGCAAAACATTTATTTTATTCCTGAAATTAGTCTATATCATCCCTATTTTCTGATCTTCGCGATCGCACTAAGCGCGGAGAGCATACTTATTCTAGGTAAAAACGAAAAATGAAAGCAAAAACTAAAAATGAAAGCCTACCTACTCTATACTAATTAGAAAAAAATTAGTTACGTGTAATTAAACTTCTAATGAAGCCATTCACGTAGCAGTAACAACTATATATCCAGTAGCAATTTTTTAAATGATGGATGAAAATATTCGACAGAGAATGAGTCTAGTTGTTGTAACTGCAAATCAACTAAAAAATAAAAAGATGAATCTAATCTAGTACTTACCTGGAACCATTGTTCGATAAAGCTTTGATAAGCACAGTTTTTCTCACTCAGATCATGTTGTAACTCTTGTTCTTCTTCTCCGATCTGCTGTTCTTCTTCCTCGATCTCCTGTTCGAATGATTGTTCGCCATCAGATATGCAGGATTCTTCAAATGTTGAATCTTCGTTTGTTTCTTGGGGAGTAGTTGAACCTTTAAGTCTTGCCAAGATCTTCTCTTCCAAGGAAGAAGAGATCCCTTCTTTTGATAGGATCCGAGTGAGTAGTTCCAAGCTGAAAATCATTGTTAAACCATGTTGAAAAAGGAATTCGTACAGACTAAAAAAAGAGTGCTAATAATTGTCGGAGTTTTTAATCCTCTTACAAGGCTATAGTTCATAAAAACTCTTTCAAATCAGCACACTAAAAATTAAAAACAAACACCACAGAAATAATCTTGAATTCAATACTCAATTAAACCTTCTTACAAGGACTGCTCATTAATTTAGTAATTGAATTCTTCAATTATAACCATGAACCATGAATTCATCAAACACTCTTCACAGTTGCGAAAATCAAACACACTTGCAGAAATTGAAATTCACACTTGCATAAATGTAAACACACCCTACATGCCCTGATCCATAAGAGGTCGAGCCCGTTACGGTATCTCGAATGCGATGCGTAGGTTGTTCCCCATGTCTTACTGCCTTAACACCTCGGAGTTAGGAACATGTCTAAACAAACTTGCATGAAAAATCAAACTAAACTTCAATCCATCGTGCCTTCCCCGACAACGACGCCAAAATGTTTGGGTGAAAATATGTTCGTTTAATTCTATTGTAGTTTTTACCCAACTATTTAATTTGTCAATCCGAGGTTCATAGACTTACGAGACACATGCACTATATATGCAGGACTGAAGTGGAACTAATTTAATCTAAATTACTGAAATCAAATTAATCTAGAAAGGCATTGAAACACTAACTAGGAAAGTAGGAAATTGCATAAAGGAAAAGCAATACAACATGTGAAGAATTGAATGACAAACAACATATGTGAGCTCACAACAATAAAACTATCTCCAATTATATTACAAAAATCAAATTACAAATCATAACAAAGAATATGAATCAAAGCTAAGAATTCTCTTTTCCTAATTACAAAACTATTTCTCCATTCTTTTTTAAATGAAGAGAGAGCACTCTCTTATATACATGAGGAAGATAACCATCTCATAATTACATATCCAATATTCTCTCAAGCACTCTCAACTAATTTCCCATTATTACAAGATATTATCCCTTTGAATCCTCCACACATCTCTCACATATATTGGATAAGATATGCCAACCAAATCCTCCATGATCCTCTCCTTAGGAATAGACTTGAATAATTATCTCCTTAATATGGTGGAGGAGATATTTGAGACGTATCTTGGAATTAATCCTTCACATATTTCCTACACATTACAAAGCTCACATATTCTTGAGATTTATATTAACAATATGTATATTTTCTAATATTTAATCATAAATTCACTTAAAATACAAAAATGAATAAAATGGAAAATAAGAAGGTGAAACCCAAATATATTTATGAAAATGATGTAATGAAAGGTTAATGGGATGATGAAATGTAAGGAATAGTGAAGGAAAAGGTGGATAAAAATATGACATTTCTGAGTCCCAACATAGAGCTATAAGGTTTTCAGGAACAGAATTAACTCTATGGAGTGGTCTGACAATAGTTGAAGTTTTGGCCTTAGGAGACTTCCTAAGTATTCTTTTAGGGTTGCCAACTATCTCAAGAGGGTTTGGATCAGGATGGATCCTAGTATGAATTCTTTTAGAAGCCACTATGGTATGTTTTTAGACTTAACAGAAAGAAAATTTTAACCAGATATGACAATCTTTAGGAGGCTAACTGATCTTTAAACAAGAAAATTTTATCCTAAAAGTATTCTTAACTGAGTTTATATGATGTTATGAGAGTAATGGGTTTCCCAGTGGAGTCTTAAGGTCTGTTTAGGATTGTGGAGTCACCAGGAGGAAATTTTTAGCTCTTTTGGAGGTAAAATGCTTTATGGTCCACCACCATGTTTATTTGAATACCAATCTAAAATATTTTTGGGTTTTCTGAGTTTTTTTCTGTCCTATGGTTTATAAGAGTGTCCTAAATATGTTTCAACACTTAGCTACAGTTATGAGACAAAGAGAGTTTACTCATATGGCTTAGCTAGCTGATTCCTTCAAGGTTTGATAAGCTCTTATGAGAATCCTAAGGGTTCCTTAGTTTTTCACTGATTCAAGCAAGTCCTATCATGATAACCAACATGCTTTGGTAGTGCTTGAAGAGAGCTACTTATACTGCACTGAATGTTGAGTGTTGTGTTTCAAGGATTTAGTTAGAACTCCCTAGTGGAGTCGCTAGAATGTTAGGTCTCTATAATTTGCAAGATTGGAAAATACAAACTGCAAAGCCTACATATGAACCACTTTGGGATTCTAGGATCTAGCCCTCCTGAATCCAGAGAGGGATCTCTCTATAAGTGCAAAGATTGATTTATCTTTTAAGGTCTTTTGGTATGATATTAGGCTAGGTATTAGGAACAAGGGTGTTTGCTTTTTTGGTTGTTCAAGGTATGATCTTTGATTGGATGGAATATGGAAAAATGAAATAGTTCAAAAGGTGAAGATGTAAGTATATTGAGAAGTATTCAGCAGATAGGATTAGCATGAAACAGCTTTAAACCATTGGGCAATGGAGTCATAAAGGGTTTAATTGTGCAAAAATTTCAAGAGTGGTCCAAGGGACAAGTCATCTATATCAAAATATCCTTTAGATTAAATGATGGAATGGAACAGTAAAGTGTTGTGAAGGTGGAAAAAGCCAACAATTTCAACAAGGATTTGTTAACTTTCCAAACAATAAAAAGCCTTTTAAAGCAACTGTTTAAAACCAACCAAATACAGGGCTAACCATAAAATTTTTTGGACAAGCTTGTGTTAAAGCTAACTTATCAGACAAACAATCCAGTAATCGACATGACTACTTTCAGAAGGGATGAAAATAGATAAGAAAAAAAAGTGCAGCTAAAGATCAACTCAGATGCATTAAAATCTAGGCCTGCTTTCATCATACTCTTAGGGAAACCTTCAAAAACAACTTTTGGAGAAAGAACTATAAGACAGGGAAAACCATAAACTTTTCTAGCTTAACTCTACTTAGCATGTATTGAAAATATCATTCAAGAACTTCCTTTCAAGTTTTGCACATCAAGACATGGACTAACCAACATTCCCTGATATGTTTACACTTAAATTAAGTCATTATTAAACACACAATTGGAAGAAAACATAAAGATAAAGCTTATCAGTAATAGTAGGGTACCTTTAACAGTAAATCCTAGCTCTATAATTACTGTTCTTTATTAGAGAAAGATGAACAAAATGGCATACATGAAAGGAAAACAAATAACAGTAAGAGGTACTTCACCAATGATATAGACCAGGATCCCAAAAATCAGCTTGTATATTGATGTTCAATCCAGTTACAAGCTTCAAGTCCAATGTTTCATTACAGTAACAAATTCTCTTCTCAGCCTAAATTCTTCAATAACTTAACAGAGCTTTAGAGCTTCAGAGTTTATTTACATTCAACAATGATTCGATACAACAACTATTACATCAGAAATCCAATAACCAACCTTTATCTCGTCTTCTACAGAAGTATTTATAGAAGAAATGAGGAGGTGGGATGAAAGAAAATATCTCTAAGTTCAATTAATACAAGTTAATGTTTCTCGACCTTTGAGGGGCTCAATGGAGAAGTTTTCTGATATTTTCCATGTATTAATTGATTCTCATGAACTCTTAAGTATGTTGGTCAGATTTTGTTGACTGAAAAATTCTTGAGGTGAGTTAGCAATAACTCTAGCGGCTTTAAACAAAATATCACTGACTGATGCAATAAATCTGCCTACTTCTGATTTATGGAAAGATGCAGGTGGAACTTTGGTAGCTGGAGAGGATTCAATTAGCCTCTGATGTGGTGGTGGAGGCCCTTCAGAATGATATATCTCTTTTTTTATTCCTAAAAACACCTTTAATTTGTCTTTGTTTTATGTTTAGGCCTAATTAGCCTTAATCTTCATCTTCAGGTCTTAATCCTTTAACAACTGTGGATTAGGCATTTGATTTCAGAGTTTTCTGCCTTAATCACTTTAAATTCTACTTCAAAACCTTTAATTCTTCATTTCTTCTTTGATCCCATCCTTTGACACTGATACTCTTTGTATAATTAAGGTTCACTGTGCTATTGTTGTTTTGCGGGCGCGCAGAGGTTTTTATGACTTCACAATGTTCATGAGGCATGGAAATATCATATTTTAAACCCCTGTAGGTTGATTCTCTTCATTGATAGTGGCCTGGGGGATCGTCATCCCAGGCCCTTTGTTTCTTTTTAAAACAATGGAAAAACCTTTAAAACCTACAAAAAACGAACAAAGTTATGATAAAATCCTGCGAGGATAGGTTTAAACTACTTTGGAGGTTTTGGGTGTGGGAGCAAATAGGAGCCGTTGGATTAGCATAATCAACGGTGGAGATTGAGAATGGGGGCAATATTAAAATAGGACCGTCTGATCTCAGCGATCGACGGCTAAGATTAAAATATGAAAAACTAATGTTAATGAAGGGAAGTGGTATAGCAGAAAACCGACAGTGGTTTTGGCATTGCGTTTGGGTGGTATGTGGTTTTTAGCTTTTGGAACACCATATGGTACATCGATTGACATGTGGATTTAAAAAACTTCCCATTTCACGTAATTTTTGGGTGTTAACGTTTAGGCGAAAAAATTATGCGAAATGCGTCGACAACTGTCGGATTGGAGACTACAGATCTAAAGGTGCAGATCACATGTGATGGATGAAGAGATGCGGGGTAAAAGGGTATGCGGGGTCCACGGTGTGTCAGCAAAATTGGCACGCAGTGGACGGTGAAACAGGCTATCTGATCGTTCAATTTCTTTGATGAGCGGTTAAGATTAAAAAACGAAGCAGATAGGAAGAAATGAAAGGGAAGGGAATGAGCGGAAGGATTAGGCCTAATGTCCTTAGATATTTCAGATCGATGGTAGGGATTCATTTAAAACCTTCATGTTGAGAAACATAAATATACAGAAAAGGAAAGGTTTCAAAGGAAATGGCGGAGAAACAAGGGGAAAAGAAGGCCCACCTTTCATATAAGGGTGGAAAGGAAGAATCAACGAGAGTCGTCAGATTTGGAGGATCAACAGCCGAGATTAAAGATGGTGGATGAATGAGAAAGGGGGGGGGGGGGGAGAACGGAAGCATTCTAGGCCGTTGGATCTAGGAATGATCGACAATGGAGAGTTGATCACAGGATCGCATCGGCGGAGGTCAAAAGGTAAAGTAGCGAGGAAATGTGTCGATGCGATTAAGCGCGGGCTGTTAGATCTAGGAGAGATCAACGACTAAGATCAAATCGGTGAGTTTATGTCAGAGGGATTGTGGAATGGATGAGCACGATGTGATGAAGCATGGACCGTCAGATCTGGTGAAATGAACGGTCAAGATTTGATCGCATCGGAGAAAAAGGAAGAGGCAAAAATACCGAGATTTTTGATTTTGCGATGCGTGATTAAGCGCTGACCGTTGGATCTGTTTCAAAGATGAACGGTGGAGATTTAATCGGCCAACATGCTGGTGAATGGCTTATGATGGAGCGCGATTAAATCTGAGTTGTTGGTTCTTGTGGATTCAACGGCCGAGATTTAATCGTAGAATCGCAATCGGCAGACGTCAAAGGAACTGGATAAGAGATTTTTCGATTGCCGATTTTGCGATGGAGCAAGAGCAGTTGATCTAAAAAATAGATCGATGGTGGAGATTTAATCATAAAGGAAAAAGGCAGAACGGCGGGTTTGGAGAAGAAAGCGATATGGACCGTTGGATCTGGGCAGAGTAGATCAGATCAACGACTGAGAAACGATCGCGGGATCGCATCGGAGAAAAGGAAAAGAACCAAGAAAAGGGTCAAATGAAAGTTTGCGATGCGATTAAGTGCTTAGCGCCTGGTCTTGGCGTGGGTCATATGCGAAAAAAGGGTTGGGGCTTAAGGCCGAAAGGGGCTTAAGGCCTTATGGAAAATTAAGGTTTTTAGGCCAAAATGAGGGTTTTTCAGAGGTTTCTGAAGGTTCTGATAAGAGTAAAAGGGGGTTTTAAACCATATAAAAGGATTTTACAAGGTTTTAAAGGGGATTTTGAGGGAATGAGAGGTAAATGAAAGGGTTTATGGATGATATGGAGAGGGAAAATGGAGAAGGGAAAATGAGGGAAAAATGGAACTAATGAGCAGTTTTTTCCTTTGGTAAACAACATATTTTTCAGGACTATGCGGGAAACAATAGTGAAGATGATTTCAAAGGATAAAGATCATCACAAGACTTCAAGAACTCACAATCTTGAACATAAATTGTTTCTTAAAGGCTAAAAAATATTTTAGCCACCATTTGACATGACAAATTTTATAGGTGGCTAACATTCCCTGCAGGGAACAACCTCTGTTCCCTATAAGGAACAACACTTTTTTGTGTGCATTTTCTTTGTTGTTCCCTACAGGGAACACCTGTTGTTCCCTATAAGGAACATCACTTTTTAGTGTGTATTTTATTTTTGTTGTTTCCTATAAGGAACAACACTTTTTTGTGTGCATTTTCTTTGTTTTTCCCTACAGGGAACAACTGTTGTTCCCTATAAGGAACAACACTTTTTTGTGTGCATTTTATTTGCTATTCTCTATAGGGAACAACTTCTATTCCCTATAAGGAACATCACTTTTTCATGTGCATTTTCTTTGATGTTCCCTATAAGGAACAACACTTTTTTGTTTGTATTTTCTTCTGTTGTTCCCTATAAGGAACAACACTTTTTCGTGTGCATTTTCTTTGTTGTTCCCTACAGGGAACAACTACTGTTCCTTCAAAGGAACAACATTTTGTAAATATTTTTGAAAGAACATCCTATTTCTTCCAGATTCATCCCTAAACCACCCCAGTTTCACTTTGGATAATCCTTTTAATGACATGAGAAAGTACAATATGTATGGAGGTATAGTGGAACAGAAAAATACTATGAATATTATTATCTTTAACAAGATTTCTTTGTGAAGATCCATAAAAATAAAAAGACATAGTTATCTATCTCAATTTACTGTCCTCATTTCCACTATAGATAAAACTGAATGATTATTTGTATCATGCTGGTTCTCCCTTGTCTGTATAACTCTCTCTATATATTATTAATAAGATTATGGGTATATTCTTATTTTATATTGATATATCAAAATTATTCTTCCATCCCTACTCTTAAAGAGTGATGAGCCACCCTCTATGTATAAAATGGGGATTAAAAATAAATAAATAAAAGGAGATAAATATATATATATATATATATACACTAATGATTTTATGACTTTTGTCCACAAATGGAGGATAGGGGGTCTCATCACGAGCCGACTTGACCACTCTCGCTACTTCCCAGTGAATGGAAATGTGTTCACCTAGTCACCGAGCTAGCACATTGGTCTCTACTATGAAACATCATAAGACATTTCCCCAATTATACATAGAAGACCATGGTTCTCAAGGGTTAAAAAGCAACTCTGTCGAGGCTATGGACGCCTGCGGGTAGCAGAAGCTCTACTGATGGTATTGAAGCTTTATTTTACATCAATAATTATTATAATACCCTCTTCTTATAATATTTTCTATGGAGAGATTATGGTCCTAATATCCCAATGAACCTATATGCATGAATATTTTCTTTAAAATCAATCACAATGGTTTAAGTGGAATAATGGCATTAAAAGTATTATTTCTTGTGTTTTTTTTGCTGTTGTTCCCTTTTTCTTTATTATATCACATCACAATAGCTTATTATTTAAAATTCATGGTACAAGCCTTGATTTAACTCCGCCCATAATCCTTATGGTCTTCCCATTAATGTGCATTCCTTACCAATCCATTACTCCTATACTTTGCCGCTAGCACCTTACCTTTTCATTTTATGTGGTCGAGGATGACTTATCATTTTGAAGGGAGGTGGGGACCCCCAGTGTACTTATGAGTGCGCTGTCGTTCTCTCATTTGATTGTGCTAAAGAATACGACATTCCATGATTGTCGTGCATGTTGTCTAATAATAGCCTCAATAACGGTATTTATACTTATAAAACATCACATAACCATTTTCTGTTCCATTACTCGGCTCTGTGCGTCGTTATGTTTTTTTGTTACACTTATCGTTTGCAGAGTTATAGCACTATGGAAGGAAGATCAGTACGTAGAGAACCATTGATATTGGCTGTCTCTATCAGAACCATTAAACTTAATCACGAACTGTGTTGTTGAAAAACATGATTACATTATAATGCTACTCCAGTTTAAGGATTAATTGAAGTTACTATTTCCATTCACATCATCTAAAGTAGCTTGAGCAGTACCTGCTGGTGGTTAAGGGTTCGACCCCTGGTAGCATTAACTGCTCCTCTGTGTTATATTTCCGATTCTTGCAGAGTGTGACCGATTTGATAAATGGCGCTTACTGTGATTTCATTTCATTAGCTATTTATCATCTTACTGTATTTATGTATTACGCGTTCTATTTATGAGTTATTTCATTATCGTGTGATCTAAATCTTATTTGTTACGGCGTGGGTTATTCGATACAAAATATTGCATTACTTAGATCATCTGTAAGAGTCTAATTATCGCTATTGGATTCTTAGAAGTGATATTGGTTCTGTCTTAATTACTTTACAGAAAATTAATATATTCTAGAATTAGATCAGCTAAGTAGGAGTGAGTTATTGCTACTATGCTCCCAGCTGATGATGCCATTCTTTGGATTGTTAAAGATTTGATTTCAATAGAAGATTGAACTTTGATATTCCCTTTAATAATTGCAACTAGAGTTTGTTAGATGCTTCCATTTATTCTTGTGTCAAGATTTATACTACAATTTAGGAAACATTACTCTCTAGGTTATAGCTTGCACATATTGTGTACACTCTTGAAACAAAAAGACTTACCCTGGTTGATAATTAATGTGAGGCAATTAGGATTTTTAAAAGACACCTTTTAGCACCCAACACATACCTCTGCAACAAGTGTGAGAAATGGAAATTAGTTTTGTTTCCTTCTTTGTATTTGGGTTTAAGAAATGGCTCATAGCATCTCATGTCTAAC
Source organism: Pinus albicaulis (assembly GCA_034641835.2). Lineage (NCBI taxonomy): Eukaryota > Viridiplantae > Streptophyta > Pinopsida > Pinales > Pinaceae > Pinus > Pinus albicaulis. The sequence continues at coordinate 1,378,968,014 of CM076577.1, read as the reverse complement.
TTTGCTCTTTTGAACCACTTTTCACCAACATTGGGTATGCCTGTAGCACTAGAAATGGCATCTGATGATAGCTCAAAGTCTACCCCTACAAGATTTACTTGTTTATTGTGTAGGTTGAGGATGAGCAACCTAGTGAGCTTAGGGTGACTTTGCACTTGTTGCACCTTTTCATAAAACTGAAAAACACACTACATTTTGAAAGCATGTGATGATCAAAGAAGAGGATTTAAGCTCCAAAGTGTCTTGGGGTTCAAACTTATTAACCTTCTCACCTTTTTGCTTCTGCCTCATAAGCACTCGGGCTCCTTCACTACTAACACTCCCTCCTTCGAATGACATTTTGATCATTTTTGTCTTTAAACAACCCTAGGCCTACTTGTGAAACTTGATACAATAAGTGAAATGCAATGATGGTGAAAGGAAATTTTTGTAAGTGAGTGAGAGGGAGGTGTAGGTGTATGACTCATCTCCTTTAAGCTTTGATGAAGGATTAACTCTAACTTACTGCAATTACCCTACTTCACACCCTTCTTGACTGATAAATTCTTGCTTGGAGGTTAAAACAGGGTTTTTGTCATGAAGACTTCGAGTTTCTAGTCATTACGGTTTGGTCAATTCCCTTAATCATAAAATCATGAAATTCACTGGAGGATAAGGAAAAACATACACCTACCAACTTTCAATGTATTTGTAGGTGCTTGGATGTATCTTGGAGGAGTCCTTTTGTCGTCTTTTGGCAATTTGTAGGTGGAGTAAGGGTTTCTGGTGAAGGCACAATGCCTGCATGCACAATCGGGTCCCTTTTGCCCTACGCATAGTGCCTGCATGCATTCTTGGGTGTCGGGCCTCTAAGCACAGTGCCTGAATATTTTTAGGGCCTGTCTGGCCTCTTGGGAGCAGCACTTGAATGAATTTTGGGCCTGTCGGGCCTCCTAAGCATAGCGCTAAACGTCTTTCTCTGCCTGTCGAGCTCTCCTTGGGCGAACAGGTAGCGCCTGCCTGAATGAAAAATGTGCTTGCCTGAATGCACAACACAGTGTAAATTTACACTAAAAAACCTCACGAATGCATAGCGCTGGGTGTTGAACGTGTAGCGCCTGCACAAACGCAAATCGCCAAACAAACTCACTCAAATTTTCACTGAAAACTCAAATTTTTCTCCTTGAAGGCTTCTAATTCTTTTGCAACTGAATAATGAGCCAAGTGACAAACACAATGACCCTTTATAGCCTTAGGAAAATAAATTTAACCTTTGTAGACCTACTTTCTAATGTTTTCAGAACCTTTGTCACTTTTACTGGTATTATTTTTTACCTTTTGTAGTAGGTGGCTTAAAAAACATTCAAATGGCCCTTTTCCCTTCTAACCATTTTTCTTTGTTTGCTCTTCAGGTTGCTGAGATGGTGAAATTTGACTCCCTTTGGCCTATTTATGCCTTTAACTGTTCTACAGATTTTCGTTTGAGTCACATAATTTACTGTGTTTTGGCTTCTTCATGTCTTTCAGTCACTTTTATTCCATAAGTGTCATGAAAACCTTGAAGCGACTCACTTCCTTCTCATCTTTAGAACATGCTAAAATAAATTTGACAACCTTAGGCACTTGCATAGTGGTAGTATCTTTTAAAACTTCTTTGTTCTTACCTTGGATATCAAATTAAATTTTGCTTTATGGGTGACTGAATTTTTTTTTTCATCTTTCTCATTGATCCTTAGGCATGATAAATCCATTTTTGAAAAGCACCATAGTCTTTGAAATCATGTATGCTATCTCCTATTTTGGCCACTTCTGATTTGTAGGTGCCATGACATATTGATTTTAGCCCTTTTTGATATTCTTGGAGTTTGACACATTCAATTACACAACAAAAACCTTATGATTAGCTTGGCTTTCCATCTTGGAGCTCAATCCTATGCTTTTATCCCTTTAATCATTAAGTGTAGATGATTGGAAATGAGAGCTTGACCTTCCTTTCACTGACACTCTTTGCATTCTCTTCCTTTTGGGGAAGTGAAACATTTTACCTTAGAAAACTCTAGAAGCCACCTACAACAGTCTATTCAAACCTTCTTTCTTCTATCATCATGGAGGCCTATCATCTTCATTTCACCTCCTTTCACTATCTTTCCAAAACCTTAGGTTTCTGGACTGTTTGAGAAAAATCATTAGTGTTGTCTTCTAAGTTCTCTATAGCCCTTTCAAGTTCATTCATTTCTGTTCATTTCACCTCACCTTTTTCACCTTTTCATTCATAATTTCTAAGAAATTTTCTTCCATGTTTGGTTCTCTTGGTGTGCCTCTTCCATGTGATTTGCTGCATTGAATCCTTGTTTGGCACACTGCTGGCCCAATCAGGCTTAGAAACCCTGATTTCTCCTTGAACATGGACTTCTCCCTGTCTCTTAGTTTGTGAATTTATTTAATGAGAAGCAGGCCTCTTTCTTTACCAAATTTCTGTTGATAATCACCTTGACACTCTTGCAGAAATGTCAAAATGAACAGTTGCCTTTTGCAGAACTTGAACTTGACCAAGCAGTCCTCCTTGGAGATTTTTCTGATCTATCTTGGACAAATAGGTGCTGACCTTCTTTCAAATTTGATTCAGCTCCTAGCACATGAGAAATAGTGCTTTAGAACACCAAGGATAACCCTACAACCTATGAAACCCTAATGACCTAGTGGACAACTCCTTTGACTTGGTCTTTGACTATAAGCTTGAATTGAGGTATTCAAGTATGAAAAATAGAGTTTTTGACAAATTGATGTATTGAAGATCCAAAATCCAATGTACTTGATTTATCTAAAGATCCTACAGAGATAATTTTGAGACCATCAATGCTTGAGGCATTTGGTGAACATAAGAAGGAGTAGGCTATTTTGGCAGCCCTAGATGGAAAATGGAGGGTTTAGGTAGAGGAAAAACAAAGTACTGAGGTTATGGGTGGAAAAAGAGGATAAAGATGAGTGGCCTGAGCCCATGAGGGGTCCTTTAGGAGTGGTAGGTTGACCAGGGAATGGCAGAGTAGTAAAATAGTCAAAAATTGTTTTAAGGATAATGAAGGTAGTGAGATTTCTAAAACTCACAATATTCATGAATCTTGTTTTTAGAAATCTAGGACAAGTATTTAGTCATCTACAAATATAAAAAATTACTGATGACTAACAGTGGCTCCACTTGGGGAGGGCAGCTCCTTTTTAGGAGGTTTCCAGAACTTCAGATATCAAATCTCTGAGTTTATGAAGACCAGTGCCTCATCCATTGGGCATATTTTTCTTCTTTCCTTTGCTGATGCTTCTCTTTGAAGCTATGATCTCAAGAATATGAAAGACATGATTGCTTCAACCTCATTTCTACCTACCCATCATACCTTTTCCTATCATTTTTTCTTCTTGTGGGTGCACTTGGACTAGCAAACCCTTGATATTATTTTATTTTGAAAGAAAAAAAAACTATTTACTTGTATCCTTATTACTTTCAAGAGTTCAGAATATGCTAGTGAACTCTTTTATTCTCTACCTAGACTATTCATCTGTCAAGATTAAGATGTTTGACAGACTTAATTCTCTAATCTACTGACATCGAATTGAAAACATGATCTAAATTAGGATTAAGCTATCTGATTTACCATGGGTTGTGGCATTGGGACAAGCTGCACATAGACATTATTTCTGTACAAAAAAAACTAGAAATTATAAGGGCTATGATCCATCATTTGTTAAGCATCCCTATCTTTCTCTTTGGTTCAGATTTGAGCATTGGGAACCAACATATTTTCTTCCTAATCTATTCCTATTGAAAATTCAAGCTTAAATGATTTGACAAGCCTTCTTTCACTAACCTATCAACAGAAATTTAAAACATGTTCAACCATGATTAGGCTAGATGACTGAACAAGACCCTTTTTCTCAACAAGTAGTGGCATTTAGAGTTGCACACTTTTAGTAGTACTCTTTTTTGGGTATGGGGCTATACCTATTATTTTCCTGCCCTCTTTTTCCTTCTTTCTTTGATTTTTGTGTTTTTGTTTCACTGATTTTTCATCATGCAATGTTATGTACAATGAATGAAAATTTCAAACTAGGAATTTTGACAATAATAGTGCTTGAGCACCCTACCATTGACAGGACCTCCAAATAAGTCTACTCCATCCAGCTCTTGTAAAAAGAAAGCATTGTTACCTCCAGCTGAATGAATGATGTAAGGACCCTTCCACAAATTTTCAAATTTGCCATGTTTTCCCTTGTCTTCTCTCCTTGATTTCCATTTCAGAACTGTGTCTCCAATCTGGAAATCATTGGCTTTGGTCCTCCTGTCAAAGATCTTCTTGATGTTTTCTTTTACTTCTTGTGACCTTTTGTAAACTTCCTCTCTTGATTGTTGCAAATGAATGGTTTGGTTCAACATCCTTTGCATGTCATTTTCTTCTAATTACACTTCTTGGAGGAGCTTCATGACTGGAACTCCCAAGGATATTGGGAAGACCACATCCATTCCATATATTAACTGATAAGGAGACATATTGATTGATTTCTTAGTGGTTAATCTATCAGCCCATAATGCGTGCACTAGATTACTATGCCATGATTTTTGGTTATGTTCCAGGAGCTTCTTGATGATGTTCACCAGAATTTTGTTGGAGGACTCAGCTAGCCCATTACCTTAAGGGTAGTAAGATGTGGAATGCCCTAGTGTGATATTATACTTATAGAAATAGTCAACCATCCTTTTAGATTTGAAGGCAACAACATTATCGGTAATGATCTTTCTAGGACAACCAAATCTGGACAAGATGTTGGTCTCAAGGAATTTGATAATGACTGAGTTGGTGGCATTCCTAGAAGGGATGGCCTCTATCCACTTGGTGAAATAATCAGTGGCAGTGACGATCCACTTATGTTGGGTAGATGAGGTGGGGTGGATTTATCCAATGAAGTCCAAACCCCATTGTTGAAAAGGAGGTTCAACACTGATGGGATGCAAAGACAAAGGTAGAAGTTTTCTCTTGCCATAAAAAATTTGGCACTTATGGTAGGTCATAACCAGTTTGTGGGTTTTAGGGAAAAGGGTGGGCCAATAGTAGCCATCTCTAAGGATTTTGTTAGCTATGGTTTTCCAGTAGCTATTACCTCCACACTCTCCCTCATACAGCTCATGCATGATTTTATCTGCATCATGCTCAAGCAAGAATTTAAGAAATATGCTAACAAAATTCTTCCAATACAAAACTCCATCTAAAATGCAGAAATTTAAAGCTTTTTGTTTCAAGAATCTAGATTTTGTCTTTGATAAAGTAGGAGGAGCATTAAGTTAAACAATCACATATAGGATATCAGCATACCAAGATGAATTTAGAAATACTTCTTCAATGTAGGGAGCTATGAACTCTTCCTGTTCCTCTAATGCATCAACCATATTCATGTCTAGTGCTTGGAAATTTGATTCAACCATGAGTTTTCTAGTCCTTGTCCTTTAATCAGCTTAGTGGGTAGGATTTATAAATCATATTCTAAGATAATAGCAATACATTTACCCCTTTTACCATCATGGTCCTGATTTAGAATGTCCTTAACAACTGTATGTGGAACAGAAGCAATGATATGCGAGTGCAAAATGTAGACATAGAAATCTTTGAATGCTTTAATCAAGGCAAAGGCTTGTTTCTCCATGATGTTATATTTTAAGGGAGCATCTCTTAATGCCTCACTGAAGAAGGCTATGGGATGTTTTTGCCCCATTGTGTTCTTTTGCAACAACACTGCAACAATGGTGTGTTTGGATGCAAATGATAAAATGTAGAAGTCCTTGGTAAAGTCAGGACTGATTAGAACTGGTGTTTGGGTGAGTGATTGCTTTACCAGTTCAAAGAATTGTTTGGATTCCAAGGTCCATTTAAGTCCTATCTCCTTTTTGAGCATGTTTGTAATATTCCTTAAGAGTTCAACAAGGTTGGGGATGAACCTCAGGAATTTGATCATTCCAATGAAAGATTGCAGCTCCTTAATGTTTCTAGAATGGTTGATTTGCAATATACCTTTGATCCTTCTGGGGTATATTTTGATTGCCTCTTTAGAGATTATATGGCCTAGGATTTTACCTTCCTAAAGGCCAAAATTTTTTTTCTTGGGATTCAAAGATATGCCATACTTCCTACACTTTTCAAAGACTTTTCTCAAATGGACTAAATGTTCTTCATCAATATTAGAATAGACACTGATTTCATCAAGATATATGACTATGAAGTAACCTATGTCTTCTGAAAAAGCTATTTCCATGGCCCTTTGGAAAGTGGCCCCTGCATTCATTAACCCAAAGGGCATTTTAACATACATGAATGTGCCCCAAGGTGTAGTGAAAGTAGTTTTGTGTTGATCACTTGGAAGTACTAGTACCTGATTGTAACTTGAAAAGCCATCAAGCAATGATATTCTCTTTGAGCCAACTACCCTCTGAAGTATGTGATTCATTTTAGGTAAGGGGTAGTTATCTTTCAGGGAGGCCTTGTTTAGATTTCTAAAGTCAATGCACAGTCTAATCTCCCCAGTTTTCTTCCTAACTGACATAAGGTTTGAGACCCATTCTAAGTACCTAAGAGGGAATATGATCTGAGCATCATACATCTTTTTAATCTCTTTCTCAACTAAAGGTAGTAGCACAGGGTTTATTCATCTCAATTTTTGTTTGAATGGTTTCTGATTTTCCTTGAGAGGCATTTTATGTTGAATAATGCTTGTGTCATAGGACTTCAAGTCCTCATACACCCATGCAAACACATCTTTAAACTCTTTAAAAAAACTCAATATATTTATGTTTTATGTGAGGAGGAAGAGTTTTGGACAACTTAATAATTTTGGGTTCCTTCATGCTACCTATTTTATATTATTCTACATTAATCTCGGTGGATTCTATCTTTGGTTTTTTAGCCACATAATTAAAATAAAATATCTCCTCTAATGGTGTAAGGCCCCTTGGTAATGTATCATCTATACATTTTAAAACTTCAAGGTCCTTTTGATCTAGATTTTCAAATGATTCTACCTTATAAGGATGTTCAAGAAGATTTATATCAGCAGTAGAGGACAACTCTATTTTGTGGGTTTGTTCTTTAGCAAAATAATTTTCTTCATTCCCTAATCTTCATTTTGGTATTGCAAACTCATTCTTAGATTGCAGAAAGTCATCAATTTGTTTATCACCCTCAAACACTTGCCAATAGTTTATGTTGTCAGGTATTGTAGGTTAGTTTTTTACTTGGAAAATGTATTGTTCATTTGCATGGGGTATTAGGCAATTGCTGGCAGCAAAGGCAAGCTCATTGGCAAGGCTTTTTTGGGCTCTAGGGATGAAGGTGAGTTCATATTTCTCAAATATTTTCAGGAGGTCTAAGGCAGCATTCCTATACTCTCTTAGTCTAGGATTCTTAGCTAAATACTCCCATTTTATCTGTGTAATGATCAGCTTTGAATCTCCTTGGATTGAGATCTTCTTGGCTCTTATGTTTTTAAGCAAATGTAAGCCAAGAAGGAGAGCCTCATACTCTGAAATGTTGTTAGTTCATTGGAAATCTAGTTTGTAGGAATGGCTTTCATTTGTGTTATGTATCTAGACACCAGCTCTAGAACCAAATTTTCCACAAGAGCCATCAAAGCTCATGTTCCAAAGTGTTTCCAGTTCACACTCACCATTATGTTGTTGTTCGGGGCTGCTAGAGTTTTCCCTGTCATGTTCTTCAGTTGGGGATAGATTTGACTATTCTGGTGGGCCTAGCTATTTCTCATTTTCATTTACTTGTTCACTAATGTCATCTTCATTATATAGGATAAATGAATCAAGGTTTGAATGAATGGAATAAATAGGGGTTTTGTTTGGCCTATCTAGGCTGCTTACCATATATTTCATATGAGATTCACGATACAATCTCCTTGTTTGGTTAAATACCATGATGGTAGCGTAAGACATGTCCATTTGGAAGCTCCCTTTAAGTTTGGCTCCCCATGATCTGGATAAAATCATGCCATACTTTGGGGGAATTTCAACAACTACTATGTCCATGACTGGGCCCTTAGTAGGGATTTGTGCCAGATTGACACATAGATATTTGATTAGACCCAAACATTTGACTCTTCTTGAATCAAAAGAATACAGGTCTTTGTAAGGTTCAGTAACTTCTAGGCCTAATCTCTCCATTACTACCTTTGGCATGAGGTTGTGAGAGGCACCAGATTCCAGCATGGAATTGTGTAAGATTTTTTCATGTATGTTTAAGCTGACATAGAAAGGAGGGACAACTCCTTCTTGGTATTTTCCCTCTACTTCAGGACCAAACAACAGCTCTGGTTTATCATCAGTCAAGTTTAGAGTGTCGGTATCATTCCCTATGTTCAAAACTTTCAGAACTTGAGGCTTATACACATCCTGGGTTACTAGTTCAGTGAGAGGTATGGTTATCTTGATTTTGGAAATCTCTCCTTCAAAACTAAAAGGTATTTGTGTTTTGGGAATATTTACATCATTTTTATCAACCATGAAATTTTCTACACTTTTAATTTACTACTTCTGATTTGGGGCTTTAGATAATAGATTTTTCTCAGGGCCACTAGTTGATGTACTAGGGCAGCTTGGGTCACCACTTTGCTAGCTGATTTTGTCTTTGTTTGGATCCGTATTCTTAGCTATGGTGTTTGTATTGTCTTTTGTCCTCTTAGGAGTATTTTCAGGGGGTCTTCCTAACAACAGTGTCTAATTTGCTTTTCTTGGAGACATCTTCGTTCTTTTTTCTCCTAAGGTCATCTTTTCTATGGACTTCCATTATGGCATTCTCAAATCTTAATTTATATTCTTTAGAATCCTCATAGTTAGTTTCAGTTTGATCTGAGGAGAATAATCCTTATTCTTCTTCGGTGAGAAAGACATCACCTTCACTGTCAGAACCTATCAAGCTTACATGGTGTTACACTGAAAACTGTCACCTTGACATTTTGCTGACTGTATGAGCTCAGAAACACTCATACATGCCTTCTCTGCAAGTCTTACAACCTTTGTTCCTCATTCCAAGGCCTAAAACTGGAGGAAAAACCCTAAAAAGCTCAAAAAACCTTGGGTACGCAGTTAATATGAAGCCTGCCTGCGTTTTTAGCTTGGGTACGCAGGTAATGTGAAGATAAACTGCGTTCTAGAACGCATTTTTCCAGTGTTATAGGTGCGGTACCCCTGTAAAGTCAAAAATGCGCGAAATTAAACCAAAAAAGTTGAATTTTGGTCAATTCTAGAAGGTTCTAGATGAGATTTTTTGGGGATGCGTACGCTTTAGTAAGGTGCATGTATCCCACACCTTAAGGAACTAATCCCTTGATGTGAGGAGCCTATCCCTTTGAAGGAGGATTCTATCCCTTTAAAGATGGAATCCTAACCTCCTCATGTGCTCTATAAAAGGAGGCATTGGGTAGCCTTTTGGGTGAAGTTCAAGAAGTAAAGTTTTAAGAAGTTAAGCTGTTGGAGATTGAGATTGAAGTGCTGTTGAGATTTAGAATTCTTTCTGCTGAGCTTTTGAGAGGAAAGATCACATACCTCTTTATGCTTCTGGAGGAAGAGTGCAAGACTTATCAGAGTAGAGGAGATTCCTGCTTCGGACCCCAGGAAGGCCTTTCGAACATCAAGGCTAAGGTTGTAAGGTTCTTCTGTATATTTTAAGATTAATACAATCAAGTTCTGTTTTTCTCAATAAATTGTCGTTCGATTGTTTATTTCAATAAGCTATTGTTTGATCATTTATTTCATAGATTCCTTGATCACTATGATAGGTATGTTTTATAATTATTTGTTATATAGGTGCTATTGATATTTTCTTGTTTGTGATTGCAGATCAACGAAAGATGATACTTTCTTGTGACAAAAGGGCCCTTGTTGCGACGAAGGATTATTGATGCAATGGAAGCACTGCGACCGCAAATAAGCATTTGGATCTAAGGTAGGATCGACACCTTCATAACATTTAATTGCAAAACGAATATATCTAGAGAAAGACAAACTTAGTTGTTCGTTTGTTGCTAGATTGTCTTCTGACACTAGGGAGATCGGTCTTGTCCGCAAGAACGATTTATCCGGCCAACACATGGTTTTCTTTAGGTTCTTCATTCTCTCTTCCCTCTTCATCTACATAATTTTCTTGGAAAGGATGCCTGATTTGTTGGTCATTGTCTCTCTGTCTGTTCTAGGGAGGATCTCTTCTCAATTTTAGATTCCTATTTCTGTTTTAGGGATTTTCTTGGTTCTCCCTAGGAGGTTCTCTTTCATTTAAGTTTATCCTATCCATCATTCTCTCCATTGTTCTAACTAGGCTGTCAATTTTGGCATCAGATGAACAGGTTGAGTCCATAGTTTCATCTTTGTAGTTAACCCTATTTTTTGACCTCATCCTAGCCCTCTTTTCAATCAGGTTGGCCTCTGCACTCACAAATTCCCTTTGCATTTCTTCTAAAGTTAAGGGGTCTCTCTCTTTCAATTGGTAGGTCATGTCTGGATCAAATCCTTCTAGAAATTTCACTAGTTCTAGGCCTTGTGGGGGTTTCATGTGAGGTGGGAGGGCATTGCACACACTATTGAACCTAGTGCAATAGTCTTGGACACTTTCCTTGAATTTTCTCTTAAGGTTGTTATATTCTGAGAGGATTTAGAGAAGGTTTTTCTTAATTTCCCACTTTTTTATGAATGTCTAGTAAATGGAGGGGAGATCATGTATGTTGTTAGGATCCAAGATTTTGAACCATTTCTTGGCTTCTCCTCCTAAGATTTGGGAAAACATCCTCATTTTAATGGTCTCCTATTCTAATTCCATGTAGTCAAAAGAATCATTCATCCTATCTACATGTTGTTGATTGGTGGTAGATTTAGCTCTAGTAAAGTGAGAGATTTTGGATTGGTAGTCATTTGGCAAAGGTATTAGAGGTTGTGGTAGTACCAAGGGGGCATACCAAGTTGCCATGATGGGAGGTAATGGAATCCAAGGAGGATTTACTAGGGGAGGGTTTTTGAGAGGAGGTGGAGGATGAAATGGAGTTATTTGCATAGTGGATGTGTGGATGGGGGTGGTAGATGTGCTTGGACAAGAAAACTAATTTTGAGCATACTTGGGATAAAAAGAGCCAAAGTGATGGAGAAGCTGAAAGTCGAGAGTCGAAGGAGAGGCTTCTCTACTAGAACTTTGCTGCAAATCTATGTGCTCAAGGTCAGTCCAGTCAATCCCACTCTGTGACTTAGTTTTGAAAAGGCTTTTTGTATGATGTAAGTCAAACTGGGGATCTTGCAAGGATGTGATATGTTAGGGACAAAACTTGCTCTATGAATGGTTCTAACAGTAGCTGAATCTTCACTCTTAGAAGTTTTCCAAAAAATATTTTTTGGGTCATCAACTATGGTAGGAGGGTTTGGGTCTAGGTGAGATCTGGTACTGATCCTTTGTGAAGCCAGATTTCAAACCCAAAGTGTAGAAAGGCTGAAATTTTATGACTGTTTTTGGAAGGCTAACCTCTATTAGTGCTTGCTAAACTCTCACAGTGTGTGACTAGGCCTCTAAACTACTCAGGGCTGATTTGACACAATCCTAGTGAAGTCTATGAGAACTAGTGAAGTAGTAGGCCTACTAGAGGCTAGTGGAGTCACCAGGTAGATGTTTTTTAGTTTTTTTGAGGATATGTACTTATGGTCCACCACCAATAACTGACAAAATCCAATCTAGAGAATTTTTGGGGGTTTTCTGAGTTCCTTTATGTAGCCCCAAGGTTTCTATGAGTGTTTTCTAGTTGAGTCATCATTTTGATAAGATGGTGAAACAATTAGATTCTACTCTTGGCTAACACTTAAGTTTAACTGAGGGTATGTGAGTCTGTAAGAGATATTCATGAAATAAAAAAGCATAGGTGGGTCTAAAGATCAACTAAGAATTCTCTAAACTGACCTAGCAGAGGAAAACATAGAGGCAGTGAAGAACAAACAGAGCTAAAGTGCCTTTGAAAAACATTTCTTAGTCTAAAACATTTGTCCTGGTGCAATATAGAAGGATGAAAAAAATGATACATAAGAAAAAAGGAACTGAATAGAAGCACATCATCATTAACCATGCTCAAGGATCTTGCAAAAAGCCTTCTCCATCATCAATCAAAATAAGCCATCCACAAATTCCACAACACCAATTTCTTCTTCAATCTCCAAAAAACCATATATTGCTCTCAAGAGTCATCAAATGCCAACCTTCTACAACAAAGCCCTCATGCTCTATTTATCTAGCAAAGGAGGGAAAAAACCCTAACTAGGGTTTGAAAATGTCAAAAATAGTCATAAATGTCATTTATTCCTAAGAGACCATGCAAGGCCCAAGACACAAAATATCTCATGAAATAAATGCAAAAATAACTCTTAGCACCTAACTTTGGAGTGATTTGCCCCAAAAAACACTAAAATCTCATTTTTCCATAAATGAGTGTCTTTTGTTGACTTTTTCACATTAAAGGCTCTGCAGTGAGGTCTGAAGGCGTAGCACATGCACAGGAAAAATGGGTCCACTTTCAGCCAATTTTTGATGGCCTTCCCGATGTCGGAATTTTCTATGTGATGGCTCGTTGGAAAGCCTGTCAAGTCTACTTTCAGAAAATGCCCTTGGTTTTCTGATTGGGCTCCATTTACCTATCCAAAAATAGAATCTCCCAAGGCTGCTCTAGGCGTAGCGCCAGTCCTGAAAATGAGGCAAAAAGGTGAAAAATGAGGTGTTTTTTAGCCTTTTGAGGGACCAAAAATGCTCCAAATGCTCTGAAATTTAGCGAGCATGCTGTAATTGAGCTGAGGATTCCAAAATTGCAATTTTTTTCTCCTAAGGATGCTTGAGATGAAAGTGTAGCGTCAAGGGTGTTGCGCCTTCAGGCCTTAAAATTAGCAAAAAACCAAAATTTCTCAGAAATTTCCCAAAATTGATGGATATATTCCTTATGGGGTTTGGGAAGCCTGTAGAGAAGCTTCAGCCAAGATTCCAAGGTTTTCTTGGCCTTTTGACTCCTTGAGTTAATTTATTTTGGTAAGAGCTCCTTTGAGCTTAGCCTTTACAGTTTGATTTTGCAATGCATAGTGCTTGGTCATTATTTTTTGGAGGTAAAGGTCCCTCTTTGCCTTCTTCAGCTGCTTTTTTTCATTCTGATAATACTCAATGTTATATATTGCCATGATAAGGCATCTTTCTAGATCCATAATTTATGCATCTTTTCTTTGGAGCAATATGCTACTGGCTCTCTCCTTATCTTCATTTTCATTGTCAAGGTCAAGGATGTCAAATTCTTGTTCAAGCTCCTGCTTACCTTTCTTACCTTTCTTCACCTTTTGTTTGCCCTTATCTAGTTGCTTGGTAGAAGTGGAAGGCATGGAGCCTTGCCTTTTAGAGGCAGCAAACACATGCCTTTCTCCTCTTTGATATGTCAATGGAAGAGGTTTTCTTGTGATCATTTTGGTGTCCTTCTCATGGCTTCCATCATTTGTCTCCATGTCTTCCTCTTCATTACCTTGACTGCTTCTTTCTTCCTCATTTACCTTAATTTCTGCACTTTCATTTTGCTCCTCATTGTAGTTGCTTGCCTCATCATTGTTGTGATCTTCATTTCCACTATTAGCCTCTTCTTTTTCTTCATTGTTTTCATGACTGTCATGGCTGTCTTCTTCCTCGTTGATGCTTGCTTCAGTACCTTCAATATCAATCTTAATGCTCTTAAATTCAATTGCTTCCTCTTCATCAACATTTTCTACCTCATCTCCATCATGACTATGAGCCTCACTATTTTAACTATCATCATGGCTCTCAGTCTCACTGCCATCCTTAGGATCATCCTCTGTCTCTTTTTCACTTGCATCATTTGTGTACATTCTGTCCTCTGCTTCTTTATCTTCGTCATTGCCATTGTGATTGCTGCTTTCTTCATCACTCGCCTCCTCTTCATTATCATCTACCTCCATGCCTTATACTTTATTGCTAACCTCTTCGTCATCACTGCTTAATCCATTTCCACTATCAGCTTCTTCATTTTCTTCACTATTATCATCTCCCTCTATTTCCATGTTTTCTGCTTCCTTTTGGCTTGACTCATCATCACCCTCATTATTATGGTCACTTGCTTGTTCACTGCCACTTCTTTCTTCATCTGATGCATCAGGAGAGGATGAGGAAGGGAGGTTTTCTTGAGAAGAGGATACTTGTGTAGATGATGAGGCATGATCAGTAGGAGGTGATGGAGGAGTAGAGGGAGGAGGATGAGATGATGAGGGTAAATTTGGCTGATGATGGGGCTGTGGGTTTTTGAATACTTCATGAGGAATGAACACCTCCCATGGTATGCATTTTTTCTCCAACTAATGTAGCACAACCATCTTGATCAATACTCCTATAGAGGTAGTAGGGTAAATGAAGCTTTTTGACCTTAGTGAAGTGCATGAGCAATCTGATATGATACGAGTAGAGTCTGGAGTACCTCCCCTCATAGGTAAAATATTTCATGATGACCCTCATCAAGGGTGCATACCTCTCCAGCAAGTGTGAGAAAGGGAAAATAGTTTTGCAGACTTATTTGTATTTGGGTTTAAGAAATGGCTCATAGCAGCTCATGTCTAACTTTTCTCTTTTGAACCACTTTTCACCAACATTGGGTATGTATGTAGCAATAGAAATGGCATCTGATGATAGCTCAAAGTCTACCCCTGCAAGATTTACCTATTTATTGTGTAGGTTGAGGATGAACAAACTAGTGAGCTCAGGTTGAATTTGCAGTTGTTGGAACTTTTCACAAAACTGAAAACACCCTAAATTTTGAAAGCATGTGATGATCATATGAGAGGATTTAAGGTCCAAAGTGTCTTGGGGTTCAAACCTACTAACCTTCCCACCTTTGTGCTTCTGCCTCATAGGCACTTGGCCTCCTTCACTACTAACACACCCTCCTTCCCCTGACATTTTGATCACTGCTGTCTTTAAACAACCCTAGGCCTTCTTGTGAAACTTGATATGATAAGTGAAATGGAATGATGGTGAAAGGTAGTTTTTTTAAGTGAGTGAGAGGGAGGTGTAGGTGTATGACTGATCTCATTTAAGGTTTGATGAAGGGTTATCTCCAACTTATTGTAATTACCCTACTTCATACCCTTCTTGACTGATAAATTCTTGCTTGGAGGTTAAAACATGGTTTTTTTTATGAAGACTAGGGTTTCTAGTCATTATAGTTTGGTCAATTCCCTTAATCATCAAATCATGAAATTCAGTGGAGCATAAGGAAAAAAATCCACCTACCAACTTTCAATGTTTTTTTAGGTCCTTGGATGTAGCTTGGAGGAGTCCTTTTGTCATTTTTTGGCAATTTGCAGGTGGAGGAAGGGTTTTTCGTGAAGGCACAGTGCCTACACGCACAGTTGTGTCCCGTCTTCCCTACGCGCAGTGCTTGCACGCATTCTTGGGTATCAGGACTCCTGAGCACATCACCTGAATGCGTTTAGGGCTTGTTGCGCTTCCTAGGTGTAGTGCCTGAATGCGTTTAGGGCCTGTCGGGCCTTCTAAGCGCAGTGCCAAATGTCTTTATCTGCCTGTCAGAATCTCCCTAGGTGAACGAGTAGCACCTACTAGAACGTGCAGCGTGCTTCCATAAATGCACAGAACAGTGTAAATTTACACTAAAAAACCTCCCGAATGCGTAGCACCAGGTGATGAATGCACAGCGCCTGCACGAACGCGCAACGCCAAACAAACTCACTCAAATTTTCACTGAAAACTCAAATTTTTCTCCTTGAAGGCTTATGATTCTTTTGCAAGTGAATAATGAGCCAAGTGACAAATAGAATGACCCTTTATAACCTTAGGAAAATAAATTTAACATTTGTAGACCCACTTTCTAATGTTTTTAGAACCTTTTTCACTTTTACTGATATTGTTTTTTACCTTTTGCAGTAGGTGGCTTAAAAAACATTCAAATGACCTTTTTCCCTTCTAACCAATTTTCTTTGTTTGCTCTTCAGGTTGCTGAGATGGTGAAATTTGAATCCCTTTGGCCTATTTATGCCTTTAAGACTCTGTTATGCAGATTTTTGTTTGAGTCACATAATTTACTGTATTTTGGCTTGTTCATGTCTTTCAATCACTTTTATTCCATAAGTGTCATGAAAACCTTGAAGTGACTCTCTTCCTTCTGATGTTTGGAACATGCTAAAATCACTTTGACAACATTAGGCACTTACATAGTGGCAGTACTTTTTAAAACTTCTCTGTTATTACCATGGAGATCAAATTACCTTTTGCTTTATGGGAGACTGAAAACCTTGTTTTCATCTTTCTCATTGATCCTTAGGCATGATAAATCCATTTTTGATAAGCACCATAGTCTTTACAATCATGTATGCTATCTCCTCTTTTGGCCACTTTTGATTTGCAGGTGTCATGACATACTAATTTTAGCCCTTTCGGATATTCTTAGAGTTTGACACATTCAATTACACAACAACAACCTTATGATCAGCTTGGATTTCCATCCTCGAGCTCAACCCTATGCTTTTATCCCTTTGATCATTAAGTGTAGATGACCGAAAATGAGAGATTGACCTTCCTTTCACTGATACTCTTTGCATTCTCTTCCTTTTGGGGCAGTGAAACACTTTACCTTATCGAACTATGGAAGCCACCTACAATATTCTATTCAAACCTTCTTTCTGTTATCATCATGGAGGCCTATCATCTTCACTTCACCTCCTTTGACTATCTTTCCAAAACCTTAGGTTTCTGGAATGTTTGAGAAAAATCATTATTGTTGTCTTCTAAGTTCTCTATAGCCCTTTCAAGTTCATTCATTTTTGTTCAGTTCACCTCACCTTTTTCCCCTTTTCATTCATAATTTCCAAGAAATTTTCTTCCATGTTTGGTTCTCTTGGTGTGCCTCCTCCATGTGATTTGTTGCATTAGATCCTTGTTTGGCACACTGTTGGCCCAATCAGGCGTAGAAACCCTTATTTCTACTTCAACATAGACTGCTCCCTGTCTTTAGCTTGTGAATGTCTTTAATGAGGAGCATGCCTCTGTCTTTACCAATTTTCTACTAATAGTCACCTTGACACTCCTGTAGAAATGTAAAAATGAATAGTTTCCTTTTGCAGAACTTGAACTTGACCAAGCAGTCCTCGTTGGAGATTTTTATGATCTATCTTGGACAAACAGGTGCTGACCTTCTTTGACATTTGATTCAGCTCCTAGCACATGAAAATTAGTGATTTAGAACACCAAGGATAACCATAAAACCTATGAAACCCTAATGACCTGGTGGACAACTCCTTTGACTTGGCCTTTGACCGAAAGCTTGACTTGAGGTCTTCAGGTATGAAAAACAGGGTTTTTGACAAATTGATGCATTGAAGATCCATAATCCAATGTAATTGATTTATCTAAATATCCTACAGAGATAGTTTTGGGACCATCAATGCTTGAGTCATCTGGTGAACATAAGAAGGAGTAGGTTATTTTGGCAGTCCTAGATTGAAAGTGGAGGGGTTAGGCAGAGGAAAAACAGAGTACTGAGGTTATAGGTGGGAAAATAGGATAAATATGAGTGTCCTGAGTCCATGAGGGTTCCTTTAGGAGTGGTAGGTTGACCAGGGAATGGAAGAGTAGTAAAATAGCGAAAAAATTGTTTTAAGTGTAATGAAGGCAGTGAGATTTCCAAAACTCACAATATTCATGAATCTTGTTTTTAGAAATTTAGGACAAGTATTTATTCATCTACAAATAGCAAAAATTTCTAATGACTAACAATAAGGAACTGAAGAACCTCAATAACAGCCTTCGCATGGTCATCCCCATCCCACAGATCAATCTATGCAATTAAAATTAAGGCTACCCTTGCCGCTCGTAGCAAATCCTATAATAGCAGTGTATGGATTGCAAGTACCTCCTAAGGCTACGAGAGGAAAGGGTAGCGTTAAATCTAAACTCTCTGAATGAGCTAGACCATCGAAAACCATAAAAGCGGAGCTAGAAGAATCACAATCATTCCCCTCTGAACAATCATTTCCAAGCATCCATTTCAAGGACAAAGAGTAGGGTTGGTTCTAATAACATCTACTTGATAAGTCTGATGAAACAAGGCACCATGTTAGTTCCTCGTAATTTTGAATATTGGCAATGACCAAATAAACAAGGGTAACATCGAATCAATCTGTTGGAGTCCTAGGACCTAGCCTTCTATATTTGTGTGAAAGATGTAAATTTTTTATTTTAGGGTTTTGATTTTAGGCTAGCTATAGTGATAGGGTTTTTTTGTTTGGTTGGATATATTGTCAAAAAGAATAGGTAGAGTAAGAGAAAATCAATCCATTGGGCTATGGAGTCTGCAAAGGTCTTGAAAAGTACAACAATGGGTCAAGGGTGTTTCATAGGGCAAGTTAACAAGGCCAAATGGATCTAAGTAGGTTTAGTGAGTGTGAACATGAAGTTATGAATGCAGTAGATTCAAAGGGAAATTAAGGATCCTTCAACATACTAGAAACAAGAAAAACTTTTAGGATGGTAGCATAGCAGAACTGAGGAGTAATAAAGGATTCTTCAACTAGAATTTTGCTAAACATACCTCAAAACAACAAACAAGTAATCCTAGAGAGTAGTTAAGAATTCTCTGAAAATTACTTTCAAACAAAGAGAACTTTTAACATAACATTTTAGTGAAACTAAAGAGCATTTAAGGATTCTTTAATTAAACTTCATGGAAGAAAACATAGTGATAAAAGGATGCAGATAGAAGTAGGGTGCCAAGAAAGCATATCATACTCTAAAATTTTTGTCCTATGATCAAATAAACCATGAACATAATGAAAATTTAAGTAAACAAATACAGGAGTGGAATAACATCATCATATAAAAGAGCTCATGAATCCTAGGAATGTGCTTGATCCATTGATGCTCAATCCAAAGCAATCACAACACACCAAAGACAATTTCTTCAAAAAACTCAAAGTCTATATCATATTGAGCTCAACAACCAACCAACATTTAAAATGAGGCCTCCATGTCGTATTTAACTTGCAAAGGAGGTTCAAAACCCTAACTATGGTTTTAGCATGTCATTCATTACACATTTAATGTCATTTGACCATTGAGACCATGCAACACCCAAGGCACCAATATCCTAATTCAATAAATGAAAAAATAACTCCTGAATTAACTTTGGCAAAAAAATGACTTTGAGGCTCCTCAATAACTTCCAAAATATCTCCAAGTGTGTTTAGTTGACTTTTTTGCAAGGGCGCAGTGCCAGGCCAAGGGTGCAGCACCATCACTCGTAAACATTACCTATTTTGTAACCAAGATTTGGAGGCCTTCCAGGTGTCCAAATGAGCTCCATGATAGCTCATTGGAAAGCCTAACCTGTCTAGTTTCAAAATATACCTTTAGTTATCCATTTTATGTCCATTTTCCTACCAAAAATATCATTCTCCCAATACTTCTCACGGCGTAGCACCAGCTCTGAAAATTGGGTAGAAATTTGATTTTTTGCATGTTTTTGGTGCTTTTGGAGGACTAGTTTTGCTCCAAATGAGCTGAAATATTCTATGAGGGATTTCTTTGGAAATATGAACATAAAAATGTAAGCCATTACTCCATTGGGTGCCCCAAAAAAGAGCACAACGTCACTGGAGTTGCGCCTTTGGCCCTTCAAAACAGTCAAAATTCCAAAATATTCAGAATTGTGCCAAAATTTGGATTTACCTTGCTGATTAGGTTTGGGATGCTTGTAGGGAAGCATCAACAAGGATTTCAAGTTTTCCTTTGTCTTTAGCCTCCTTAAGGGATTGAATCTTTGCAAGGGATATTTTGAGCTTGGTCCTTGCAATCTTGTTTCTTAAGGCATAGTGCCTTGCCATCTTCTTTTACATGTCTAGGTCCGTCTTGGTCTTCTGTAGCTGATCCTCTAGGTGAAAATTTGACCTGTCCAACCAAGATTCCCTATCATAATCAATTTCCATGGCAAGAAAATCACTTGGAGTGAGCTGCTCTACCAAGGTTGTCTCTTGTTCCCTCTCTTTGGCCAAGGCCTTCTTTAAGCCAATGGTCCTTGGCCTTTTCCTAAGAAGTTGCTCTTCCTATTCTTCAGTGTCCTCATTAGTGTCCAAGATTTCATCTAGCTTTTCCTTGGCTCTTCTAGCATATTTATGAGCTCTGATAGCTTTGATCTCATAGATGGCCTTTTCTACCTCTAGCTGCTTGTTTTCAACCTCAAAGAAGTTGATTACATTATTGGCCCTACCTATATTGGTTTACAAGTCTCTGATTTGGGCATCCTTGCTTTGGAGCAGCATGTATGAGATCCTTGCCTCATTATCATCATCACTGTCAAGGTGAATGAGTTGAAATTATTGTTCAGTCTCATTCTTGTCTTCCTCATCTTCATCAATGACCTTTTCCTTACCTTTGTCAAGATGCCTAGCTGATGTAGAAAGCATTGCCCCTTGCCTCTTAAGGGCAGCAAACACATGCTTATTTCCCCTATGGTAGGTGAAACGAAAAGGTTCAATTTTGATCATTTTAGTGCCATCTGTGTCACTACCATCACGAATGCCATCATCATTGGTATCATCACTGCTATCATGGCTTTTTGACCCACTATCATTATCATCACTGCTATGTGCTTCATCACTATTTGCCTCACTGTCATCATGGCTCTTTGTTCCACTGCCATCATCACCATTTGTCTCACTGCTCTCACTGCCCTTACTATCACTATGGATTTTTGATCCACTTCCATCATTATTTCCCTCATCACTGTTATTTTCTGCTTCAGTGATCCCTGCCTCATTGACATCCTCCTTACTGTTATCATTTCTCTTTTCTTTGCTGCTTTCTCCTTCACTAACATCTAGCTCACTAATTGATTTTTCTTTGTTTGATTCTTCCCTGTTTTCTTCTCATTGGCATCTGCCTCCTCATTGCCTTCTTCTTCATTGCTTGGTTCATTATTTCCCTCTCCCTCATTGAAATTTGATTGCTCATTGTCATCTCCCTCACTGTCTGATGCATTGTGAGAGGGTGATGAAGGAGGGTTCTCCTGAGGTGAAGGAATATGTGTGGATGGTGAAACATGATCAGTAGGAGGTGATGGAGGGGTAGGAATAGGAGGATGAGGGGATGAAGTCATATCTTACTAAGGACGGGCTTGTGGAGTAGTAAACACTTCATTAGCAATGAAGGTCTACCATGGAATACCCTTATGTTTTAGTTGGTGCATAACAACCATCTTGATCAAAGAATGATGAAAAAGGCTTTGCATCTACTGAGGATAGTCTCTCTTTTGTACAATATAGGACATTTTATCAATGCTTTTGTAGATGTAATAAGGTATATGCAGCATCCTCACCATAGTAAAGTGCATAAGTAGCATAATTTGATAGGAGTGAAGTCGAAAGAACCTTCCCTCACATGTAAAATACTTCATAATGATCCTCATCATAGGTGCATATCTATCTAGCAAATGTGAGAAAGGAAAGATGGATTTGCAGTGGTCTTTGTATCTAGGATTTAGGTAGGGTTCAAAGTACCTCATGTCGATATTTACTTGCTTGAACCATTTCTCCCCTGCACTAGGTATGCCTGTGGCATTGACAATAGCATCAGTAGGTCATTCAAAGGTGACCCCCTGCAAGATTAAATTGTTTTTCATGCAAGTTAATGATAAAGAGTCTAGTTAGCTCAGGGTGGTTTTACACCTACTGTACCTTCTCACAAAAATCATAGCAACCTACATGTTGGAAGCAGGAAACATTTAAGGGAGATACCATTAGATCTATTGTGCTTAGGGTTTAAAATATATTGATCTTTCCACCTTTGTGCTCATGCCTCCTTAGCATTTGGCCTTCTCCTCCACTATCACTGTCCTCTCTTTCTAACATTTTGACCACTCTATGTTTGAAACCCTAGGATTGCAATTGAAACTGATATGGAAGAGGGTAATCGAATGGCAGTCTACTTGTGAATGTGATGAATGAGTGAGGGTGTAGGTATATGAGGAGGAGGGATAAGCTAACCACTCAATGACGATCGTCTGCTGATATGTAAAACTCTGTTTTGAAATACTAGAGGTTGATGTGTAATTGAGGTGAATGAGGGTAATGGAAAGTTAACTTTTCTTGTAAGTGAAGGGACTGAGTGTCATATCAAGATTTGATGGATGAAAAACCTTAAACCAATGCAACCACCCTTATTCTAAGTGATACTCTTTATAAGAAGATAAAGAAATGACAAAAAATGTTTTTAAGCATGAAAAAGCTAGGGTTTCCATTTAGGGCTCCACCTCTTTTAATAAAATGATGACAAAATGCTTGAAAAAGGGCTGATGACCTGTACTTACACCTACTAGTGCTTGAAGAACCCTTGTCGATGACTTGAAACAAATTTGAGGTGGCTTGAGTGTTGAAATTTCTTGGGAAGCCCTTCTGGCCAAGTGCGCAGCACCAAGGCCAAGGGCGTAGCACCGAGGCTGAGCGCGCAACACGGGTGCTAAGGGCTCAGTGTCTATGGAGAATTTGTTGTGGGTGTCGGGCAAGAGCACAAAGCTCTACCAAGTGAGCAATGCCACCTCCCAGGCATTCAGCACCAGTGTAAAATACACAAGGAGGAATTTCCAAACGCGCAACGCAGGTTTCGAGGGGCGCATTTCCAACATGAGCGCACAACGCCACAACACTTAACCAAATTTTGAGTTAAAAACTCACAATTTCTTGTCCCTTGAATGCTCTGCCTCTTTTGCAAGTGAAGAATGAGTTTTTTCAAGTGTAGAATGGGGTTTTATAGACTTAGGAAAGCTGATTTATCTTTATAAACCGACTTTCTAATGTTTTCAAAGTCAATTTCTTTTTACCTTTCTCACTAACTCTTTTGACATTTTTTGTTTGCAGGTGACTTAAAAACATTGAGGTTGACCTCTCCTTTTGTTCCTTGAGGCATAAAAAATTGATTTTTACACCTTTGGGAGGATTTCACATGATGGCGCCTTCAAAAATTTCTTTTTCCTGCACCATAGAGTTCAAACTCATGGCTTCACCTTCTCTGGACACTTTCTGATGGCATGTGCCTAAAAACACTGAATTTTACCTTTCTTTTACTCCTTAAAACATAATAAATTCACCTTTCACAACCTTAGGATGCTTACACACTAGAAGTATATCCAAAAACTTCTTTTGTTCCTACCTTGGAGCTCAAATCATCTTATGTTTAGCAGGGGATTGAAAACCTTGAATCTACCTGTCTTACTGATATTCTCTATACCTTTGCTCTTTGAGGCATGACACACTCACCTTGGAAAAATTTGGGATGATTTCACATAAAAAAACCTTCACAATCCTTCCTTTGCTTTTATCATGGAGTTCAACTCATCATTTCACCTTCTCTGGCCACTTTCCCAAAACCTTAGGTGTTTGGAGTGTTTTTAAGACAATCATCAGTGTTGTCTTCTAAGTTCTCTATAGCCCTTTCGAGTTCAACCATTTCTGTCTAGTTCACTTGACCTTTTTCCCTATTTCATCAATATTTTTGACAAAATTTCTTCATGTTTGGTTTGGTGTGCCTCCTGCATGATCATTCTGCAATTGATCACTATTTGGCACTCTACTTGGACCATCAAGCTCAAAAATCCTAATTCTCTACAAGAACAAGTGTTGTCTTTCTTCCTTGCTGCAAGTTGTCTTCATTCAGGAGAAAACCTCCTACCTTCCCAAATTTCTGCTGATAGAACTTTTAACACTCCTACAAAAGTGTCAAAGTTTACATTTACCTTTTGCAGAACTTGAATTTGATAAGGTAGTCTTCTTTGGAAACTTTTAGATCTTTTCTTGAGTAACCATGTCTCAACATTCCAACACCTCTGAACCAAATTCTAACAAAGAAAAAAAATGTTTGAAACACCAATGATTTACCTTGGAACATATCAAACCCTAATTGATCTAGTGGGAGGATTCTTTGACTGAAAATTGGCTTGGATTTTTCAAGTGAAAAAATAGAGTATTTGTCAAAGTGCTATATTCAAGATCCAAAATCCAATGTACTTGATTTATCTAAAGAGCCTAAATAGATAGTTTTGATACCATCAATGCTTTAGGAAGCTGGTGAACATGGGAAGGAATAGGCTTACAGGAAACCCTAGAGGGAAAGTGGGGCTTATGGGTAGGGGAAAAATAGGCCAATGAAGTTATAGGTAGGGAAGGAAGCTGAAAATGATAGGTAAAATCCCATAAGGAGTTTGTAGGAGTGACGGGGTGACCATGGAATGGAAAGTTGATGAAATAGTGAAAAATTCTCCATAAGGATAATGAACGTAGTGAGATTTCTAAAACTCACAAGCTTCAAGGAATGTTTTTTTCAGAAATCTAGAACCAATATTTAGTCATCTCCAGATAATGAAAAATATTGATGACTAACAATGGCTCCACTTGGGGAGGGAAGCACTTTTTGAGGAGGTGTCCAGAACCTCAGAGTTCAGATCTTTGAGTTTTGAAGATTAGTACCTTACTTGTGCTTTGCAGATCCATTTTTCTTCACTTTTTGATGTTCTTTTGAAGCTGTGATCTCAAAAATCTGAAAATACATGATTGCTTCAATATCAGTTCTACCTACCCATCATACTTTGCCTAACATTTTTTTTTTTACTTGGGTGCATTTAGATTGGCAAACCCTTGACATTATTTTCTTTTGAAAGCATAAAAACTATCTACTTCTACCCTTATCACTTCCAAGAGTTCAAATTATGTTAATGAACTGTTTTATTCTCTACCTAGTCTACTTATCTGTCAAGGTTAAGTTGTTTGACATATTTTCATTCTCTAACCTGTTAGCCACCTATGAAATTTTTGTCAAGCAAACAGGTGGCTAGGTATTTTTCTGAGCCTTCAAGAGATACATTTCCTATGAAAATATCTCATCCTTAAAGCCTCTGTTTGTCCTTTTCCTTTGAAAAAATCTTCACTGCTATTCTCATCCAAAAAGCCTCACTGTCTGTGAAAAAACTATGCTCAGAAAATGCCTCCATTTGCCCCTTGTATCTCTGCAAATTTCCTCATTATTAACCTTTTTCCATTTTTTAAAGTTTCCCATTTGACTCCCAAAATCCCTCCTAAGTATTTCAAACCATCCAATTCCTCCTTCTAAACCAAGTGAAATCCCTTCATCTGGTTTTAAAACCCCTTTATTCCCCTACCGAAACCTCTGTTCAGCCTTGAAAACGCTATTTTTTGAGCCAAAAAACCCATTTTATTATAAATCAGGCTCAACCCCTTTGTTGCTAGCCCCTAACCACTTCCCCTCCATGAGCCTGAGTACTAAGACCATGCGCTAAAGCATTTGGCGCTTATCAAAATCGGAAGGTGATCGAAGCGTGCATTTCTTTTATAAGTTGAATTCTTCCAATGCGATGGAGTATTTTCTTCACCAGCCTTTGAAACAATCTCCACCATTGATATTAAAGCGATCCGATGGCCATTTTTGTGCCGCTTCAATCACCAATCGGAAACTTTGCAATACGCCACCTTCCAATCCCCCGATTGGCCGATCCCCGATTAAATCTGAGCCATCTGCCCATTCTGATCCTACGATCCAGATTCCTTCTTGCTCCGCCCACGTTCCCTGATTGGTCACCCTCTGGCTCAATCAAAGTTGTCAATCTCTCATAGATCTGATGGTTCGGAGCCAATTGCACCATCACCCATTGGATTTTTGTCCCTTCCATCACTCCCCTCTGATTAGATCGCAGCCGTCCATCCCTTATGATCTAACGGCTTAGATTTCTCCCACCCACTAACCATATTCTCTGCCTGTGTTTCTCTCTCCAGATATTAGTCGTCCATCACACCGATCAGATGGTCCATAACTAAACTGCCATCCATTGGCCCCCACTTTACTGACCCTACATGTTCCTTATATTGCGCTCCTCCATCACTGTCGGATCTCGCAAGACCAGATCCAACGGTCCACAACAATATTGCGCAGGTTTCACGTCTAAAGTTTAATGTCTAAAATTTACGTGATATGGGTGGTTTTCTGGAGCCATGTGTCAGCCGGGGACCCATATCGCGTTCAAAAAGTGAAAACAACCTTCCATCCATTTCGCCGCGCGAAAACAATGGTTTTCATTCTCAAAACCACTTCCCCACTTTATTACCCGAAATTTCATCTGTAGATCTCGACCATTGATCTATTCAGATCAACGACCCACAATGCATCTCATGTTCCATTCATTGTTTTGCATCGCACGACCATGGCATCTCATTGAATCATCGCAGTCGTCGATATCCTCCTGAGATCTGACGGTCCAAATCAAATCGCCGTCTACCCATGACCGGGTCCCACCATTCAAGATCATCTCATTGCATTTTCATAAATTCCCGTGTATTGCATTCAAAGGTCCAAACCTATGTTTTTCATTTAACATAATAGTTCCGCCCGCCATCAGGCTTTGGTGTTATAACATTGAAATTTTAATGTTTTACATTAAAACTTATATCATTCCGCCTAGCATTAAAACTTTAATGTTTTATATTGAAGTTTTTTCATTTTTCCCAACCATCCAAAGTCATTTTGTTAATTAATCCCCACCGTCGATCATCACCTCCAAATCCGATCGAACGGTCCATAGTCATTCCTCCACCAAACCTCCATCAGCTGCATTGTTCACCATTACACCGCATTTTTCACCAGTTTTCCCTTGCATATACCATTCCCACCATGTTGTGCTACCAATTCCATATCATTCCACTACAGCTATCCTCCCCCATGCATGGATTTCTTAACTTATCTGTGTATTTTTGCAAGATACAGGTGGTGGAAACCGCCATTGTTCATAGTCACTGTTACAGTGACACAAAGCACAGAAGAGACCATTTCAGAGCCTGTGATTATAGAGAAACACCTGGGAAGGTTTTGGAGTGGAATATTTCATTAAAAAAAAAAAGAGTTTAACTCTGTAAAACCTCTCCAGCATCATTAAATCTCAAATTTCACAGACAGAGACAATCACGAAAGGACAAAGAGTATCAGTGGATAATTAGAGACATTAATGCCTGTAATTGAAGATTTTAGGCTCTGATTCAATGTTTAAAGGCAATGTAGCAGATTTAAGACCTTGCGATTAACAAAAAAGGCCTAATGAGACCTAACGCACAGAAAACTATATTGACAATGTTTCACATCAAAAGAAGTTTCTCCCGAGAAAGGACACAGTACCCATATTGTTTTTATTCTACATTGTGTCCCTAAGAAGATTTCCACCCTGACAGTAGTCCTAATGCTACCAGAGAATTTGCTATGCAGTATGGTAGACCTCAAAGTCATTTATCTGCCTTTTTGTTTATTCAACAGAGTACTATAGCCAAAGTACATCAAGAACACACCTGGATTAAATTTCAGCCTATCAAAGACCACTCTTTCTTCCAAAGAGTACCAAAAATCAATGCATAGATATTAAGACAGAATGGGTCTCGAGCCCTCTTCTTCTACTCTATTTTATTGTTTCATTTATTGTTTCATCTACCTCCTCTACCTCTCTTTCAGATATAAAACTCATGAGAAAACATTGTTGTTGGTTGTTGATCCGATATATGTGAATTGTAAGCTATTTCTCTTGAGATATAGTGCTCTGTGTAAAGTTGTAAGATAGGCTGAGGAGGATGTTTTTAGAATGAATGTCAAGCTGTTGGAAAATGTTGTACATGATTGGTGTTTCTCTTTAATATGACAAGCACATTTCTTTGGATCCTAATTTAAAGCAGCAATGATGTTTTCTTACTTTGTCTTTGTTTTCCTTCTGTAATTCATTACATTTCATTCCTCTGGTACGCATCAGAAATCTGGTTTAGGATATACCCTCGCATGGTACTCTAAGCTTATGCTCTCTCTACCTTCGATGTTTTCCACTGATTGTGTTATCTGAACATTGATTCAAGTTAATTTAACAAGGGTAGTAGCTAATATTTACTGCTAGCTGATGTATGAATTAATGAATATGTTCTTAGATGTTTTTGTTGGGTTTTAATTGAAAGAATTGGGATACTGGGAGTTTAGAATGCTGATTCTGTCTCACTAGGGTATTTTTCAATCAATTTAACCTTTCTAAGTTCCCTTAAGTTGGATGCCGAAGAATAGAAAGTTCAAAGCCTTTCTCTGATCTGAGGTTTTCGCCTTTGTGTTTAAATCTTTAATGTTTCCTTTGTCTGAAGAGTTAGCCTTTTAGGAGTTGGGCCATAGGTGCTTAATGGCATGTCCTATCCCTAGATCTGATTCCTAAGTGGTCACCTTGGAGGTTTCCTGGTCATTCACTTTCTTTCCCTATCATTTCATACCACACTATCATCTTTAAGATCCTATGCTTTAGATGACTAGCCCAATTGAAAGACTTGAATACTGAATAGCAAGTGTTGTGGATGATTTTGTCACCCTCCTAGAGACAGTCTAGAGTTGCCATAGACCAGTGCCTAGGACATCTTATTATAGAAAGGAGCCCTTTATAGTTTGGGTTGTCAGTCCAAGAACTCACTTACTATCTCTTGTTTGAACAAGGAAATTAGTTTTGAATGGGACCAAACTCTCTCAGAAGCTGATACAAAGATAAGAATAGTGTAGGGACATCATGTAAAACTCCAATACAAAGGCATCAGACAGTTAAGAGACAACTTACTGTAAAGAGGGCCAGTTCAAGTGATATATCACAGAAATCAAATATAAAGAAGTGAGTGCAGTGAGGAAACGTAAAGAAGATATTAGTTAACATGAGACTGATACCCAGATACACAACAGAACCACATAAGGGCATACCAATCTATGAATCCTTATATGACAATGGCGTTTTAAAAGCACCCTCCTCATGCAACTAATATAGCAGAAAATATGAAAGAGATGAACATGGAACAGTATATCATGACTAGGCCTATTTAAAGCGCTTGACTAATTATAGAAAGGGCACCAACGAGGATGAATCCTTACTGCAAACTAGTGAGCCACTCACATTCTAGAACATGATACAAGAAGATAAATAGCTTGAAATGAGAGATTGTATTAACACATAAGAGAAATTACATACTGTGAGATACCAAAGACCAGAATCCTCATTACAGTTATAACTCCTCCTCACTGAGACCCTACGGGCTCTGAACCTTCATACAGAAATATTACAAAATGTATGCAAAAGCCTTTTCGCTGCACAGTTTGCAAATCTGGAACCCTTACAATGTCTTTCCTTCTAGCTTTTATAGAAGAGATAGAGAATTCTAGAGGAGGAGGTAGATGGAAAACATTTAATGACTTATTTTGAAACAGATGGCGGAAAACATTCGCGCCCATGCTATGAATGACTAAATATAAATGATTGTACTTTTACAATTTATTTCTGGAAATGAAAGCTGGAAATGAAAATCTGCTTATATACAAGACATAAATAATAAAATATGTAAACATTCAGCTCTTTTCTGGAGGAGGAAGATCTACGGCAATAAAACCTTGAGGCGCCTGCTTCTGTACATGGTACTTTCGATCTACAGGTTCTGAATTTAAATTTGAAATATTTTTCATGCCGGACACTGAATTCATTGCCCCTTTATTAATAATCTGCTGCTGCATTAATGCTTTCATCCACTCAAACGTGCCCTTTTGATTCTCTGGAGAGTTCTATAGACTGAAATATCTTTCTCCGATGGGGGTCACATCATAATGGCTCCTGGATCCTTTCCGCCAACTTCATTCCCATAGCAATTTCCTGCAAAAACAAAAGCCTATTGAATAAAACTAATCACAGAGACAGTGGACATAGTGAGGTTAACAGAAATGATGGTACAGGTTTGAGAGGATGATGGAATGACGCGGGGCGGAGACTTCAAACAAAAACACTGAGATGCGGCACATAACCAAAATATGTGAACAATGGAGGAAAGGTGGATGACACGTAGGCAAATGATGAAAAATGGTGGAAGAACGCTGGTGGTATGAGGACTTTGAAGATTAACTTTTGGGGAAGTTACAAAGGAAAGATATAACAAAACAACGGAGCAAAGGCTTTGGAGGTGGGACCCAGAGCGCATATCGCAAAATCGCAGGAGGAGAAAATGCGATGGGGGGAATGATGGAATAACAAAATTATGCGCTCTGTGCTATGCGATGGGCATGATCGGTCGAGCGCGGATCGAAAAAATGAAAAGTGCGATGACGGAGGATAGCGCGAACGGGAAACTGCGCTTTTGCGATGAGGCGGATCTGCGATAGGTCAAATGGGCCTAACCAATGAAAATTCGATCTGCGATAAGCGCCTTTAGGTGCAGCGTTCGATTACATGGATGAAAGGAGGCGCGGAGCTAGTGGTGAGAGGGGCTAGGCCTTATATGATTTTCAAAAGTGGATTTTTGGCCTTTTTCAAAGTATTTCCAGCTTAGGGAAGGGCAACGATAGAGAGGAAAAAGGGGACTTTGGCCGAAATGTGAATGGAGGGGCTGATTTGTACAACAGCAAGTAAACCCTTTCCTGACTCCATTTCCCAATGGTCTTGAGTGTTCTCTGAATTATTTCTCGTTTTCCTAAAATCCTCTTTTCTCATCCTTGTCTTATATTAAACCCTTCCTTCCCGATTCCCAATAACGAAACAAACAAACAAAACAAAACAAACCTCGCGCTTTATAACTAGCCTAATACCTTTAAAACAAGCTTCAAAGACACATACCTTTGCCTATATAGAGAGATCCCTCTCTGGACCCAGGAGGGCTAGATCCTAAGGTATAAAAGTTTTTGGAGAACCCATTGATGAGAGCAGGAGAGCCCTTGTTGGCCCGGAATGACATTGTCGATCGGGTCTCCAAGTCAAGGGGACTCGAATACTAATCGGGGATCTAGAGAGGCTAGAAACCCGTGCAGTGGCCGCAACGGTGCTGCGTATCCTGGGCAACCAGGCGTTCCATCACATCACCGGGGGGCAGATGATGCTTGTAGAGAGTGTGTTGAGTGGGACCTACTATGGGTGGGCCCAAATGATGCTGGTGTCGTTAAAACGACAGTTGTCGCTCTGCAAGCGGCAAGTGAAACACGATTGCTCGTATGGGACTTTATTGTGCGCCTTCTTCTTTGAGAAGATCCTGACCTTGCGGCCTCGTATACAGCTTCCAGATGGGGGCCCAAGGGAGCCCAGGATGCGCCGGTGGGGGCGGCTACTGTGCAGAGGAGGAGGAGGGGCGGTCGGGCGAGTGTTTCGACCTGAGTTCTTTGCCCATTGGGATCAGATGCCGTTATACATAGACGACTATCCCTATAGTGGGATGAGTTTTTGTGGAGATCCAGACCTGCCACTTCCGCCTGGTCGAGTATGGGGGCCCGATGGTAAGTGATAGATTGCTATTCTTGTATGGGCATGTTTAACGTTTTTGAATAGTAGATAGGGTACTGATTCATGTACTGTTGATATACAGATATAGCTCCGGTAAAACCGACCGAATATATGGGACGACCGGCAGCAGCTGGAGCTGCAGGTCCGAGTGGGTTGAGAGTAGTGCATAATGAGGATGTAGCCACCCTTCTGGAGGACATCTGCCGTAGATGCGAAAGGTTGTTGACCGGAGTATCAGAGCGCGGGTGGCAGGACTTAGACGACCAGTACATAGAGCCATGTATTGGTCTACCCTAGGAATGGCGAGGGGTCATGCGACGCATGGTGATGGCCGGTCAGGGGATACATGATCTACAGGCTGCAGGGGCAGATCCATTGGCTCGGGATCCACCAGATAGTGATTAGGTGTGGGGCATGTGGTGCCCCCTAGTGTGTATGTAGGGGCAGGTGGTGCCCCCAGTTTTGAGTTTTCTGTAACATGCTATGGGCATGTCATATGTATCAAAGTAGATGGACTCTAAACACATGTTTTTGTGACACATATTATGGATATGCATCGTTTTTAATGATTATGAATGTTATTGTCTTGTATGAAATGCGTGTGATAAATGCCAATCTAGAACATGGTTTGCAATACTATCTACATAGTGATTCTATTCTCGAGGTACATGGTTGAAAGTTATGGTTTCAAATGCATGTATCAAGAGTTTCACTCGTAAATAGCGTCTAAACAGCACAGGGTTATGCATACGATAAACACCATTTAGTTGCATGACAAGAAGTAGGGAATCCAAACGAATGTGTAGATGGAGGATGAGATGGAAGAGGGCATTGGCTAAGAGACCATGCACTGCATCATATTCGGCCTGATTGTTGGTGGCAGAACCAATGCAGACCCCGTTAGAGAGAACAAGGGCATGCAAGGGGGTGAAGATGGCCCATCCTGCCGAGGCTAGATTCCAGGAGTAACGACTTGCACCATCGGCGTAACCGATAAAGGGTGTGGATGGGGGGTCCTGTTGAATGGTGTTACAAGACAACAAATGAGGGGAGGAGAGGCAATGACGGCAGCATGAGTTCACAGAAGACATCGGGCGGCAACTGTGGGAGGGAGTGCAAGGAGCAGGATGACTGTGACTCATATACAAACTAGAGGGTGGTATATGAGGGCTATCGGAAGTAGGGTGAGGACTCGGGCTGCGGAGGTCAACAGAGACACGGGTGGAGTGATCTCCTGTATGGGTAGAAAAGGGGTGGTCAGGTGACACAACAGGGGAGGATGCAGCGGGGCTAGGCTCCAAGTGTCTCACAGAGGAGGATAGGTAAAGAATGGTTACATTAGACTCCATCATCTGAACATCAGGGGGGTGAATGTCTATGGGAGCGGGGGGATCCTCAGGCTGACCTGAAGCATACTGCGCGAGGATGGGAGAGGCGGATTGATTTTTTTCAACCTCATACTCTCGGACCACCTCTAAAGAGGCGCGGTAATGCGTCAGGTGAGGACAATGGTGGGAGTAATGGCCATGAACGCTGCACAAAGCACAGGGTTTGTTGGTGCGGAGAGTCTTGGGGTTCTTGGTTATGGACAAAGAAGGAATGGAGGCTTAAGGGACCGTAGACTCGGGGAACGTGACTTTAACCATGGGTTGAATACGAGGCAACTCGGGACAAGCATGGGTGGCATGACCGGTGACATCACACAAGGCACAAGGCTTTGCAGGGGGAGGAGGGGTTGGGTCAGTCGTGGTGGTCTTGTCTTTGGGTGCCCCCTTATGGGCTTTGCCTTTCTTCCCGGGAGCCGTCACGACAGGAGAAGGGTCCTGTGGAGGTGCTGGGGCCACAGTGGCACCGGAGGAAGTGAGGGGGACTGGTTGAACCGGTGTCAAAGCCATGTAGGGTTTGGGGTAACCGGGAGGGGTGGCGGCTGGGGGATAGAGGTACCAGACCAGTATGCCCAAGGTCAGGTTAGGGAGAGAGAGGGTGGCCATGACGGGGATAGAATATACTCCGGGAGGGGGAGCCAGGAAAGGTATCTACCCATCAGGGAAATGACCAGGAGGGACGGATCCGAGATGGTTAAGGCCAGGGGGAACCGATCCAGGAGGATAAAGGGGTTCAGGGATACCAGTTGTAGGGGGAGGGCCAGAAGGAGGAGGTCTGGCTGGCTGAGATGAATGGCTAGGAGCGGGCTGCAGAGGGCGAGGGGGAGGTTGCTGACTAGCCGAGGCAGGCCGCTTACAGGCAGCCTGAGACGATTGCATCATGCAAACATTCGATAAGCTGGGATTAGTGATGGTAGGAGGAGGGAGATTAGGAAAAGTTCCAAGCAGGGAGGAATTTTTGTAAACACCGGGGGAGACACTGGTCAAGGAATCAACGGTTTGCTTGTTGGCTACAACAGAGATGGTCGTCTCAGGTGAGGTCTGAGATTTTGGCTCATGATATGTCAACTAGTCAATGGTGACTATCTTTCCATTGTGGGGGAAAGACATCTTGCGAAAAACCACGGATGGGACAGCAGACATAGCATAGGTGTAGCTTTGCCCCAATAGAATGTTGTAGTCTAGTGGGGCATCTATGACTTCGATGTCAACGCAAACAGTCTTACCGGCGAGGTGATAGGACAATTACGGAAAAGGCCAATGGGCTGGGAGGCGTGGCCGTCCCACGCTCGAAGGGTGATCGTGGAAGGGGCCAGCTCAGGGGATCCGAGTTGCTTCCAAACCGAAGCAGACATCACACAGGTGGATGCCCCCTCATCAATTATACACCGTGAAACGTTGGCGTTCCAGATTTTGACTGGGATTTGGAAGGCGGCGGAAGCAGGAAGAGGGGGATGGTCCGATTGGGTGGTGTTGAAAACAATCATTTGGTCATCAACAGGATCTACAACACCCACGGCAGATAGTAGAGCCTTCTTTTGGGAAGGGCACGACTGGAGGAGTTCCAGCGTGGAAATGGCAGCAGGAGATTGCACCAAATCATCTACTATACTATACGAATGAGCAGCTCGACCGGAAGCAGTGTTTCGGCGTAGGGGTCCCTTAGGAATCTTGGTATGAACCTCAACTTTGGGTGGAGGGATATGTAAGGGGCCACTTGATGTCGAAAGAGGCTCTGTAGAACCTGAAGAAGGAGGCTCAGGGGCAGACTGAGCAGGAGGCTTGGGGTACTGGCGAGACCGAGTTTGAAGGTGAAGGTCGACGGTCGAGGAAGGATTGGAGTGCATCATAAGGATCTGGTAATCAGAGGAACTAGAAAGGGAAGGGGGAGTGGCGACCTGGCTGTCAGGCGGTTGGGTAGCCACGAATCCTTGCTGAGGGAAAGGATCAGTAAACACAGCTGGTTGGGTAGTGGCCACATTAGGAGGAGCATGAGGGAAGGCATGTTGTCCGCGCAATGTGGCTTGAGACTCCCACATCTGCCGCATCTGGGGTAAGAGGGGACAATCATGGGTGTAATGACCATAAAGACTGCAACACGAACAAGGCTTGTTTGTGCGAAGCGGCCTGTCCAGCTTGGGCTGAGTGCCCTATTGCTGGTTGGCAGTGTTAGGGTCCACACCAGAATTGGGTCCATGGGTACCAGGGGCAGATTGGTTTTGATTGCCTCTCTGCCTTCTTTGAGAAGAAGGGGGATTAGTCGCTCCCTGCTGTGCAAATACTTGCCATGGAGGGGGCTGTAAGTGCTGTTGCGGGTTTGGAGGAGGCAAGGGAGATGGAAGCGCATATGCTGGAGGAGCTGGCGCACCAGGCTGCGGATAAAGGTAATGGTTAGGTTGGGCAACATTGAGGTAAGCAGGAGGTTGGGAAAAAGGAGGTGGCATGCCGTATCCTGGATACATGCTACTGGGAGGGGGAAGAGTGCTAGAAGTGCTGGCCCCTCCCTGAGGGAGACCATAGCCCATAAGAGGTTGAGCGTACGGATGGGAAAGGGCTCCAATGATACCGTCGGTGGAATGAGATGCCCCCGGGGCGTTAGCGCCACCGGGCCTGGGGAGGTTAGGAAGAACGGTATAAACATAACCAGATTGAGCGTAGATCAGGTCATATTTCAAGGCTATTTGGAGGGCGGCTTCTTCGGTTTGAGGAAAATGGGAGGCGACATCTTTGCCGATGGGAGCAGGAAGGGTGCGAAGGAACCAGTCCATATAAACCCGATCTTCGAAAGGAGGGGCTCGACATAAGCTTCGTCTTCTTCGCCATTCCTGAACATGGGCAGAAAGGTGGGTTGAAGAGGATTGCTTGAAGGAAGTCAAGAGCTCCGTGCCAGTGTCGTATCGGAGAGGGAGCTGGAAATAAGACAAAAAGGCTTGGGAAAGGGTCGCAAAGGTGGTATGGGAAGAGGTGGCTTGTTCAACATACCATTTAGAAGCTTCGCCGGTAAGCGTGCGTTGGAACAAACGAAGACGGATGGAGTCATCGGTAATGGAATTGGAGGAACACCACATGTGGAAAGATCAGACATGATTGGTTGGATCTTCTCCAGCTTGGCCTTCGAACTTAGGGATGTCGGAAGGGAGCTTGGTTGGCATAGCAGGCCAATTAGCATTGTGGCGGATAGGTTCATTGATCAACTGATTGAAATCGGGGAGGCTGAGGCCTGCAATGTATGGCAGCACGGGGGTGGCCGGGGTAGTTCCGGTGGTGGTTCCACTAGTAGTATTGCCGGCATTAGGGCTGGGAGAACCGCTAGCGTCAGGCCTTGGACCAGACATAGTGAAGGTGACAGGGGGAGAACCAGGAGGAGAAGGAGAACCCAATGAATTAGAAGAGGAGTCGGAGTGCGGACTCGGAAGAGGACTAGCTCGACGACGACGGGGCGGAGCAGGTCGTTCGACCGGAAACTAAGGGTGAAGGCCAAGAAGTCTCTGGGAAAGGCACCTTGGGGGCGCAATGATGACAGGAAGAAGGAAACCGACACGGGCAGAAAGGGACAGAATCAAGTGAGGTCAAGGGCAGACAAGGTGCAGTGACGATTGATTTTAGAGTCTTTGCCAGGCGGTGTTAACCAGGTGCTTCTTCACTTAGGGTCAGTGTGTGGTGTGCGTTGATTTTAATTTTTAAACCCTTTTCGTTTTGAGAGCAAGAAAAAGTGTGCTGCGTAACTGAAAAGAAATCTGCAGAGAATAGTAAATAATGCTGAAATAACAAAAAATTTAACAGCTAACCATGCATCAATCTAACCCAAAAAGGCGGGTCTCTCAAAAATACGCTAAAAGAGGGCAAAAATCTAGTCAAAACACATGAAAAAAGAGGCCAATAGATCTAGGGTCAAAAGGGACAGGGATCTAAAGGATAAAGCTGCTGAAAAGAGGTGCAGATCACAGCCAAGAGATAGAGGCAAGGTGGCTGGAAAAAGGAAGGAAATCAGCAAAAAGCGGAGGGGGCAAGGAGGAGGCCCTAAAATTAGATCCAAACAAATCTTCAGGAGGTGATTTGAGAGGTGGAAGAGGCGATTACCAAGGGATACGAAAAAGGTAACGGTCTGGAAAAAGGAGAGGGTGAAGCTCTAAAAAGCAGAGACGGAGGTTTGAAGCAGTGCAAGCTCTTCCCTGAAAAGTGGAAGTGCTAAACCCTGGGGGCTAGGTTCCCACTTAGATGAGTAAAAACGGATCGGAACTTGGTCGAAGCGGGCCGAGACGGTGGAAGACACGACGGAAAATTGCGACAAAACCCGGAAAAATTGCGAAAAATCATTTGTGAAAAATTGGCCGGTGTGAGGTTAGAGCTTTTGTTTCGGTGCGAGGTCGCGAAAAAGGGGCGAGAAAAGTGCGGCCCAGGAGGTTCGAGGTACGCCGGGTTATGGGCCAAAAAGTGCGACCCCCGTTCCGGTTGTCTCAGCGGCAGATTTTCAGAAAAGTTGCCGTCTCAGTTCCGGCTGGTGTCGCTTACCTGCGCAATAGGGCCAGAAACACACGGAAGTTAGAAATTTTAATGTTTTAGGGTTTTATGTGAGAAAAACAACATAAAAATAGGAAAAAAAAACAGCTGAAAAGAAACCCTAGGGTCTGAAGTAGCTGGATATGCAGGAATATGAAAAACGACAGCGGTCGTAATTTAAAACCCGTGTGGAGTCGCCATTTGTTAGTATGAATCCTTTTTCGAAGTGTACGAAAAAGGACCACTTTAGCTACGCATAACTAATAGCCCTAACAACAAAAGTGGCTGCCAATATCTTCAGATCTGCGGTTAGTTGAACATAAAAAAGCTGCAAAAACCAGATCTATGCATGGAAAGACATTAAGCAGAAAAAACAAGGGTTTGCTCCATATACCAATAGACAAGACAAGAAAAATTTTTGAAAGAATTTTTATATTAATTGGGCACCTGGGAGGAAAACAAGAAGGCGTATCCAATTCTCCTCAGTGGGATGGGTTCTTGGAAGTCCTCAACACTTCAGATCTAAGATTTCTCTCTCTTGTTGGTGTAGAAAACCCACACAAAGAATGGAGCTCAAAGGGAGCTCACACAGCAAATGATGGAAAAAATGGGACCAAGTGTATAGATCCAGAGTGATCTAATAGGCAACAAAAGGTGAAGAATGGTAGGAAAAAATCCTTCTATTTATAACAAAATATTGGGTCATTCTAGATCTTGGTGCATGGGTTAACCAGATCTAGATCCACTTTTTATGGAATATTTTATTATATTTGTTGGAGGGAAAAGGTATTTGACTTGGGTCAAATCCCTTAATTTGTCAAAAATAAATAAATAAATGATTTATTTATATTTCTAAGGAAGCGGTTAGAAGATAATCAAATAAATAATGATTTATTTAATTATTTAAGGAAGTGGTTGAAAGATAATTAAATAAATAATTATTTATTTAATTATTTGTGGGTGATTTGGTCATATTTAACAAGGAATATTATCTAAATAAGGTTTAAATAATTATTCCTAGAAAATAATAAGATAAATAAAGGTTTATCTAATTAATTTCTTTGATTTTGGGTTAAACATGACTGGGAATAATAATTAAATTATGGTTTAATTAATTATTCCATGAGAAAAATCAAACAAATATAGGTTTGTTTAATATTTCCTTTTGGGGTTTCCTGTTTTAACATAGTGAAGGCAATTTTACTTAGGGTAAAATTGGTCTTACATGGTGTACTTGGGTCCATCTAATGATAATAGGTTAGATGACCAAAAAATGGTGTAACACAAACTTTCCAAAACATGGGAACTTCAACATAATGGTGACTCCGCTGGGGAAAATCTGAGTGTTGTCAATCTTATACATCCTTGGGACCTCAGAAAGCCAAAATCTCTGGTTAGTCTGGTAGTAATCACTATGGTGGATAGTATACCTTCTTGAAACATTCTAGACCTTCCACCTGGTGACTCCATAGTTCTTCAATGGTTAAAAGACTCCATTGGGAGACCAGCCCTCATTACAACATCAACCATATTAGAAGTAACAAGTAGGATTAAGCTTATTTGCTTAAGACAACATTCTGGCTTCAAGAACCATTCATACAAGAGCTTATCCTAACCCAAACCCACCTGAAATAGTTGACAACCCCGAGAGAATTCTTAGGAGATCTCCTACACCTAGAAGACCAACTATTTCCAGAC
Organism: Pinus albicaulis; assembly: GCA_034641835.2. Classification (NCBI taxonomy): domain Eukaryota; kingdom Viridiplantae; phylum Streptophyta; class Pinopsida; order Pinales; family Pinaceae; genus Pinus; species Pinus albicaulis. The sequence continues at coordinate 1,378,929,039 of CM076577.1, read as the reverse complement.
ATATCCATAGAGCTAAATTTTCACCAGAAGACTTTACAGCTCTATCAGACCTTCTTTTTGACCTAGACTTACCAAGTAGTTTACCTAGAACCAGGTCATTCAGTGCTCTAGACTAGTAAGACCTTGAGCTTCCTGGTTCACCATCTCACAGTGGTCAACACAGTAGGGACAGAGAGACCCCTCCATCTACACCTCCGGATATTAATTTCATCCAAAACTTGGGACTCTGTCATCCTAAATCAGCTCAACAGAGTGCTGTTGGTCATAATATTCCTGTCATCCACATACCTGCTGCTCAAAAAAATCCTGCGCCTCCACAGAACATCATCATGGCAGCCTGGTATGCACCTTTAGTGTTACCACAGCCTATAGTGCCTTTACCCAATGATTATCAATCAAAAATCCCACATTTCACTACAAAAGAGTCTACCACAGCTCAGCACCATGTAGATAGGATGGAAGATTCTTTTGACTATATGGAGATAGATGATGAGACAGTAAAGATGAAAATTTTTGCACAGAGTTTAGGAGGTGATGTGAAGAAATGGTTTGAAGGCCTACCTCCTAACAGTATCCATGATCTTCCCTCTTTATATCACACCTTTATAAAAAAATTGGAAGTCAAGGCCAACCCTCTCCAAATCTTAGCAGAATACAAGAACCTTAAAAGAAATGTAGGAGAGAGTGTCCATGACTACTCTACAAGGGTTAACAACGTTTATAATGCTCTTCCTCCACATATGAAACCTCCCCAAGGTATGGCTTTAGTGAAATATCTCGAAGGCTTTGATGCTGACATGGCCTACCAGCTTAGGGAGAGAGATTACAACACATTGGAAGATATGCAAAAAGGAGCAGTGAGTGTAGAGGCTATCCTGATTGAAAAGAATGCCAAAATGAGGGTTGAGAAAAGGGTAACATATAGGGATGACACTGCAGCTTCCACATCTGATCCCAAGTATGACAGTCTAGCCAAAAACATGGAAAGGCTACTAGAAAATGATGGAAAAAATGGTTGTCATAGTTAGTAATTAGAACATAAACCAAAATCATAACTAGAACCAGAACTTTAGAAGAAACAATACCACTCCCAACAGACAAAGAGACTTTGATCAACAAGTCATACCCCCATTTCAAGAGAACTTTCTTGATGAGGATGAGGGTATAATAGAAGAGTTTGAGGGAAACACAATAAATATGTTTGAAATAGACAACTCAATCCACAATTGTTCCACAGAAGAAGATCAGCCCTCGCCCTCATATTGGGATGAGGAAAGGTTAGAATCTGAGGATTACAGGATAGGATTTGAAAATGCCATCATGCAGGTCAGAGAACAGTATGAACTTAGAAGCAAAAAGAGCTTAGACAATTCCAAACCAAAAGCTTCTGAGATTACCATTAAGAAAAGGCCTGAGAAAACTTCTAAAGTGACTGCTGAAAGTAGCAAATCAGCAGCTAAGAGTTCTGGGAAGAACAAAGAGAAGGACAACCAAAATACTGATAAAAAAAGTCAACCAACTAGTAGCACTAGCACTGTAGTTAGTGCTCCTAATAAAACAACCACCAACACTGTACATAGTGAGAATTAGCACACTAAATCTACCACTAAAGTAGTGGCTAAAAAAACAAAGTTGAGTATTAGAAAGAGTCAGTCTCCCTTTGGAGAGTGAGATTGCTAAAATTAAAATCTCTGTTCCACTCTCTGAGCTGGCCGCTCAGGATGTATATAAGGGCCAAATTTTGAAACCGTTAAATATAGGTGAAAACAGTGACACTGTCAATCTTAGTGATGATCAACCAGCCCTTCTGTTTGGTCCAAAGATAGAAGGGAAATTTTAGGAAGGGGTAGTACCTCCTTTCTATGTTATCCTTAATATCCATGACAAGATCCTTCACAACGAAATGCATGACTCTAGGGCATCACACAACCTAATGCCTAAGGTAGTTATGGAGAGGTTAGGCCTAGAGATAACTCATCCTTATAAATATTTATATTCATTTGACTCTAGCGGAGTAAAGTGCCTTGGCCTAATCAAAGACCTGTGTGTGAACTTGACCCAGATTCCAGCAAAATGTATGGTTATGGATGTTATGGTGGCGGATGTGCCACCTAAGTATGGCATGTTACTATCGAGATCATGGGGATCCAAGCTGCAAGGTACAATGCAGATGGATGGCTCATATGCTACAATCCCTGTCTTTAGCCAGCTTAGGAGACTGTATAAAGAGGCACAAATGAAGTTTATGGTTAGAAGCCCTGAAAAGCCTGAAAATTCTCCTCTGTACTCTGTACATACAGATCTGGACTCCTTTATCCTCTATAATGATGAATCCATAGATGAGCCAGAGGTAGAAAATAGAGATGCAGACAATGGGGTAGAGCCCATAGATTTCAACATAATGGCCACTTTAGACTTAGAAGAAAACGAAGAAGAAACCTTTAGACAGTGCACTGAAACAGAAACCCAGAGTGAACAAGAAATAGAATGTAAACAGCTGACTGGTCATCTCTTTGAACTACATACACATCATGAAGAACAGAACACTCCACACCACAGTGTAGACCTCACAATACAACATAACAGTGAAACCCAAACTAGGGAGGAAAATGATGTTAAACCTGACAACAATCCCTTATGGAGAATGAATTTCGATGGGTCTTGCACTAGAAAGACTGCAAGAGCGAGAGTGTGGTTACATAACACAGAGAGTGACTATGCTGAGAGTCATGCTTTCAATCTGAACTTCAAATGTACAAACAATATCGCAGAGTATGAGGCTCTCATCCTAGTTTTGAACCTATTGAAAAAACTAGGAGCCTGAAGGATAGTTGTACATGGAGACTCTGAGTTAATCATCAAACAAGTGAACGGTGAATACACAGTGAAACATCCCAGATTGAGAGTCTACAGGAATGATGCTATGGATTTACTGAAAACCTTTGTAGAGTATGAACTGGTGTTTGTTCCTAGGAGTCAGAACGTAATTGCGAATGGGTTAGCCTGCATAGCTAGTTCATATCATAAATCTCCTAGTGACAAAAAAATCATCATTCAGACGAAATATAGACCTGCAGTCCCTGATAATGAAAAATATTGGCAGGTATTTGAGGGCGATAAGGAGATAGAGGATTTCCTACTTGGCAGGAATGAGTTTGAATTCTCAGATTCAGATTCTAAATCCGATGATAGTTTCCTGAGTGAAGAGCCCCCCGACGAAGAAAAATCACCCCGTAACGTGGAAATAAGCACTTTAACTGAACAGATTGGAAATCCAACCAAAGAATATCAGAATGCAGATAAAGAGGAAATAAAGGTGCTGCAGTCAAAAGATAAGAACATACCTAGAGGACTGGCACCTTTAGAAGACCTTTTTGACTTTGACGACGTAGCGAAAAAACCCACTATAGAACACTCAGACTGTAATTTCGAGGAATGCAACATAGGCACTGAAGATAAGCCTAAGATGATTAAACTAGCTAAGTCCTTTCCCGTAGAAATGAAAAAGAAATATATCGACTTATTTAAAGAATTCATTGATGTGTTTGCCTAGAGTTACAAGGACTTAAAGGCCTATGACACAAACATTATATAGCACAAAATCCCTTTAAAAGAGAACCAAAAACCCTTCAGACAGAAACTTCACAGAATTAACCCGAAACAACTACTTTTCATAGAAAAAGAAATCAAGAATATGTACGAGGTAGGAAATATAGTGCCTGTGAGGTTTTCCGACTGGGTTTCCAACCTTGTAGCTGTGAGAAAGAAAACAAGTGAGATCGGGCTATGCATTGATTTCAGGAACCTTAACAGAGCTTCACTTAAAGACAATTACCCTTTACCAAAGATGGAACACATATTACAGAGGGTAGTTGGCTCAAAAAGGATCTCCCTTTAGATGGTTTTTCAGGCTATAACCAAGTTTTAGTACTCCCAGAAGACCAACTCAAGACAGCCTTCACCACTCCCTGGGGCACTTTTACGTACGTAAAAATGCCTTTTGGACTGATGAATGCTGGTGCGACCTTCCAACGAGCAATGGACATAGCCTTTTCAGAGGAAATAGGGCACTTCATTGTCATCTATATAGATGACATAACAGTCTATTCCAAGACTGATGAGGAGCACCTAAAACATTTGAGAAGAGTTTTTGAAAACTGTAGAAGGTTCAATCTGTCCTTAAATCCCAAGAAGATTGTGTTTGAGCTGCAAGAAGGTAATATTCTTGGCCATATTATATCAGAGAAGGGAATTAAAATAGACACACAGAGAGTTGAGGGAATACTACAGATTACACACCTGAGAAACATAAAGGAGCTATAGTCCTTTATTGGGAAAATTAACTTCTTAAGGAGGTTTATTCCCAACTTAGCTGAGCACCTCAGAAATATGACTAACATGCTGAAAAAAGGTGTAGGAGTTAAATGGAATGTGGAGGCTCAAAAATATTTTGAATCACTCAAGCTTGCACTCACCCAGGCTCCTATGTTAATCAGCCCAGACTTCTCAAAGGATTTCCTGATATTTTCCTTTTCCTCTAAGCATACAGTGGCTGCAGTTCTGCTACAGAAAAATCCAGAGGGAATGGAACAGCCTATTGCTTTCTTCAGCAAAGCTCTGAGGGATGCACCCTTAAAATATAACATAATGGAAAAACAGGCCTATGCCTTGGTAAAGGCCTTAAAAAACTTTAGGGTGTATATACTACATTATCACACCATAGCCTATTTTCCAAACATAGTGGTTAAAGACATTTTGTCCCAAGATCCTGAAGGAAAGAGGGGAAAATGGATTGCTGTGATTTTGGAGTATGACCTGGAAATAAAACCCACAAAACTGATAAAAGGTCAGGGCTTAGCTCAACTAATGGCTGAATCAAATTTACAGGCCCTTGACATAAACATGGTAGATGCCTTGGATGAGTAGGAAGGATTTCCGGATCCTACTGTTGAGGACCAATTTCAAAATTCTCCTTGGTGTTCTGATATCCTGTATGTGCTCACAAACCTCAATGCCCCTCCTGATCTATCAAAGACTAAGGCTAGATTATTAAAGCTAAAAGCTAGAAACTATTGCATACTAAATGAATGTCTATATTGGAAAAACGCAAATGGTCTATTGCTTAAATGTTTTCCTGAAATTGAAGCAGAGAGGATTAAATAGGAGTTCCATGCAGGAGAGTGTGGAGGCCATTTAAGCTAGAAAGCCATTTCTAACAAGATAATTAGAGTTGGCTATTACTGGCCTACACTTTTCAATGACATAAACAAAATGATAATTGCCTGCCATAAGTGCCAGATTTTTTAGGGAAAAAGAAAGCTCCTCCCTTTACCATTGCAACCCATTATTGTTGAGGCTCCCTTCCAACAATGGGGCGTATATTTCATAGGGGAAATACACCCTACATCTTCTGCACAACAAAAGTGGATCCTTAAAGCCACAGACTACTTCACAAAGTGGACAGAGGCCATACCCTCTAGGAATGCCACAGATTTTGTTATCATTAGGTTCCTAGAAGACCACATCCTCTCTAGATTTGGCTGCCCAAGAAAAATAATCACTGATAACACTGCTGCTTTTGGGTCCAAGAAAATGATTGATTTTTGTCACAGGTATCAGATAACACTCGATCATTCAAATTTATATTACCCACAAGGTAATGGGTTAGCTGAATCATTAAACAAGAGCTTGGTGACCATCATCAAAAAACTACTTGAAGAGAATAAGAAGTCATGGCATAACAAGTTAGTGCTTGCTTTGTGGGCTGACAGGCTAACAACAAAGAAATCTATTGGCATGTCACCGTATCAGCTTGTTTATGGAACAGAGGTAGTGTTTCCTACTAGCCTTGGGGTACTAGTGATTAAACTAGTCCAAGAGATTCAAACAAAAGAGGATAGTATGGTAAGGAGGATAAACCAAACAATTCATCTCCAACAAACAAGAGAAGAAGTCTACAACGAGCTCTGAAAATTTAGGAAAACATAAAGAATTTATTTGACAAGAGAACGAAAGCTTGTGACTTCAAAATTGGAGACAAAGTTTTAAAGTGGGACTCTAGGAGAGAAGACATAGGAAAGCAAGGCAAACTTGACAGTTTGTGGCAGGATCCTTACATCATACATGCCAATGTTGGTCCAAATGATTTTTTTCTGCATGAGCTAGATGGTATAGATCTGTTTGGGGGTCCTGTCAATGGCAAGATGCTCAAGCATTAATACTGCTGATTTCCGATTTCTAGTTTTCATTTCCATTGTAAATACCATTGTTGTGTTTTTTTTTCAAAGAAAAGAGAAAATGTTTCAAAAAATAGAGAGAAAGAGAGGTTCAGCCATGCTCAAAACATGAACCTCTGAAGTGAAAAATATTGGCTCTAACATGATCAAAACTTGAGCCAAAGAAGTGAAGACAGCTTGTTCTAACATGCCCAAAATCTAAACGAGCAAAGAAGAAAAAAAGACCAGCTCTAACAAGCCCAAAACTAGAGCTGAAGTGAAGAAGAACATGACTCTAACAAGCTCAAAACTTGAGTCATGAAGAAATAAGGAATGCTTAAATGTTTCAAGATTTCAAGCCTTCGAATTTTTTTTTTCAAGTTTTAGAAATTTCAGTCCATGAGCAGCTGTTTTTATGCCTTGGATCTACAGCAAACTAGACTGTCTAATCCTAGTTTAACTGTTTTTAAACTTATGTTGTAGAATGTAGAGAAGAAATCTGCTAGACTGTTTAATCCTAGCAGATATTAGATTAGGTAGAGAAACTATGAGACCAACAATTTAATCTGGCCTCATGGAGTAATAAGAGTAGAATTAGATTAGTTTGTTTTCTTCTTTCAATAAAAAAAAAAATGATGAAGAAGGTCTACAAATTCAAATGCACCTTGAAGAAAAAATGTTAGGATTGTAGGATAGGTAGGTAGATTGTTTGGGGAACGTTGTCTGCTGATTAATATACATGATGTTTGTAATAGCTAAATCAGAGAAGAAATATGGTTCAAAGGTTAGGCATCTAGCCTACTCCAAAAATTTATTTTCTAAATTCTTGACTCCTTCAAGAAGAAGCCATCCCCATGTGGAGCCACTGTTAGCCACCTATGAAATTTTTGTCAAGGAAATAGGTGGCTAAGTATTTTTCTGAGCCTTCAAGAGATACATTTCCTATGAAAATCTCTCATCCTTGAAGCCTCTGTGTGTCCTTTTCATTTGAAAAAATCTTCACTGCTATTCTCATCCAAAAAGCCTCACTGTCTGTGAAAAAAATATGCTCAGAAAAGGCCTCCATCTGCCCCTTGTATCTCTGCAAATTTCCTCATTATTAACCTTTTTCCCTTTTTTAAAGTTTCCCAATTGACTCCCAAAATCCCTCCTAATTCTTCCAAACCATCTAATTCCTCCTTTTAAACCAATTGAAATCCCTTAATCTGGTTTTAAAACCCCTTTATTCCCCTACCGAAACCTCTATTCAGCCTTGAAAATACTATTTTTTGAGCCAAAAAGCCCATTTTATTATAAATCAGGCTCAACCCCTTTGCAGCCAGCCCCTAACCACTTCCCCTCCATGAGCTCGAGCACTAAGACCAAGCACTAAACCATTTGGTGCTTATCGGAATCGAAAGGTGATTGGAGCACGCATTTCTTTTATAAGTTGATTTCTTCCGATGCGATGGAGTATTTTCTTCGTCGGCCTTTGAAACAATCTCCACCATTGATCTCAAAGCGATCCTACAGCCATAAATACACCGCTTCAATCACCAATCAGAAACTTTGTAATACGCCACCTTTCGATCCCCCGATTGGCCGATCCCCGATTAAATCTGAGCCGTCTGCCCATTCTGATCCTACAGCCCAGACTCCTTCTTGCTCCACCCACATTCCCTGATTGGTCACCCTCCAACCCAATCACAACCTTCGATCTCTCGTAGATCCTATGGTCCGGAGCCAATCACATCATCGCCCATCGGATTTTTGTCCCTTCCATCGCTCCCCTCCGATTAGATCGCAGCTGTCCATCCCTTATGATCTAACGGCTCATATTTCTCCCGCCCACTAACCATATTCTCCGCCTGTGTTTCTCAGTATAGATCTTAGCCATCCATCACACCGATTGGAAGGTCCACGACTAAACCACCATTCGTTGGCCCCCACTTTACTGACCCTGCACGTTCCTCATATCATGTTCCTCCATCACCGTCGGATCTTGCGGGCCAAGATGCAACAGTCCATAGCAATATTGCGCAGGTTTTGCGTCCGAAGTTTAATATCTAATATTTACGCGATATGGGTGGTTTTCTAGAGCCACGTGTCAACCGAGGATCCATATCACGTTCAAAAAGAAAAAAAAAACCTTCCAGCCATTTCGCCACATGAAAACAACATTTTTCATTCTCAAAACCACTTCCTCACTTTATTGCTTGAAATTTCATCATCAGATCTTGACCGTTATTCTGTTCAGATCAATGGCCCATAATTCATCTCGCATTCCATTCATTGTTCTGCATCACGCGACCATGGCATCTCATTGGATCATCGTAGCCGTCGATCTCCTCCTGAGATCTGACGGTCCAAATCACATCGCCCTCTGCCCATGACCGGGTCCCACCATTCAAGATAATCTTGTTGCATTTTCATAAATTCCCATGTATTGCATTCAAAGGTCCAAACCTATTTTTTTCATTTAACATAATATTTCTACCCAACATCAGACTTTGGTGTTATAACATTGAAATTTTAATGCTTTACATTAAAACTCATATCATTCCGCCTAGCATTAAAACTTTAATGTTTTATATTAATTTTTTTTAATTTCGCCCAACCATCCAAAGTAATTTTGTTAATTAATCCCCACCATTGATCATCACCTCCAGATCCGATCTAACGGTCCATAGTCATTCCTCCACCAAACCTCCATCAGCTGCATTGTTCACCATTACACCGCATTTTTCACCAGTTTTCCCTTACATCTACCATTTCCACCATGCTGCGCTGCCAATTCCACAACATTCCACTGGAGCCATCCTCCCCCATGCATGGATTTCTTAACTTATTTGTGTATTTTTGCAAGATATAGGTAGTGGAAACCACCATTGTTCACAGTCACTGTTACAATGACACAGAGTGCAGAAGAGACCATTTCAGAGCCTGTGATTATGGAGAAACGCCTGGGAAGGTGTTTAGAGTGGAAGATTTCATTAAAAGAATAAAGTTTAACTCTATAAAACCTCTCCAACATCATTAAAGCTCAAATTTCACAGACAGAGACAATCACGAAACGGAAAAGAGTATCAGTGGATAATCAGAGAATTTAATGCCTGTAATTGAATATTTTAGGCTCGGATTCAATGTTTAAAAGGCAATGTACTAGATTGAAGACCTTGCGATTAACACATAAGGCCTAATGAGGCCTAATGCACAGAAAACTATATTGACAGTGTTTCACATCAGCAGAAGTTTCCTCTTGAGAAAGGACACAGTACCCATACTGTTTTTATTCTACATTGTGTCCCTGAGAAGATTTCCACCCTAACAGCAGTCCTAATGCTACCAAAGCATTTTCTATGCAGTATGGCAGACCTAAAATTCATTTATCTGCCTTTTTGATTATTCACTAGAATACTACAGAGTACTACAGCCAAAGTACATCAAGAACATACCTGGAGTAAATTTCAGCGTGTCACAGACCACTCTTTCTTCCAAAGAGTACCAAAAATAAATGCATAGATATTAAGACAGAATGGATCTCGAGCCCTCTTCTTATACTCTGTTTTATTTTTTCATTTAGTGTTTCATCTACCCCCTCTGCCTCTCTTTCAGATATAAAACTCACAAGAAAACATTGTTGTTGGTTGTTGATCGGATATCTATGAATTGTAAGCTATTTCTCTTGAGATATAGTGCTCTATGTAAAGTTGTAAGATAGACTGAGGAGGATGTTTTCAGACTGAATGTCAAGCTGTTGGAAAATGTTGTACATGATTGGTGTTTCTCTTTAATATGACAAACACGTTTCTTTAGATTCTGATTTAAAGCAGCGGTGATGTTTTCTTACTTTGTCTCTATTTTCCTTATGTAATTCATTACGTTTCGTTCCTCTGGTATGCATTAGAAATCTGGTTTAGGATATACCCTTGCATGGTACCCTAAGCTTCTGCTCTCCCTACCTTCGATGTTTTCTACTGATTGTGTTATCTGAGTATTGATTCAAGTTAATTTAACCAGGGTAGAAGCTAATATTTACTGCTAGCTGACGTATGAATTAATGAATATGTTCTTAGATGTTCTTTTTGGGTTTTAATTGAAAGAATTGGGATACTTGTAGTTTAGAATGTTGATTCTGTCTCATTGGGGTCTTTTTCAATCAATTGAACCTTTTTAATTTCCCTTAAGTTGGATGCCAAAGCATTGAAAGTTCAAAGCCTTTCTCTGATCTCAGGTTTTCACCTTTGTGTTTAAATCTTTAATTTTTCCTTTGTCTGAAGAGTTAGCCTTTTAGGATTTGGGTCATAGGTGCTTAATGGCATGTCCTATCCCTAGATCTGATTCCTAAGTGGTCACCTTGGAGGTTTCCTGGTCGGTCACTTTCTTTCCCTATCATTTCATACCACACTATCATCTTTAAGATGCTATGCTTTAGATGACTAGCCCAATTGAAAGCCTTGAATATTGAATAGCAAGTAAACCCTTTCCTGACTCCATTTCCCAATGGTCTCAAGTGTTCTCCAAATTATCTCTCATTTGCCTAAAATCCTCTTTGCTCATCCTTGTCTTATATTGAACCCTTCCTTCCCGATTCCCAACAAAAAAACAAACAAACAAAACAAAACAAACCTCGCACTTTATAACTATTCTAATACCTTTAAAACAAGCTTCAAAGAAACATACCTTTGCCTATATAGAGAGATCCCTTTCTGGACCCAAGAGCGCTAGATCCTGAGCTCTGAAAGTGGTTCTGATGTTGTCTCATCTTTTGGTATTGCCAAACTTTCCAAAACATGGGAACTCCAACATAACCTACTAATATGAAATTTAAAACATGATCAAACCAAGTTTCAGCAATCTGATTTTTCAAGGGCCGTGGCATTTTGGACAAGCTACACACAGACTTTATTTTTGTACAAGTGAAAACTAGAAACTTGAGGGTTGTGATTCAGAATTGGTTCTGCATCCATATCATTTCTCTTGGTTCATATTTAATCTTTGGGAACCGGCATATTTTCCTAATCTAATCTACTGACGAGACAAGTTTACATGTGTTGGTAAGGTAAATCCTCTCTACGGATAGAAATGATCCCTCTAGCCATAGAGTGGGTCTAACAACAAAGGGATAAGCTAAAGTCTAGGTTCCTAATTACTTAATTAAAAGGACAAGGTAGATTGACCTACCTGGAGGCCAACGCTGTAGTGGTGGTAGCCTCTTGATCTCTACTTCGACGGGTCAGAATCCTTATGCAACAATGCTCGAATACCTGCATGAAGATCAGAAAACAAGAGCAACATACAAAACAATGATTTCATTCATAATAAAATAACCAGTCAAGGAGGGTTAATCATATTGCATTAAACAGAACATATTAACACAATATGGGAACTGGACAATAGTCGTGTATAGATATAAATAGAAGAAAGAGTTACAACCAAAGCCTTGACATCGCAACCTTGTTCAGTGGGGTTTAGTCAAAGCATGTATCGAAGGATCATTAGGAATTCAGATGGGATGAGGACACAAGCCTAAGCTCTCTCGAAAAAGGTATTTTCTTCCATTCTATCTCTCTAGCAATGTATAGCAATTCTCTTCAACTATTTAGCTATAATATGTTCATCTCTCTGTTCAACTCTAATATGTCCAACTAGTGCATCAATGGAAGATAGCTTTATTTATAGAGGGAAAGGAGGAGGTTGGGATCCCTACAATGATGGAAGAGAGGCCTTATCCCTTGGGAGGTTTCCCCATAAGGTGGAAACAAGAGGCCAAAGGAGGGAGTCCATGGTTTTTTAATCGAACCACTCCAGTTGACTCACCTATGAAGTTGTTAGGATATAAAATTTGCCTCTATATTTAAAAAACATTCCATTTGGCGCAGGGAATGCATTGGGAAAGAGTGCCAATGGGCGTGGGTCTCAGTGTTAATATTCCTCATTGGCATGAGGACATAAAGGGCTACTAGCACCAAGGAAAAAAAATGTGTTTCTGATGATCTTCTCAGGGAATTGTCAACAGAAGGAATATTGTCCTTATGGCAAGGGATGCAATGATCGTCCTTGCAAGGCATGCTACTGTTTATTAGTCACAACAATGACCCTCCAATGTGTGGGATGGGGATTTTAGGTACAATGAAATTTTTTTGTGTAACAGATGCCCCCTAAAGCATGAGGTCCGAGAGAGGGGGAGGGGTGAAATGCTTTACAAGAATGCGTTAAAAAAAAAACATCGCTGTTAGAAGACCTACAATTACAAATACAATTGATATCTTTGATACATGAATATGTGGTATGGGAACAGCCATCCAAAATAGAATACATATAAATTGAGATCTGAGGTATGGACACAACCATCTAGCAGTAAGGATCAACAAATAGACTCAGGTAGGGTCGCAACTATCCAATAAAAAAATTCATGAAATAAATCATGATAAACCATAATATCTTATAGCCTAGGTCTTATCATACAAAACCCAGGGTCTTGGGCTCTGTCTCGACCTAAAAAAGTACAAATTCAAGCATGTGATTACATGAGCTGGAGTCGAACATGCAAGAAAGTCATTACCAGCCAATGATGAAAGCTATTAATAGGCACGAGAGAAACCACCAATAATGAAAATGGCTCTCAAGGTACAACAATTACAATCCACAGAATGTGAACAATGATCTGACGCTAAACACCTATAGAATCACTCGATCGAAGGCCAATGACATAGACCTGTCGTCGAATGCGAAGAACATGCCATTGAGGCATGCAAGCTCCAAGGTACTGGAAAGGAGTCTCTAGATCGACTTCCTAGATAATGAGTTGGAGTCAACAGTAAGTGACCCAATCGAAGGAGGGCCATAATTTTTCCTATGTCATCGACACGAGACAGAGGAACATGATGATAGTGAATCAGGACCAATAGAGAATCAAAGGGAGGTTGAAAAAACTGCAAACTTCTCTTGAACATATCAGTGACATGACTCTGGATTTGGCAGTATTTGACATCAAGGGATCTGAGGTCATGGTGACATGACAGAGGTCAAAACAGATTACCCAAACCCATGGAGGAAAAAATGATGAAATGAGATGTCCCCAACCTGACACGAATGCAGACGAGTGTCATGTTCAAGAGCTACATACTGCCAACACAACTACAAACTGGTTCCATTTTTCCGCACCATTTCTGGCAAGTACCCCAATTATTTTTGAGAAAAAGCTTGAAGGGATAACATATGCTTGCAATGTAAGTTTTTCCTTCTGAAAAATCCATCCTAGTAAATTTTACAAGCCCTAGGAAGGAGGAACTCGAGTAACGTCATGGTGATGATTTCCGATGTCATCAGGGTTTAACGACTCTGAAAAAGGAAGAACTCGACATATTTTCATGTTTAGAGAGCTTGAAAAGAAGAAGAAAAGAAAAATCCATTAGGTCCCTTTTCATAAATAGTCTTTCAGATCTAAAAAGGTAGAAAACAACATCTAAAATAACCTCTTAGTCGCGACAGGCTAAGGTATTCCTTTTTCGTAAATAACCTATCCCAGCCTAAGAAAGGGGTAAATGTATACCAGGTAGATATCACTTCGCAGTTATTTAACGAGTTCAAAATGACAAGAGTCTCGACAATATTTTCAGTTTTAGAGAGTCAGAAAATATTTGAAAGATGACACCAACAGTGAATTTTTCATGTTTTTACCGAGTCTGAAAAAGTATAAAATACAACTCGTTACTTCATGGCTATCTCATTAAAGACCTATCACTGCATAAGATACAAACGTGAAACCCATTTCTCAAAATAACATAGTGAAATAATCTAAAAACATGTCTTAAAACCTAATTAGGGTTTCAAAAAAGTTACAAAATGGAAAAAATGGTAAAAAATAATTACATTTCACTTTTACCTCTTGTGGAGCAATAGTTACCCATTTTAGACTATGATTTTACAGCGACGATAGTGGGCGATCTAGAAAATCAATCTCGAATCCGTCAGTTCCAGGTAAGATTCGACATCCTTCCCTGCATTTTAATTCCACTTTTATTACCTACAACCCCAAATTTGAGATTTTGTGGGGGGTTTTGTAAAAAATAGGGCACGGTGGTCAGCGAGAGTATTGGGCACAGACTCACGCCAACTGCCCAATTTTTTGAACTGGGGTGTGCCCATTGGTGCGACTATTTCTAAAATAGTCACGCCAACCACACAGACCAATTTTGCTTGTAAATACAACCAAATAAGCCCAATTTATCAAATCAAAAGCTTTGAATTTGGCTAATGAAATTCATATGAACATGTTTGCAGGTGTAAAGTGGAAAAATGGTGATTGAGTGGAAGGAACAGGAACATAGTGAAGAAGATGAGATTTCCATGGACAATGAAAGATGCATGAAAGCTCTCAAAGACTGTGGACTGAAAAAATTATTCTTAACATCGTGCCTCAGAGCTCAACTGGAGCTGCTACAATACTTGATCAGTATCTGGGATGAAGATCAGGAAAAATTCATTCTTCCTGATCAGGAACTCAAAATTGATGTTTCAGACAATTATTTCATAACTGGACTATCACGGAGGGGGGAATACCAGTCCTGATAGTCACCTGGCCAACCATGGAGAACATGAGCATCGTGATTGATAGGGTATGTCAAGGGGCACGGAAAGGATCAGGAAGCGAGAAAGTGGATATCTAGACTATCGTGGAATTAGCACTAAAAGTAGTGTTACACACCATCACACGAGCTATGGGATCGCAAGCACTGCAGGAAGCAACAAAAACACAACTTCTTCTTGCAATATACTGTCTGACACCGACCTTCTACAACTGGGTAGAGGCAGTGACAATCAATATGAAATGTCAACTGATGAAATGCAAGAAGACCAAACTAAAGAAATTCAGATATGGATCCATCCTAGTATCATTCTTCCTGGAATGACTACCAATATTTTAGTGACAGGAGGTGATAGTTCCAACACCACTAACACAGGAGCCACGGATGGCCCATTGGTTAGCTCTGATGCCAAGGTCATGGGGTAGTCAACAGATGTCCTAGAGACTAGAGTTATTTGATTGGCTTTGCCGACAGCTAATTTTCGTGGAGGAATGGCCCTACTCTGGCACAGATTTCACTGGCGATCTGGATCTCCCACTCCGAGAGGGAGAGGATTGGGATGAAGCACTTGGTACGATTCATTTTTTATTTTCATGAGTATTATGATTTTTTTGTTATGTATGTTCTGGCATTAAATCCATGTGTGTGTAGATGTTGGCCCAGAGAGACCTACAGGTATGTCTCTGATAACGAGGCAAGTCCCTCGCAACTTTGATATTGCCCCTTATGGTGAGGGAGGCGAAGAGGAGGAGATCGTGTGCAACTTGGAGGGAATCACCTGTGGGGTCCTAGACTATGCACGATTCGACGATGTTCCTCATGCATACCAGAGACACATTATAGGGGTGTCAAACTGAGTTCACTGATTATTGAGGCAGATTGTACAGGCAATGACATGCTATCATTATCATCATGCTGATTAAACATCTAGGTTTTATTTCTACATATTTTTGAGAGACATGATGTCTCAAGATGTAACAGAAACACACATATTTTTTGGGACTTATGGTGCACACTGATGCAAACATTTGATATATATATATATATATATATACATCTATTTTCCTATTTGATATGGGTATTTTCATGTGATGATGATTTTATAGATTACGCAAATTTTAATCTAATACAATGTAAGCCATTGTATCAGTTAATGCATTCATTTGCCTAGGAATATGTTGATATGTGATATAATCAAAATGTATTTCCAGCAAATGAACACGTAAATACAACCTTATAATGTGAGGGTTTCTAACTTAATAATGTCCATTAAGTTGAAGAACAAGAAGCTGCGAGTCTAGATTTACAACCAATGCACATATGCTAAGGGTAATCGCCTCAGTTAATAGTTCAATGAAGGCACTATATTCAGTGACATTGTTTGTAGTTCATCCTAGATAAATACCTTGCAGATCTATCAACTCACCAGCAGGATCATAAATAACCCAGGCTGCCGAAGAAAATTTCTGGGTACTGCGGGAAGCACCTTTCGCGAAATTGAAAAAAGGGGTAATAGACATCTACAAAATAAGCAATGATCCAATAAGCAGGAAAACGCTCGCAAAAAACACCAAGAAAAAAATGTACAAAAATGAAAAGAACAAAACATGCACGAATGACTCATCATAATATTTTTTGACATACAACACATTTCTGGGCTGATCTAGAGGATGGCCTTCATAATCAATGAGCTCATAGGCCCCATTCTGCAAAACACACTTAACTATGTAGGGCCCATGCCACATGGGTTAAAATTTTCCTACCCCTAGCTGATCATGAGCTTGGTCGTACAGGAGGACGAGGTCTCCTTCTACAAAGGAGTGAAGGGAAACCAACTGGTCAAAATGAGCTTTGACCCACTTCTTTTGTGCCTCTATGACCAAAGCAGCAAAGCGGTGAGTTTCATCCAGCCTTTGTAAGTAGAGAAGATGCTCTTCTTCAGGTGAAGTTTTGGGTAGTAATTCAACAACCAACTTGAGTGAAGGGATTTCACACTCAATCAGAAGGGTAGCTTCCATATCGTAAACAAGCTGAAATGGAGTGAATCCAGTCGCATCCTTAACTGAGGTTCAATATGCCCAAAGAGCCTAAAATAACATGAGATGATAGTTGGATTTCTGCATCCCAATCATAAGCTGAAGCAGGGTGACAATAACTTTATTCATAGCTTCAACCTGGCCATTGGCCTAAGGATAGTACGGCGTTGAGCTGTCATGACGCAGGCCCAACTTAGAAGTCAACTCCACCACCATATAATGCTGAAAATGGGAACCATGATCGGTAACAATGTCTTGAGGGACACCAAACCTAGAAATTATGTGATTGAATATGAATTGAGCTGTTGTCTTACCGTCAGCCAGAAGTGTAGGCATTGCTTCGGCCCATTTGATGAGGTAGTCAATGCCTACGATAATATAAGCATGCCCCTCGACTGAGTGAGGGTTACACATCATAAAATCGATGCCCCACTTTGCAAAGGGACCAACATTAATGACATGGTGGAGATGTACAGGTGGCGTGCCCATTTTTCACTGATAGATCTGGCAATCATGACATTTATTAATAGCGACAATGCAATCCTTGAAGATAGAGGGCCAGAAATACCTAGTACGAAAAATATTTTGTGCAATGCCATAAGAAGACATGTGGCTGCCACAGGCGCCACTGTGAAAATCCTTCAGGGCTTTCAAAACCTCCTGGAGAATCAAACACCGTCAAAGAATGGAATATACTCCGATGCGGTAGTGTGTATCTACGACTATACGATAAGGTTGAAATTGATGGTGGACGTGTTAGCGAGCATCCTTCATCAACTCAGATATAAAAGTAGAAGTCTAAGATATATGATGATATCACCGTACCATGGATCGAGGGTGCTAATTAGAAAAAGTGTATCGTTTGGAATGCATTCCTCAGAACTAGACGGAGCAGCGTCAGAAGGGAGGAAGCAAATCAGATTGACAAATACTAATGATTTCTACGACTTGGAATTAGTAAATTCCAAATTGAAATCTTGGAGGATGACAATCCACTTTGAGTACTTTCCCCGGAGCGATTTTCGAGACAATATATAGTTGATGGGGTTGCATTTAGAAATCACAGTCACAGTACGCAACAGAATATAATGACGAAAACGTTGAACGACTTGAACCACAAATAACACTAACTTCTCAACATGTGCATAGCATGTTTCGGTATCGACAAGGTTACGAGAGAGGTAATAGATAACATGCTCATCACCATCATCATCATCTTGCACCAAAACCATGGAAATCGTATTGAAAGCGGTGGCTAAATAGAGGGAAAAATCACAATGATAATTCAGAGGACGTAATAGAGGAGTGTTGACAAGAAACGTCTTTAGCACATCAAAATACTTCTGGGAAATCTCATCCCAAAGGAATGGAATGCATTGCTTCAATAATCACGTGAATCTGTTAGCCACTTCCGCATAGTTAGGTATAAAATGACGCAAAAAATTAGCCTTCCCTTATAGACTCCACAACTGATGTAGTGAGGATGGAGAGGGGAGATTAATAATAGTGTCAACTTTGAGTAGATCGAGGAAGATTCCATCTTTGGACATGATAAACCCCAAGAGTATACCAGAATTGACGCAGAAGATGCATTTGTGCAGATTTAATTGAATGTTGTAGCATCGACAACGAAGAAATATCTGATGAAGATGGTCAGGGTGGTCCTTACGTTTAGCTGAATGAACTAGAAGGTCATCCATGTAAGGCTGCATGATGTGCTTAATATTGTGAAAAGCATAGGACATCACACGCTAAAATGTGGCCCCAGCATTTTTCAAGCTGAAAGGGAGCTTTTTGTATGCGAAAGTACCCTATGGATAGATGAAGGCAGTCTTATGTTGATCAGTCGGGAGGATGTTAATCTAGTTATAGCCAGAAAATCCATCCATGAGGAAAAAAATATCACTCCTCGCACAGTCATTAATGATTTGATCGATAAAGGGAGTAGGATAATTATCCTTAGGACAAGCCCGGTTTATGTCACAATAATCAACACAAACCCAAATAATACCCTGTTTCTTATCTACAGGGACAATGTTAGACACCCATTCTGTCAAGGGAATCAGATAGATAAAACCAGTGTTGAGAAGTTTTTCAACTTCACCCTTAATGGCAGTGGTCTTTCTACGGTGCACAGGACAAAGATGCTAATGAATAGGCTTCGAACCAGGGTAGGTAGGAATATCATGCACCACTATACTAGGATTTATGTCGAGCATCTCTTTGTAGGACCATGCAAAGACTTCACAAAACTCGTGGAAAGGGATACTATAAACCTGAACTTCATTGGAAGAGTAGGTGACCCCGATATGGATGTTGTCGACAATCCCTGGTTTCACGAAAATGTCGATATGCATCGTTTGCATGATATTACTCAAGTTACCCTCCGTAAAAACTTCATGTGTCATAATAGGTGTTTGAAGCAGAGGAGAAGGAACCTGAGATGAAAACCTCTCAAGACACATAGACATGGCCCCGAGGCCAGGCATGAATGAAGAACGATGATTACTATAATCCCACAGAGGATCCTCGAGAGACATAGTTTCCATGATGGCTTCATCAAAGGAAAATATCTCTTTTAAGGGATCGAGTGAATCCAAATCGCCGAGCCAAGGGGATTGAGAATTAGTGTTAAGAGACATGCTCAAAGGAGCATTATCAGAAGGCAGAGGCTCTGAAGCCGAAATAAGCTCACAATAGTCAATATCGATCGGACTTAATGACATTGAATCTCCAAACGAATTGATTTGTTCAGGCGAAGGGATGATCCATGGGTTGTCAGACCAAGAGATCATATTTATGTGAACAGTGTTGGGTGGAGGAAGAGGAAAAATACCCATGAGAGCAGGATCTTTGAAGAGACCCAGCCCCACGCTCTTGTAGGGAGTTGGGATTTGATCCACATACGAAACGTTGTTCTCGAAAGAAGTGAAGAACTAAAATTGATCAACAGTAACAATATTTCCTTCATGCAGGAATTTCAAAACACGAAAGAGAGTGGACAGAATGCATAGCATGGCGTGAGTCCAACGGGACTGAGGAGAAGATTGTAATTGAGCTTGGCGTCAAATACTTCAACCTTGACATTGATTGTCTTCAATTCTAATGTAATCAACAAAATAGTGAGAACACCAAGAGTTTTAGATTCCCTTCCATCAAATGCTTCAATGGCATTTGGTGATGAATTCAGTGCTGGAGAACCAATAGCTTTCCAGCAAGTAGATGACATGACGCACGTAGTTGCACCCTCATCCACAACTACCCGATGGATATTTAGACCATTAATACCAACTTTTATGATGAGCGCAATTTGGTGCAGGAGTCATGGAATGAAATTATCCAAGTTAAAAGCGAGAAGGCTAGTATCAGTAGGATCAACCTCGCTGATTGTAGATAGCAAAGCCTTACATTGAGATAGACAACCCTGAAGTACTTCTAATGCAGACATTGCAGATGGTGCCTGGGCCAGATCCTCAACAATACTATAATGTTGAGCAGCATGGGTATTGGGATTATAAGAAGATTTTTGGAGTACACCTTTGGAAGGTGGCTGTACAATAGGCTCAGTACTGGGCCTTTCAATCTGAAGAGGGTCAGAAGCAGGCAGAGGAGGAGGACCATCACCGATCTCTTTCCCTGCTGCTGGACATGATCCATTATAATATTTCGACCAAGTGGCAATAGAAACAGATGTAGAACCATTCATCATGAAAACCTAAGAGCTAAATGTGGCAGAGGACTGAGGTTTCTCTACCATCTGGGTCTACTGTGATGGGAAGGGTTCTTTGAGAACAGTCATATTTCCCTGGGTGCCTTTGAGCAGTCTAATTACTTCGACCCGTCAAGGACAGTCCTTGTTGTAGTGCTCTTCGTCACAAATCAAACAGGGTTGCTTCGACTTGCACTGTGAACCATCATCAACACGTGGTTTAGACAAATCCTATTTCGTGGTGTCGGCTTTGGCCTTACCTTTACCCTTCTTTTTCCCCTTGGAAGTTTTATCCGCCAGATTGGCCTAAAAGAAATTGACTTCTGTGGTAGAGCCAAAATTCGGGGTAGGATAAGAAGCAGTATCATTGGAAGGATTAGAATTTTGCTTCCCAGGATATGAAGATGAAGATTTCTGAGAAGTCTGAGACATGGAAGCGATGATACTGTCAAGGGATGACGTCGCTGGTGCTTTGGAAGTTCCAGGTCGAGGGGCATCAGGAAAGATATCATATAATGTGCCAAACTGAAAGTACAGAAGATCAAGGTACTGGGCACGAGCAATGACCTGTTATTCAGTTACAAATGCCCCCATAGCTATGTCTTTAGCGATTTGATTGACAAATGGTGTAGTGAACCAATCAGTTAGAAGTTGATCAGGAATATCAAACTTGATAAAATGACAACGATGCCTCCATTCATGAATATGATCCGACATATGAGTAGCTTAGTCCTGTTTCAAGGATGTGAGGAGGTGTGTCCCGGTCTCATAACGAACCGATAACTGAAAATGTGTAAGAAAGGCCATGGCTAAAGAGTTGAAATCTTGAAAAATGCCATGAGATAATTCAATGTACCACTTTGCAGCATCACTAGTAAGAGTCCTTTGGAAAAGAGGGAGTCAGATGGAATCGTTAACCCAAGAGTAAGAGGAACACCACAAGTGGTATGTCATAACATGTGCTTGGGGGTATTCTCTGGACTTGCCCTCAAATTGGAGGCCAATATGGGTTGTGAAGAATTGGATTTTTCATTAACTTTGACACATCTGACAATTCCAACGTAGCGAGAAATGGTAATTGAGGACTAAAAGGCATAGGCGGTCATTGATGAGTACCAGTGTTAACATTCCACCCAGGCTAGGAGAAATTTTTCCCCCATATGTTTTGTCCCAGAGGATTATGACCATAGGGGTTATAAGCCTAATAGTTCTTCCCATACTGGGGTTGAGGACCAGGATACTTCTTCTGAGCATACCATTGGGGTCCTTGCTAAGAAACATATGGATTCTATTGCTGAACGTAAGAATTTCCTTCTGGTGGATTATACACCATCTGGGATTGATTTTGAGGGTAATAAGTAAAACCTTGGGGTGCACTATATACTGATTGATATTGACCTTGAGGAGGGTAAGTAGCGCCTTGAGGTTGAGTAGGTGGACCCTGCTGAGCAGGTTAAATGGATTACTAAGCTGGTAAAATGGGTTGAACCGGCTATTGGGCTGGTTGAATAGCTTGAACCGGCTACTGAATGGGTTGAGCAGGTTGAACCGACTGCTGAGCAAGTTGAATTGACTATTGAGATTGGGAAGGTTGTCCCTGCAGAGAAGGTTGGCTTGGATACTGAGGGCCACTAGGTTTCCCTTGTGGAAGAGGTTTGCTTGATGGTTGCAATGGACCAGGTTGTCCCTGATAACCAAGTTGACTTGGAGCAAGACCGTAGGGTTGTCCTTGTTGCACAAAATTCTAGCCTTGCTAGATGTAAGGCTGCTGCTGTTGTACAAGAGGTTGTCCCTGTGGTGGATACATTTTTCCCCTAGAAACGTAAGATGTTACTGGATGATATTTATATTGAGGCTGACCGAAAGGACCGTAGGGTTGTTTGACCGAAGGTTGACCCTCTAAGGGTTATCCTTGCGGACCATAAGGTCCCTGTTGAATCAAAGGTCCTTGATGAGGAACAGTCCAGTAGGGATCTTCTAGAGGTAGATAGACAACCTGATTTGGAACGATAGGATGAAAATAAATAGGATTATCGTAGACATCATAGTGATGCGGAGGATTGACAGGAGCTTGGGGTTGTTGAGAACCATGAGAGTTCTACTGCTGAACAGCTAATAGATACTCTTTAAAAGTAAGGCCACTAGGAATCATAGGAGTAATCGAAGCTACACTAGAAGTAGGCGTGGCCTCCACAACATGGGGTTGTGATTTACCGAGGCCAGGATTGACATGAAACATGGGATTAAGAAAGATAGACCTGCAAGTGTGAAAAGATCCTGACGACTGATGTGTAATAACCAATGCAGATGAAGCCAAACAGATGGTATGTCAGACCAGGACAAATGTGATGATAGCCAACGAACTAGGTGTCAAAGGAAACATTCGTAAGGAAGGAAGGACCAAAATCCTGGGAGGAGTCGATGTATTGGACTATGCTATGGACACAACACTAGAAATAATGTCACTCAAAGTCTAATAACTGGGTGGAAGTGACACTGATGGAGGGGAAGATTTATTAGAGACATGCGAGAGATCTTCAGGGAAAATTTGATATTCTCCTGTAGAAAAAAGCAAGCCTTCACTTTTAACTGGACTCGAAGAATCCATGTCTAACGAAGCCATAAGATCGTTGAAAAGATGATGAGGAATAGGAGATATAGTAGTGGCTATAAATGGTGAACCTGAAGTAAGAGGAGGGAACTCTTCCTCGCTCCCAAAACCAGACCAAGCACCTTGAGGAGGAAAATTTAATTCAACTGACTCTTCAGGAGGAGATCAGGTAGCAAGAGATAAGAGAGTCAGGAGAATAGGCTTCGAAAACTAGGCAGACCTAGTGGACTGAGGGGTTTCTAAAGAAACATCAGGAAAAGAACTACCTCTAGGAGGCAGTGAAGAAGACGAAACTGGTGGTTCCACCACTGTGACAGTATTTCAACATGAGAAGGACAATGATATAACCAATTCAGGGCTTCAGGATCAAAGTCTAAGGAAGTACAAAAACAAGCCAAGTATAAAAATTTTAATGGGCGTGTGATTGTGGGTAATTAATTTTATGACACTGGAACAAAACTTTTCTATTTCATGTTTTGAGAGTCGAGAAATAGACAAAAGATGACTCTAGTCACTTTCAATTTTAAACGAGCATGAAATGAAAAGTGCTCGATGATCTCTTCTCTTTTTAAGGAGTCACAAAAAGATCGAAATGAATACTTAGGTAATCTAAGCAAGAGGGTGTACCAAGTTTCTGTGAGCTTCCATATAAACCTTGGTAATCAAATGAAAGAGAAATGACCAAGGACTTAACGTACGTGTAGGTAGTCACCCTGAATGCTTTGTTCAGTGTATCATGGTTACAGGGTGGTAGACTCAGCTTCCTATGGATAAAGGATTTGAACCTATAGGGGTCTCCCTTTATATACGCGATGGCATGGGGAGCACAATTCCATACTAGTGTTGTCTAAAGCTAGATGGCGAACGACAGCTACTAGGTTTAAAGACGCCAGAACATGTCTCTAGCCTAGACCGCTAAATATGTTGTGTTGGGTTCCAATTCTTCCTTAGGTTAACTGAATGAATTTTACAGTTGATCATGAATTAATATTTCCACTGAATTTTGATCTCAAATTCCTAAATGCATGCTATATACAAAAGAACACCATTTTCCATTCGATGAATGCTAACTTAAGAGAAGGATAGAGAACTTTAAAAAATAATCAAACAATGAAAGCATACGAAAAATTCCCCTAATGCATCTAATACAATCTAAACAAAATTGAAAAATTATTTCCTAGTTTATCAAGCACTAGTTATTCAAAATATCTTTTCATTTCAATGCAAACTAAATAATGAATTTTTTTTTTTTTTAATGAATGATGCACAAAATGCACTAATTACATTAAAAGCAAAGAGAACACTAGTTTTTAGTATTGTGGATGTATATATATAAATAGAATGATTCAGAAGCAATACAAGCACAAACACACTCAAACTAATGATGCACTCCTTCAAATAAAAAGAAAAATTTTAAAATGACCCAAACAAACAATGTGATGTATGCTCAAAACAACGATATGGAGAGTCAAATGGAAACCAAAGGGATAATTCAACAAACCAAAAATTCAAAGGGATCAAGAAAGACAAAAGAAATTGATTAGGGAATTGACAAAAACAAACGACTCAAACTTCAATCAGAAGGCTCAGTGAGCGAAAGGAACCTAGAAACCCTAGGGCTAGAACTGCACCGATGAGAGAATGGACAAACAATTGAGAAGGGAAAGCCTACAGAAGTCAAAACAACTCCAAAAAGACTAATTGGAAAGCAGGAAATAAGCCAGAGTCAAGAAAAACTGACAAAAAACTCATTAAAAGAGTCAAACCAAATCCTACAGGATTCAACATGACTGTGAGGTGGTAATCCACGCCAAACAGAGGTTGGTGCTACTGCAGCAAAGGAAACAAGCGCCAATTGGCATGATTGTTAAAAAACAAAACACGCCAAGCTAGATAGCTATGGGAAAATGGGAAAACCAATGAGCAGAGGTCAATCCTAACACTCTGGAGCTGAACAGGAGTATTCTAGAAAATCATACAAGAAAATCGAGATAGACAAGAAAGTAAATGATCGAAGTCACACGGGAAATGAACTGAAAAACTCACACTGATCCCCAGCGAAGTCGCCAATTTGTTGGTAAGGTAAATCCTCTCTATAGGTAGAGACGATCCCTCTAGCCCTAGAGTGGCTCTAGAAAAAAAGGGACAAGCTAAAGTGTAGGTTCCTAACTACTGAATAAAAAGGACAAAGTAGATTGACCTACCTGGAGTCCAACGTTGTATTGGTGGTAGCCTCTTGATCTTTGCTTCGACGGGTCACAATCCTTATGCAACAATGCTCGGATACTTGCACGAAGATCAGAAAATAAGAGAAACATACAAAACAATGATTTCATTCATAATAAAATAACCATTCAAGGAGGGTTAAGCATATTGCATTAAATATACCATATTAACACAAGATGGGAACCAGAGAATAGTCATGTATATATATAAATAGAAGAAAGAGTTAAAACCAGAGCCTTGACGTCGCAACCTCCTTCAGCAGGGTTCAGTCGAAGTGCATCTTGAAGGATCGTCAGGAATTCAGACGAGATGAGGATGCAAGCCTAAGCTGTCTTGACAAAGGTCTTTTCTTCTTTTCTATCTCTTTAGCAATGCACATGAATTCTCTTCAGCTATTCAGCTATAATATGTTCAGCTCTATGTTCAACACTAATATGTTTAGCTAGTGCATCAATGAAAGATAGCTTTATTTATAGAGTTAATGTAGGAGGTTGGGATCACTACAATGATGGAAGGGAGGCCTTATCCCTTGGGAGTTTTCCCCATAAGGTGGAAACAAGAGGCCAAAGGAGGGAGTCCGTGGTTATTCAATCGAACCACTCTAGCTGACTCGCCCATGAAGTTGTTAGGATAGAAACTTCACCTCTATATTTTAAAAACATTCCATAAATATCTTGGAATGGGTAATGCACTGGGACAGAGTGCCAATGGGTGCAGGTCTCAGTGTTAATCTTCCCCATTGGTGCAAGGACATAAAGGGCTCTAGAGCCAAGGAAAAAACATGTTTTTCTGATGATCTTCTCAGGGAATTGTCAACAGAAGGAATATTGTCATCATTGAAAGGGATGCAATGATGGCCTTTGCAAGGCATGACACTCTTTATTAGTCACAGAAATTACCCTCCAATGTGCAGGATGGGGATTGCAGGGATAGCGAAAAAATGATGTGTAACAACATGGTTTGGAAAAACTTATTTCACTAACCTATCAGCGTAAATTTAAAACATGTCCAATCATGATTAGGCTAAATGACTGAACAAGAATCTCTTTTCTTCAACAGTAGTGGAATTTAGGCTTACAAACTTTTAGAATTTTTTTTTTTTTTTTTGGTATGGGGCTGTACCTATTCTTTTTCTTGCCCTATTTTTATTCTTTTCTCTGTTTTTGTGTTTTTTTTCTGATTTTTCATCACACAATGTTATGTACAATGAATGAAAGTTTCAAACTAGGAATTTCAACAAAAATAGTGCTTGAGCATCCTGCCATTGACATGACCTTAAAATAACTCTATTCCATCCATCTCTTGCAAAAATAATGCATTGTTACCTCTAACTGAATGGATGATGTATGGACCCTATTAGCCACCTATGAATTTTTTGACAAGCAAACAAGTGATTGAAATGTTTTTGAGCCTTCAAGAAATACATTTCCTTCGAAAAAATATCATTCTTGAACCCTCCCTATGACTTTCCCTTTGGGAGCTCTTGGTTAGTTGTTATGCAAGTAATCCCCTTTCATGACCCCATAGCCCAATGGATTGACACTTTCTTGACCCATCTTCTTTTGTCGAAACATCCATCTACTTTGTTCCTTCCTTACCTTTATAAACTTCTTAGTTAATGATCTCCAATCAATCCAACCAACCAAAAAAATAAAATCAAAACCCCTGTACTTCATACCTAGCCTAATATCTCATTTTGAGCTTCAAAGACATATCATTCTTTGCATTTATAGAGAGATCCATCTCTGGACCCAGGAGGGCCAGATCCTAGGATTCAAAAGTGGTTTGATGTTGTCTAGTCTTTTTGTCTTGCCAATCTGGCCAAAACACTGGAACTCCAACATAATGGTGACTCCACTGGGGAAAAAATCAGACCAATAGCCTTTAGATTGGTATTCAATTGCTGATGGTGGAAAACAACCCGCTTCAAGCATTCACATTCATCCACCTGGCGACTCCACACTCCATAAATCCTAATAGAGCTAATGATTCCACTGGTAGAAGACTCTGAACTGGTTGAGAAGATGCAATGACCTCTTTTCACAAACATGGATCCAAGCATGGACAGAGAGGAAAAGCTAGATGCTTTGTCAGATAGATTAACAAGAGTGGTAAACATGTTTGGTGAAATGATAGTGAAGGTGTATGAGGCTAATTTAAATGCAAATGTTGATTATTTAGAGCAGCCCATGCTTCTTCCAGAGTGAGAGCAAGCTCAACCTATGCAAGACCTAGATAATGAGCAAGACATGTATGATGCACAAGAATCTATAGAAGACGAAGAGGAAAGTGATCAAGAACTGCCTGATTGCTTACCCATGTCGTGTACCATGCTGATTAGAGAACATCATGACTTGATGTCAAAGGCTAATAGGGAATGCTGCATTGAAGAAACAAGAAACCATTTAGAATATACAGAATCTGAGGTGGAAGAAGAACCATCACACATAGAGGCTCCCCCTCTAGATGATAATTAATCACAGATTCCACTAGAAGAGTGGCATCCTGATCATATAGAAGAAATAACTCGTGAGCCTTGCATCTTGACTGAATATCATCAAGATCATGAGGATTGGTTTAAATCAGAAAAATATCAGAAAACATCAACAAATCCTCAAGGTTCCCCTGCTAGCACTAGTGAAGATATCCTAGAAGAGGCTGAAGAAGACATCCAGCCTCATGATCAGTTGATACAAGAGAAAGAGGATTGTTGTTCTTCTGTCCATGTTGATAAGGAAATCCCTCTTTTGACAGAAGAAGAGATTGATTAGTTATTAAATTAGTAGTCCACCTTTGAAGTCTTTCATAGAACACACACTCCTGCTCATTCATCTATTGAGTTCGATTATGCAGATTTCGAACACCCCTCTGTAAATCAGAATGAAGAAAGACTTGCTAATTATCCTATATGTTTGTTTGGTAACATTGCTTTCATTCATGATTTTCCTATTTTTGATCTATCTGATGATGATTTTCTCCAAATATAAAAGGACCTTGCAAAGCCATCATTAGTAGATTTGTGGGAGGAATATCAGTTCCCTCAACTCCAAGGAAGTATTGAGCCCAGTCAGGCTATCTATGATACTGATGGAGAAAGTTATGAAAGCCTTTTAAAAGATGAATATTGATTGGGTTTTCACTCTATTACACCTTTAATCATCAATGATAGTTTCCATGTGATTGGAATTCAACAACCTTTCATTTCAGAGGAAGAAAAGGAAAATGAAGAAGAGATTTTTTAGCAGTTTGAAAGTAAGGAGTCTTCTCTTAAAAAAGAGGAAGCAATGGAACAAACCACTGCTCATGAATTCATTGATCTTCTCATAGAGCTCTGCCCACCAAATCAGAAGATCTCAGAGCTACAAGAGGACAACCCTGCAATATATGATGAGTCCTCCAGTTCAGAAAATGAAGAAGATGAGGGAGATCCTCTTTCTCAAGAGAGTCTTGTTCTTGATCCAGTGGAAGAGGAAGCAATCCTGGTTGAAACCTGCCTGCCAAATATTCACAACTAGGTATCATTTGATGATCCTTATGCTCATTTCCTGCATACATTTGAAGAAGGATCAAAGGTCATTTTGAGCAGTTGGTTGCAGACAACAAGAAATTTTTAAAAATTGTTGTTAAAAAACAAAGAGAATGGGAGTGGCCTTGTCTATCCAGCATGCTCAAAGAGTTGAGAAGAAAAGACCAGTCATGGGATCATCTGATTGACTGGATGTATTAGAAGAGAGTGTTTATAAGCTATACTTGTAAATGTTCCAGTTAGAGTAGGGTAGGTAGGAAATTTCAATAAAGCTCAGCCTATGAGCATTTAGTTAGTTGTTTTTAATTTCTGCAAAATCAAGCAAACCAAATAGTCTAATCCTGGTTTGACTGTTTTTCAATTTCTTTCTTAGAATGTAGAGAAGAAATCTTCTAGACTGTTTAATCATAGTAGATAGTGGTTTAGGTAGAGAAGCTATGAGACTAACCTTTTAATCTGGTGTCATGGAGAAATAAGGGTAGAAATAGAATAGGTTTATTTTATTGTTTGTAAAAAAGGTCTGCAAGTCCAAATGCACCCAGAAGAAAAATGTTAGGACAATAGTGTGGGTAGGTAGTTGTTTGGGAAAATATTACTACTGATAGATGTCTTCATGATTTGTGGCAGCTTATCCAAGAAAGAAAAGGATGTGTCAAGTACCAGGCATCTGGCCTACTCCAAAGATCATTTTCTGAATTCTTGACACCTTCAAGAAGATGCCATACCCATGTGGAGCCACTGTTAGCCACCTATGAATTTCTTGACAAGAAAACAAGTGACTAAAATTTTTTTGAGCCTTCAAGAAATACATTTCCTCCAAAAACATATCATTCTTGAAGCCTCCCTATGACTTGCCCTTTGGAAGCTCTTAGTCAGTTGTTATGCAAGTAATCCCCTTTCATGACTCCATAGCGTAATGGATTGGCACTTTCTTGACCCATATTCTTTTGCCAAAACATCCATCTACTTTGTTCCTTCCTTACCTT
Source organism: Pinus albicaulis (assembly GCA_034641835.2). Lineage (NCBI taxonomy): Eukaryota > Viridiplantae > Streptophyta > Pinopsida > Pinales > Pinaceae > Pinus > Pinus albicaulis. The sequence continues at coordinate 1,378,899,160 of CM076577.1, read as the reverse complement.
TATAACATTCTTATTTAATGATCTCCAATCAATCCAACCAACCAAACAAATCAAATCAAAACCCCTGTACTTCATACCTAATCTAACATCTCATTTTGAGCTTCAAAGACATATCTGTAGGTTTTAACCCTAAACGGAAATTATCTACACACAAATATTATAACAAAAAATAAACAATAGCGAGACAATAAAACATAAAACAGATAAACACAGAGATTTTCCCCTGGATCCCAAATCAGGACGACCAGCATGATTTTTCATTATTTTCTTTTAGTGTTACAACACATATATATACATGCCGAAGCATACATGAACCCTAATCCATTAACCCTAGATTAGAACATAACCATAGTTCCCTTGACCGGATCTACAAAAATACCAAGGGCAAAAAACCATCGTACCCCAAAACCATGTGCAAAACCATGCACAAAACCATGGGCGCGGACTACCCACTGGAAATTAAGGACCAAAATATTTTCGCTGGGGCGCTGCCCTAGACCCGTTGCGTGTGCTTAGTCGTGGAAAGAATATAACACATACCCAACATTCTCCCACTTGTTGCTTTCTTTCCACAGGGGGGCACAGGAGAGTTTAGTCACTGGCCCAATTCTTCAACACCCATTGTTAATTCTCTACACCAAGAGAACTTTTGAGTGCTCACAGACTTCATCAATGCATCTGCAACATTCTTAAAAGTGTCCACCTTTATCAGCAACACCATTTTAGCCTCAACCATTTCTCTAACAAAGTGATATTGAACATCAATGTGCTTTGTCTTTGAATGATAAGCAGGGTTCTTAGCCAATAAAATTGAACTTTGGCTATCACAGTCTATCCTTATAGCTTGTTGTACCAACCCCATACTTGAACATAATCTCTGCAACCAAACTACTTCCTTGCTTGCATGAGTGGCTGCTATGTATTCTACCTCTGTAGTTGAAAAAGCCACTACAGACTGTCTTTTACTCATCCAACTAACTGCGCCTCCAAATAGGCTAAACACATACCCACTTCTAGATCTTCTTTGGTCTAGTTCTCCAGCCTAGTCTGCATCAACAAAACCATGAATGTCCAACATTCTTTCCAATCCTGGTCTTCCCTGGTAGCACAAGCCATAATGACTAGTGCCACGTAAATATCTAAAAACCCGCTTCACTGTTGTCAAATGCTCCTTCCCTGGGTTTGACATAAACCTGCTCAATACTCCCACTACATGTGCGATGTCTGGTCTAGTACAAACCATTGCATACATCAGGCTACCCACTGCACTTTCATATGGAACACGGGACATATCCTCCGCTTCTTCTTGTGTCTTGGGACATTGTTCAACAAATAGCTTTACACCTACAGGAATAGGAACATTCACCAGTTTACTATCATGCGTATTGAACCTCTACAATATAGTCTCGACATACTTCCTCTGGTTTAACCAGAGCTTCCTCTTTGCCCGATATCTCTTAATTTCCATGCCCAAAATATAGTTTGCAACACCAAGATCCTTCATGTCGAATTTCGAGAATAGTTGGGTCTTCAAATCTTCGATAATTTCTTTGTCATTTCCAATCAACAACATATCATCCACATATAAGGCCAAATAAATAACATGGTCACCAATTAATTTAAAATAAAGACAGTGATCCTCCTTGCTTTTGGTGAATCCAAGTCCCCGTATATAGGTATCAAATTTCTGATACCACATCCTTGATGACTATTTTAACCCATACAGAGACTTCTTCAACCTGCATACCAGTTATTTCTTACCCTTCACCATAAAGCCTTCAGGTTGCTTCATTTAGATCTCCTCTTCTAGATCCCCGTGAAGAAATTTTGTCTTCACATCCATCTGCTTATCTCAAAATCAAATGCAGCAGCAACAAATAAAAGTAATCTAATAGAAGTAACTTTGGCAACAGGAGAAAAAATATCACCAAAATCAATTCCCGGCACCTTGGAATAACCTTTTTCTACCAACTGAGCTTTGTATTTCTCCACCTTCCCTTCTACATTCATCTTCTTTTTAAACACCCATTTTCTCTCGATGGGCTTCCTTCCAGCCGGTAACTCCACTAGATCCCATGCCTTATTTTTGTGCAAGGATGCCATTTCATCAACCATGTCCTCCTTCCAAAGTTTTCCATCCTCTGAATCTACTGCATCCCTGACAGTTATGGGATCATCATCAGTTATAGTTAAGGAAAATTTTGAACAGAAATTAGATGGACTATACCTTTCTGGTTGTCTTATTTCCTGAGCTGATCTTCTCACAGCTAGAGTTTGTGGCTCTTCCCCTTCTGAGTCTTCTTCTGTTGTATAGTCTTATTCATCCTCCTTTAGCTCGAACTCTATCTTCTCAAGTTCCTTTGGTATGAATTCATGTTTAACAACATCTTTCACCTCTCTAAACACCACATCTCGGCTATACACAACCTTCCTTGTTTCCGGGTTCCAAATCTTGTAACCTTTTAAACCATCCTTATACCCAATAAAGATGCACCTTTCAGATTTATTATCCAACTTGGTCCTTTTCTCCTTTGGAACATGTACATATGCATCACATCCAAATACCCTTAGATGTGAAAGAGAAGGTTTCTTACCAGTCCATACCTCATGTGGGGCCTTATCCTCCAACACTGATGAAGGTGATTTGTTAACCAGATAGCATGTAGTCTCCACTGCCTCTACCTGCACTTGTCCTAACCCTAAGACCACCGAGTACAGCTTCTTGCCTTTTCCAATGAAGCAGTTCTTTTCATTCTTGGCAAATCCATTTTGTCGAGGTGTGTGGAGTAGTATTCGGTCATGCTATACCACACTTCTTACGTAACTCTTCAAGTCAAATTCTTTCTTGCGTAACTCCCACCCACCATTATCTGTCCTCAGCACCTTTATCTTCTTCTCTATCTGGTTTTCCACCAGAGCCTTAAATTCTTTAAATCTGTCAAAGACTTTAGATTTCTTCCTCAAGAAATATATCCATGTATTCCTTGAGAATTCATCTATGAATGACACATAGTACATAGACTTTCCCAGTGAAGTAACTGACACAGGTCCAAACACGTCATTGTGCACAAGTTCTAATATCCTTTTTGCCCTCTTAGCACCAGAAGGAAAACTCAACCAATTCTACTTCCCATATACACAATGTTCACAGAAATCGAAATCCAGAGATAAATTAGACATACCTTCTACCATACCATTTCTATGCAGTATCCGAATGCCCTTCTCTCCAATATGTCCAAGCCTTTGATGCCATAGCATGGTCTTTTCTCCAGAGATAGCTAGGCTTTCCGCTCCACTTTTAGGAACCATAAAATTGTTACACCCATCAATAATAGTGCTACCTTGTAGCTTGTATAGAGTTCTATTCCAAACTCCCCGCATTAATACCAGTGCTTCCCGAACCATCTTGTAGGCGTCTTTCTCGAACACTTTTTTTACACCTGCATCATCCATCTTGCTTACAGAAATCAGATTTCTGGCCAATGCAGGAATATGCAAAACACCAGGAAGTGTTCTAATCCTTCCACCTAGCAGCTTCAGCTTGAGATTTCCATGTTCGAAGATTCTAGCCTTCCTATCATCCCCTAGGAAAATATCACCACCATCATATTTCTCATACTCGCAAAACCACTCCCTATGGGGAGTGAAGTGAAAGGATGCACCTGAGTCAATCAACCATGACTCATGATCTACATGTGTATTTGAATAAGAAGCCAAATACACATCCCCACCTTCATCCGAGGTGGTTTTTGCCTCTATAGAAGGAGCATCATCAGATCCCTTTCCTTTCTCAGGAGCTTTAGATCTGCACTCCCTTGTAGTTCCCTTCCTTTCCATATTTTCAGCATACGTTTACAAACTTTCCAGGATATTTAGATCTCCCTCTAGATTTGGATCTCCCACTCGAAACTTTATTCTTGTTTCTGTTTTGGGACCTTCCTCGTACAGATAAGGCATCTCCATTCTGGCCCTCCATATTTCTTCATCTCATTTCCTCCGACAACAAGGCCAAGACAATGTCATCAAAATTCAAGGTAGTTGTATTGCTACCTATTGCAATAACCAGACTGTCCCATGAGTCTGGTACAGAACATAACAAACTGATGCACTTATCTTCATCTAAGATTTTAATATCAACAGATGACAACTAACTTACCACAATATTGAAGGTGTTCAGATGCTCTGTCACTGAGTCTCCATCCTTCATCCTTAGGTTATACAGCTTTTTCCGTAGGAACAAATTATTCACTAGAGACTTAGATTAGTACAAAGTCCCAAGTTTTTCCCACAAATTCTTCGCCGTAGCTTCCCCAGATACATTCAACAATACTAAATCTGAGACACACAGCTGTATTGTGCTCTTAGCCTTCCGATCCAATTTCTTCTAGTCTTCATCTGACATTGTCGTTGGTTTAGTACCTAGATCTACCATGATCCACTGATATTTATCCATCAGTAGATCCTCCATATTGAGCTTCCATAACTCAAAACTCTGAACATTAAATTTCTTGATCTCTATCTTCCCGCCGCTTGCCATATTCTTTCACCGCAAGAATAGATCCCATAGATCTCCCACTGAACAGGGTCTACCTCAGGCCCGAGCAAAAAACCCTCAGCAACAAAGGCATCCCCTTGAAGCCGAAATAACTCTAATACCAAATGTAGGTTGTAACCCTGAACAAAAATTATCTACACACAAATCATGTAACAGAAAATAAACAATAGCAAGAGCATAGAACATAAAACAGATAAACACAGAGATTTTCCCATGGATCCCAAATTGGGACAACCAGCTTGATTTTTCATTATTTTCTTTTAGTGTTACAACACATATATATACATTCCGAAGCATAAATGAACCTAATCCATTAAACTTGGATTAGAACATCACCATAGTTCCCTTGATCGGATCTACAAAAATACCAGGGCCGAAAACCATCGTACCCCAAAACCATGTGCAAAACCATGCACAAAACCATGGGCGCGAACTACCCATCGGAAATTAAGGACCAAACAATTTTCACCGAGGCGCTACCCCAGACCCCTTGCGTTTGATTAGTCATGGAATGAATATAACACATACCCAACAATATCATTCTTTACATTTATAGAGAGATCCCTCTCTGGACCCAGGAGGGCTAGATCCTAGGATTCAAAAGTGGTTTGATGTTGTCTAGTCTTTTGGTCTTGCCAATCTGGCCAAAACACTGGAACTCCAACAGACCCTTCCAAAAAATTTCAAATTTTCCATGCTTTCCTTTATCCTCTCTTCTTGAATCCCACTTCAGCACTTTCTCTCCAATCTGGAAATCATTAGCCTTTGTTATTATATCAAATATCTTCTTGATGTTCTCTTGCACTATTTGTGTTCTATTGTAAACTTCTACCCTTGATTGCTGCAAATGAATGGTTTGGTTCAGCCTCCTTTGCATATAATTCTCTTCTGATTGTACCCCTTGAAGGAGCTTCATCACTGGGACTCCCAAGGATGTTGGGAAACTACATCCATGCCATACACTAGTTGATAGGGAGACATATTAATATATTTCTTGCTTGTTAATCTGTCACCCCATAGTGCATGCACTAGTTTTCTATGCCATGAATTTTGGTTCTCTTCCAGCAGCTTCTTGATGATGTTCACCAAAAATTTGTTAGAGGACTCAACCAACCCATTACATTGAGGGTAATAAGATGTAGAATCCCTTAGTGTGATGTGATACTTGTAGCAAAAGTCCACCATTCTCTTGGACTTAAATGCAGCAACATTATCGATGATGATTTTTCTTGGACAACCAAACCTCGACAAGATGTTGGTTTCAAGTAATTTGATAATTACTAAGTCAGTGTTATTCCTAGAGGGGATGGATTCTATCCACTTGGTGAAATAGTCAGTTGCAGTGAGGATCCACTTGTGTTAGGTAGATGAAGCAAGGTGTATTTCTCCAATGAAATCTAAACCCCATTATTGAAAAGGAGCTTCAACACTGATAGGATGTAAAGGTAAAGGTATAATTTTTCTCTTGCCATCAAAGATTTGGCATTTATGGCAAGTCATTACTAGCTTGTGGGTATCAGGGAAAATGGTGGGCCAATAGAAACCAGCTCTAAGGATTTTGTTGGCAGTGGTTTTCCAATAGAGATGACCTCCACATTCTCCTTCATTAAACTCATGCATGATTCTATCTTCATCATCTTCAAGTAAACATTTAAGCAAGATACCAACATAATTTTTCCAAAATAAAGCTCTATCTAGAATGCAGAAATTTAAAGCCTTTTGTTTCAAGAATCTAGCTTTTGTTTTGGAAAAAGAAGGAGGAGCATTTATATTAAGAAGTACATACAATATATCAACATACCATAGTGAGTTCAAAAATTATTCTTCAATAGGAGGAGTCACCAGTTCCTCTTGTTCATCCAAGGAATGTATCTTGTTTATGTCTAAGGCTTGAAATTTTCCTTCAGCCATTAGTTTGGCAAGTCCTTTTCCTTTGATCAGTTTAGTGGTCCTGATTTCTAGATCATATTCTAAGATGATAGCAATACACTTACCCCTTTTACCATCAGGGACCTGATTTAGAATGTCCATAACAACTGTATGTGGAACAAAAGCAATGACATGGGAATGCAAGATGTAAAATCTGAAATCTTTCAATGCCTTGATCAAGGAAAAGGCTTGTTTCTACATGATGTTATATTTCAGAGGTGCATCTCTCAATGCCTTGTTGAAGAAAGTTATGGGTTGTTCTTGTCCCATCATGTTCTTTTGTAGCAATACTGCAGCAATAGTGTGTTATGATGCAAATGAGAGGATGAAGAAGTCCTTGGTAAAGTTAGGGCTGATTAGAACTGTTGTTTGGGTAAGTGCTTGTTTTACCAGTTCAAAGGATTGTTTTGCTTCCATAGTCCATTTGACTCCTATCTCTCTTTTCAGCATGTTTGTAATGTTTCTTATGAGTTCAACAAGGTTTGGTATGAATCTTCTTAGGAAGTTGATCTTTCCAATGAAAGAGTGCAACTCTTTAATGTTCCTAGAGTGGTTTATCTGCAATATACCCTCAATCCTTTTTGGGTCTATCTTAATCCCTTCTTCATATATGATGTGGCCTAAGAGTTTTCCTTCTTGAAGACCAAACAATTTTTTCTTAGGATTTAAAGATAGACCATACTTCCTACACTTTTCAAATACCTTTTTCAAGTGAACTAGGTGTTCTTCATCGGTTTTAGAATAGACAATGATGTCATCAAGGAATATCACAATGAATTAACCTATGTCTTTGGAAAAACATGTGTCCATGGCCCTTTGAAAAGTGGCCCCCACATTCATTAACCCAAAAGGCATTTTGACATACATGAAGGTGCCCCAAGGTGTAGTGAAAGCGGTTTTGTGCTGATCACTTGGGAGTATTAGTACATGATTATACCCCGAAAACTATCGAGCAACGATATTATTTTAGAGCCTACCACCCTTTGCAGTATATGTTCCATCTTAGGTAAAGGGTAGTTGTCCTTTAGGGAGGCTTTGTTTAAATTTCTAAAGTCTATGAATAACCTAATCTCCCCTATATTATTTCTTACTGAAACAAGGTTTGAAACCCATTCTGAGTACTTGAGTGGGACTATCATTCCAGCATCATACATCTTCTTTATTTCCTTCTCAACTAGAGGCACTAGGAAAGGGTTTATTCTTCTCAATTTCTGCTAGAATGGTTTTTGGTTTTCCTTTAGAGGAATCTTATGTTGAAAAATGTTTGTGTCATAGGACTTCAAGTCCTCATAGCCCCATGCAAACACATCCTTAAACTCTTTGAATAGCTCAATGTTTTTCTGTTTTATGTGACCTGACAGAGTTTTGGAACACTTTATAATTTTGGGTTCTCCTACACTGCCTATGTTGCATTCTTCTACATCAGTATCGGTAGATTCCATTTTTGGCTTCCTAGCAACATCATTGAAATCAATCATCTCTTCTAAAGGGGAAAGACCTCTTGGTAATGAGTTATCTTTGCATTTCAATACCTCAAGGTCATTTTCATCTAAATCTTCAAACAATTCTGCGTCAAGAGGATGTTCTAGCATATTTATATCAACAGTACAAGGCAACTTTGTTTTGTGGGTTTATTCTTCAGCAAAACAAACCTCTTGATGGTTTAAGTCTGACTTTGACATTTCAAACTTGGTTTTGGGCTGCAAGAAGTCTTCAATCTGTTTATCATTTTCAAATACTTGCCAATAATCTATGTTATTAGGGACTGATGGTCTGCACTTGACCTTTACTATGTATTGTTCATTGGTATGAGGTATTTAGCAAGTTCTAGCATCAAAGGCAAGTTAATTGGCAAGGCTATTTTGAGCTGTAGGGATAGAGGTAAGTTCATACTTCTCAAAAGTTTTCAAGAGGTCTAAGGCAGCATTATTATATTATCTTAGCCTAGGATTTTTGGCTGAATACTCTCCTTTGATTTTCCTAATGATTAGCTTGGAATCTCCTTGAACAGAAATCTTCTTAGCTCTTATGTTTTCTAGAAAATGTAAACCAAGGAGAAGAGCCTCATGCTCTGCAATATTATTTGTACATTAAAAATCTAGTTTGTAGGAATGAGCTTCATTGGTGTTGTATATACAAACACCTACTCCTGAACCGGCTTTTCTACAAGAGCCATCAAAGCACATGTTCCAAAGTGTTTCAAGTTCGGATTCACCATTATTTGGTTGTTCAGGGCTGCTAGAGTGTTGGCTTTCTTGTTCTTCATTTTTTGTTTGGTTTGACTATTCTGGCAGGTCTAGCTCTTTCTCGTTTTCGTTTACTTGTTCATTAATGTCATCCTCATTGTACAAGATAAATGAGTCAAGGTCTAAATGGATAGAATATAGAGGGGTGTTGTTTGGCCTATCTTGGCTGATTACCATGTATTTCATTTGATATTCCCAGTACAATATCCTTTTTTGGTTAAAGACAGGGATGGTAGCATATGTCATGTCCATTTGGAGGTTTCCTTGGTGTTTGGCTCCCCATGATCTAGATAAAAGCATTCCATACTTCAGGGAATGTCAGCCACTAAAACGTCCATGACTAGGCTCTTAGCTGGTATTTGTGCCAGATTGACACACAGATCGTTGATTAGACCCAAACATTTGACTCTACTTGAATTGAAAGAGTACAAGTGTTTGTAAGGCTTGGTTATAATAGAGAGGAATAACCTATTTTTGAGTTTTTCTAATAACCGAACGTTTCGGACTGTCTAAGTGAGTCCATCATCAGGGGTATACGTCAAAAGTTCTTTCAAAATATGAGGGAATATGGAAAATGAATGGAGGAATAAATAGTGAATAATGTGGATTTCATACAGGTCGGCTTATGATGAGAGATAACAAGGAATTATCTAATTCATTTATTTTATTTAGAGATAATTAAAATTAAGTTGTAATATGAAATATTTTTTAAATAGTTGACCTACTATCTTCTTTAGATTTAAAATAATTTAACTAATGTATGTAAAATAACATATAAAGTTAAATGATCTAATATTTTATTTTGTTTATTAAATTATATTGTTATTTCTTTGAATAAAAATTAACAGTTTAAATATTAATTTATTAATTTGTTTTAATTATCTAAATAATTTTTAATAGCTGACCTACCATCCTTTTTTTTTATTTAGGATGATTTAGTTAATGTATTTAAGATAACCTATATAGTTAATCTATTATATTATTTTTTTAATGTAATTTGTTTAATATAATTTGTTTATTATTAAACCATATTTTTATTTCTTTGATTAAAAAATTAACAATATATCTTTGTTTATAGGTTTGGTTATTTCGAGGCCTAATCTCTCCATCACTACCTTTGGCATAAGATTGTGTGAAGCACCAGAGTCTAGCATAGCATTGTGTAGGATTTTTTCATGGATGTTTAAGCTAACATAGAAAGGAGGTACAACTCCTTCCTGATATTTTCCCTCTACCTCAGGTCCAAACAACAACTCTGGTTTGTCATCGGTTAGATTCAGAGGATCGGTGTCAATTCCTATATTTAAAACTTTCAAAACCTGGGACCTATATACATCTTGAGTTACCAGTTCAGTAAGAGGTATGGTTATTTTGATCTTGGCAATCTCTCCCTCAAAACTGAAAGGTGTTGGTGTTCTTGTTATATCTACATCAGTTTTATCACACATAGTCTTTTCAGCAACTTTAGTTTGCTGAGTTTTATTAGGAATTTTAGTTGGAGCTGTTTTTCCAGGGCCACTAGTTGATGTACTAGGGCAGCTTTGGTCACCATTATGCTGGTTGGTTTTGTCTTTGTTTTGATTAGGATTTTTAGCCATGGTGTTGGTGTTTTCTATTGTCCTTTTGAGAAGGTTTTCAGATGTTTTCCTAACAACAGTTTCTAGTTTGTTTTTCTTGGAGGCATCTTGGGCTTTCTTACTCCTAAGCTCATACTGCCTATGAACCTCCATGATAGCATTTTCAAATCCTAGCTTGTACTCTTCAGAATCCTCATATGTCCATTCAATTTTATTTGAAGAAAACATACCTTGTTCTTCTTCAGTGTGAAAAGTATCATCCTCATTATTGGAGTCTATTAGATTGACATGATTTTCTTCTGGCTCTTCAGTCTCTCTTTCCTCTTCATTTGCATAAGTTTCTTGGAAAGGAGGTATGATTTTCTGGTTATTTTCTCTTTTTCTGAGTTAAGGAGGGTCTCTTCTCAAGTTTTGGTTCCTATTTATTTTTTGATGATTTTCTTGGTTTTCCCTAGGAGGTGCTCTTTCATTCCAATTGATCCTCTCCATCATCCTTTCCATTTTCCTAACTAGGCTATCAATTTTAGCATCAAATGTGGAGGCCATAGTTTCCTCCTTCTATGTAACTTTATTTTCTATCCTCATCCTAGCCCTCTTCTCAATTAGATTGGCTTCTACACTCACAGCTTCCCTTTGCATGTCTTCTAAGGTTAGGGGATTTCTTTCTCTCAATTGGTAGGCCATGTATGGATCAAAGCCCTCTAGAAATTTTACTAAAGCTAGGCCTTGTCGGGGTTTCATGTGAGGTGGGAGTGCATTGTATAAACTATTGAACCTTGTGCAGTAGTCTTGGACACTTTCCACAACATTTCTCTTAAGGTTATTATACTCTGAGAGGATTTGAATAGGATTTTTCTTAATCAACAACTTGTTTATGAATGTTTGATAAAGGGAAGGGAGGTCATGTATACTGTTAGGAGTTAAGTTTTTGAACCATTTATTTTCTTCTCCTCCTAGAATTTGGGCAAACATTTTCATTTTTATGGTCTCCTCTTCTATTTCTTGGTAGTTGAAAGCATCATTCATTTTGTCTACATGTTGTTGGAAAATTGTAGAGTTAGATCCAGTAAAGTGAGGGATTTTAGATTGATATTCCTGGGCATAGGTAGTAAAGGTTGTGGTAGCACCAGGGGGGCATACCATGCTACCATGATGGGAGGTAATGGAATCAAAGGGGGATTTACAAGAGTAGGGTTTGTGAGTGGAGGTGGAGGGAGAAGTGGAGTGGTTTTCACAGTGGATGTATGAGTGGCTAGCTGATTTTGAGTAACTTTCGAATGAAAGGAGCCAAAGTGTTGGAGAAGCTGAAAATTAGGAGGAGTGGAAGGAGAGGATTCGCAACTAGGGCTCTGCTGTGTGCTGGTAGCCTCAAAGCTTGTCTGGTCTATCCCACTTTGAGACTTACTTCTGAATAGGTTTCTCTGATGATGTAAGTCAAATTTGGTATCTTGTAAGGCTGTGAGATTTTCAGGGACAAAACTTGCTTTATGAATTGTTCTAACACTATTTGAATCTTCAGTGCTAGAAGTTTTCCACAATATCTTTTCTGGGTCATCAACTATGGTAGGAGGGTTTGGGTTAGGGTGAGATCTGGTGTTCATCCTTTGTGAAGCTAGATTTGAGACCCAATCATAGAGAGGCTGAAAGTTTATGACTTTTTTTTAAAAGACAGACTTCTCTTAATAATTACTAAACTCACACTGTGTGTGACTAGGCTTTAAACTGTAGGACTAATTGACACAATCCCAGAGGAGTCTATGAGAACTCGTGGAGTTAGTAGGCCTACTGGAGGCTAGTGGAGTCACCTGGTAGATGATGTTTACTGCTTTGAGGGTTCGCTTGTTTTCCATCATCAACAATTTAAAAACCAATCTAGAGATGTTTTGGGTTTTCTAAGTTTGTTTATGTAACACTAATATTTTCAATGGGTGTTCTCCAGTTGAGTCATCATTTTTCTAGTATGGTGAATCAATTAGATACTACTCTTGTCTAACACTTGATTTTCTAAGTTTGGTAGGGATTTGAGAGTTCTTAAGGAATATTTAGGATGTTACTTACTTAGGGTCCCACCGTGATTGCCATTATGTTAGGTCCCCATAATTTGGTAGATTGGCAATGACCAAATAGACAAGGGTAACATCAAACCAATCTTTGGAGTCCTAGGACCTAGCTGTCCTAGACTATGAGAGGGCTCTCTCTATATTTGTGTGAAATATGTAACTTTTTTTATTTTAGTGTTTTCATTTTAGGCTAGCTATAGTGATAGGTTCTGTTTGTTTGTTTGTTTGGTTGGATAGGTTGTCAAGAAGAATAGGTAGAGTAAGATAAAATCAATCGATTGGGCTATGAAGTCTACAAAGGTCTTGAAAAGTACAACAATGGGCCAAGGGTGTTTCATAGAGAAAGTTAACAAGGCCAAATGGATCTAAGTAGGTTTAGTGAGTGTGAACATGAATTTATGAATGCAGTAGATTCAAAGGGAAATTAAGGATCCTTCAACATACTAGAAATAAGAAAAGCTTTATGGAAGATAGCATAGCAAAACTAAGGAGAAATAAAGGATTATTCAAATAGAATTTTTCTAAACAGACCTCAAAACAACAAACAAGTAATCCTAGAGAGCAGTTAAGAATTATCTAAACATTACTTTCAAACAAAGAGAAATTTTAACATAACATTTCAGTGAAACTAAAGAGCATTTAAGGTGCTAGTCATCAGTCATTTTTGCTCATATCAAAATATGACTAAGTAATGGTCTTAGATTTCTAAAACCAAAATTTGTGAAACATTGTGAGTTTTAGAAATCTCACTGCCTTCATTATCCTAAGTTAAACTATTTCGCTATCTTTTCCCTCTCTGTCCTCTAAGTTTAACTTCACTGTTCCAAAAAACACTTCATTGTTGGGCCTATTAACCTCATTTTCACTACCCTACCCATAGTCTCATTTATTCCCTTTTCCATCTAAAAAAACCCCAATTTTCCTCTTTCCTAAAAACCCCATGAAACACCCCCCATTCATCATTTTTCCTCTAAAGCATTAAAACATTGAAAAGCTCCCTTTTACAATTTTTTTAAACCAAGTTTTTAGCCTATCAAGTCTTTTAAATTTTATATAAAACTCTGTTTTATGTTTAAAACCCTCCCAATTATAAAAATTAGGCTTAAAGCCCCTTTCTTCTAAAGCCCCAACCCCCTTACATTCTCATGACCACGACCTCTGCTATCCCTAAGACCTTTCCCCATATAGAGTAAACCTATGCCCTTTTATTTTCATAAACCCTTGAAACTTTATAAAAAAGGCCCTTTAACCTTTGAAATATTAAAATGGGCCCCGCTTCCCACTATACCTGGTGCCCCTCCCTAAACCTTATAACTTAGCATATTCTGTTAAATTATTAAGGCCCCGGGCCCATTCTCCAGCGAACCCCGCCATCCAACCAGATCTCACCACCTGTCCTCCACTTTTGTTGACCCGATCCATTGTTCACCACCTCCTGATCGCGCCATAGTAGTTGATCTCCCATCCCGAGATCCGACGGCCCGCATCTTATATCGCAAATAAAGTTGCGATGGGATTAGCGTTTCGTGACCCGCAAGAAATAGGTCGTTTGGCCCTGCCACATGTTTCATCCTGAGGCATATCACGCGCCTCCCACAAAAAACCACTAACCTTTCATTCTCCATGCGATAAAACTGCTCCAAGTTTTCAAAACTGCCTCACCTCTGTGCCTTTTTTCAAACCTTTTCCACTCCCATTCAAAATTCTCCTGGTTCCACCTCTGGAACCTTGCCACCATGAACCATTCCTTCCACTGCAAAGCCCTCCAAGGACCCAGAAACCACAGAAATTGCGGTCATCGCCCACCCCACAGGTTTTAACTAACAAATGGTGTTTTTGTGCAGGTTTTAATGGCGGAAAAAATATGAAATGCATTTCACAGGGCCAAATTCAATCAAATGATGCCTATAGATGATGATCCAAAAGCTTAAAATAGGACAACGATGGTCGGAAGACTTACACCGAAGTTTACCATCAGTGAAACATGATCATCGATGGATGAAAACCCTCCTGCCATGAAGAAGAAACCTCCCCTTCACACAAAAGACAAAATAAAGTCAAAGGAACAGTGAAGATAAGGAGCTTGACTGATTAAAAGGCTAATCTTAATCAAAAGCCAAATCAAAAGATTAGCCAGTCAAATCAGCAGTTAAAGAAAGGCGAACAGTTGACATCTTAAAGGATAAAGGAAAAATTCAGAGGGATAAAACAAAGGATTAAATAAACAAAACAGAGATCAAAACATATTAAAAGAAAATATGATAAAAACAAACAGTCAGAGCATAAAGATAGAGTTTAAGGCCTAAAACATAGAGATCAAATATAAGGCAAAGGCAAATTAATCCCAAAGAAAATTTGAATGACTAAGCTTATGGTAGTTACTCTTTTCAAAGATATTTTTGCCACCTAGTGTTTTGTTTTCTTCAATAAAGCATTAGGCAGTTATTGAACATAGTCAGATATATTTTATATCTGCCAAGAAGTTATTGTAAAATTTATGAATAGGCCTTAAATTCAAACATTTCACCTATATTCCCTTAGGAGTTAAGATACAAGTTATTATTCAGAGAAATATCTATAGATATTCCTGCCTTGAGCCTTGCATGGTTTTTAAGGTAAGGAATTCATTTAACTCTGTAATAAATGATACCCAAAACCTAGTTTAGCTTCACCTCCTCATTTGTAGATAAGTACTGCATTTGAACTCATTATCTTGTTGGCATTTGATGACTCTTTGAAGTAATACATAGTTTCTTGGAAGTTGAAGATAAATTGATGTCTTGGAACTTGTGGATGCCCTGATTTGTTTGTTGATGGAGGAGGCTAGCTTGCAAGATCCCTAAGCTTGGTTGATGGTGAAGTGTTTCTTATCTATTATTTTTATTTCCTGTATCATTATGTTTCTATCTTTCTATGTTGCAGTAGAATAAAAATTTTAGACTAAGAAATGTTTCTGAAGGCACCTTAGTTCTGTTTGTTCTTCACTGCCTTAATGTTTTCTTCTGCTAGGACATTTTAAAGAATTATTAATTTCTCTCTGGACCCCATAAGCTTGTTTATTTCATGAACAGTTTGATAAAGTTGGTATCAAGCATGATTTATGGCTATCCCTGCTTATTTTATGTCACTAAAACACTGTTTCTGAAGTCTCTCTCTAAAGTATCATTACTTAAAGTCTACCAAAGAGGTTTTTTTTTATCATACCCTTTGTACTTGCTTAAATAAATTTTTTAGAGATATTCATAGCTATGATCAAATATGTTTAGGGATTTCCTCTTCTTCGATTACAGTTATATGTGTGTCTTAAATGTTTTATGTCCTTGAAGGTGAAATCACTAGAAGTTAAATGAGTTTCTCGCCTTTTATATTTCATTGGAATGTTTGTCTTGAATAATTATGTGCTTAAGTTGAATCAAATAATTTATGGTTTTCCCTGTCTATTGATTGCCTCTTTATGCTTATGATATTTAATTCCCTTTCTTAAAAGCATATATGATAAAGGATTCTTAATTTCCCTTTGTCTTATTTTTATTCTCACAATTGATGTCCATCTCATTGCCCTAAAAAAACCCTGAAGATCCACTGACCAAGTTAGATTTTCCTTATGATGCTCCCCAATCCATTGATGAACTTTTCATGACTTCTATAGACTCCATTTCCCAATGATTGGAATATTTGTTCATTCTACCTGTTCCTATTGACCATCTTGTCCAACTAAAACAAAAAAAAAACCCTGTACTTAACAACTAGCCTAAAAATTGACAATCTAAAGCAAACAAGCCCACATCCTTTGCAAACAAATAGAGAGAGCCCTCTCTGAGTCCAGGAAGGCTAGGTCCTAGGACTCCAAAGACTAGTCTAATGCTACCCTATGCATTTGGTCTACCAATATGCTAAATCACGGGACAATAACATAAGGATTCTTTAATGAAACTTGAAGGAAGAAAACATAGAGATAAAAGGATGCACACAGAAGTAGGGTGCCAAGAGAGCATATCCTACTCTAAAATTTTTGTCCTATGATCACAGAAACCATGAACATAATGAAAACTGAAGTAAATAAATAAAAGAGTGGAATAAAAATCACTATCTAGCTGAGCTCATGAATCCTAGGAATGTGCTTGATCCATTGATGCTCAATCCAAAGAAATCACAACACACCAAAGCCAATTTCTTCAACAAACTCAAAGTATATATCATATTGAGCTCAGCGACCAACCAGCATTTACAATGAGGCCTCCATGAAGTATCTAACTTGCAAAGGAGGGTCAAAACCCAAAATAGGGTTTTAGCATGTCATTCATTGCACATTTAATGTCATTCGACCATTGAGACCATGCAACGCCCAAGGCAGAAATATCCTAATTCAATAAATGCAAAAATAACTCCTCAATTAACTTTGGCAAAAAAATGACTTTGAGGCTCCTCAATAACTTCTAAATATCTCCAAGTGTGTTTTTTTGAATTTTTTGCATGGGTGCATCATTGAGGTTCAAGGGCACAACGCCAGGCCAAGGGCACAGTGCCAGCACTAGGAAAAATTGCATGTTTTGTAACCAAGATTTGGAGGCCTTCCAGGTGTCTAAATGATCTCCATGATAGCTCATTGGAAAGCATGTCCTGTCTAGTTTCCAAATATACCTTTATGTTTCCATTTAATGTCAATTTTCCTACCCAAAAAATCATTCTCCCAATACTTCTCATGGCGTAGTGCCAACTCTGAAAATAGGGTAGAAAGTTGATTTGTTGCATGTTTTTGGCACTTTTGGAGGACAAGTTTTGCTGAAAATGAGCTGAAATTTTCCATGAGTTATGTCCTTGGTAAGATGAAAATGAAAATGTAAGCCATTCCTCCATTGGGTTCCCAAAAAAAAGAGCCCTCTGCTAGTGGCACTGTGCCTTTGGCCCTTCAAAACACTCAAAATTCCAAAATATTCAAAATTGTGCCAAAATTTGGATTTACCTTACTGATTAGGTTTGGGATGCTTGTAGGGAAGCATTAGCAAGGATGCTCAGTTTTTCATTGTCTTTAGCCTCCTTAAGGGATTTAATCTTTGTAAGGGCTCTTTTGAGCTTGGCCCTTGTAATCTTGTTTCTTAAGGCATAGTGCCTTGCCATCTTCTTTTGCATGTCTAGGTCCCTCTTGGTCTTCTCTAGCTGATCCTCTAGGTGAAAATTTTCCCTCTCTAACCAAGATTCCCTATCATAATCAATTTCCATCATAAGAATCTCCCTTGGAGTGAGATGCTCTGCCAAGGTTGTATCTTGTTCCCTCTCTTTGGTTAAGGACTTCTTTAAGCCAATGGTCCTTGGCCTTTTCCTAGGAAGCTGCTCTTCCTCTTCTTCAGTGTCCTCATGAGTGTCCAAGATTTCATCTAGCTTTGTGTTGGCTCTTCTATCCTCTTTTTGAGCTCTGATAGCTCTGATCTCATAGATGGCATTTTCTACCTATAGCTTCTTATTTTCAACCTCAAAGAAGTTGATTACATTCTTATCCCTACCTAGATTGGCTTGCAGGTCTCTGATTTGGGAATCCTTGCTTTGGAGCAGCATGTTTGAGATCCTTGCTTCATTCTCATCATCACTATCAAGGTGAATGAGTTGAAATTATTATTCAATCTCATGCTTGTCTTCCTCCTCTTCATCAATGACCTTTTCTTTACCTTTTTCAAGCTGCCTAGCTGATGTAGAAAGCATGGCCCCTTGCCTCTTAAGGGAAGCAAACACATACCTATTTCCCCTATGGTAGGTCAAAGGAAAAGGTTCAATTTTGATAATTTTCGTGCCATCTGTGTCACTTCCATCGTGAATTCCATCACCATTGGTATCATCAATACTATCATGGCTTTCTGACCCACTGTCATCATCCTCACTGCTATGTGCTTCATCACTATTTTCCTCACTGTCATCATGGCTCTTTGTTCCACTCCCATCATCAGAATTTGTTTCATTGCTCTCACTTCGCTTACTGTCACTATGGATTTTTGATCCATTGCCATCATTATTGGCTTCATCACTGCTACTTTTTGCTTCAATTCTCCCTGCCTCACTGACATCCTCCTTACTGTCATCATTACTCTTTTCTTTGATGCTTTCTCCTTCACTAACATCTACCTCATTATTGATTTTTCTTTGTTTGATTCTTCCCTATTTTCTTCCTCATTGGCATCTGCCTCCTCATTATCTTCTTATTCATTGCTTGATTCATTATTTCCCTCTCCCTCATTGACATTTGATTGCTCATTGTCATATCCCTCATTGTCTAATGCATTGTGAGAGGGTGATGAAGGAGGGTTGTCCTGAGGTGAAGGAATATGTGTGGATGGTGAAACATGACCAACAGGAGGTGATGGAGGAGTAGGAATAGGAGGATGAGAGGATGATATATTGCTGAGGATGGGCTTGTGGAGTAGTAAACACTTCATTGGCAATGAAAGTCTCCCATGGAATACCCTTCTAATGTAGTTGGTGCATAACAACCATCTTGATCAAAGAATGATGAAAAAGGCTTTGCATCTACTGAGGATAGTCTCTCTTTTTTACAATATATGACATTTTATCAATTCTTTTGTAGAGGTAATAGGGTATATGCATCATCCTCACCCTAGTAAAGTGCATAAGCAGCCTAATGTGATAGGAGTAAAGTCGGGAGAACCTTCCCTCACATGTAAAATACTTCATAATGATCCTCATCATAAGTGCATATCTATCCAGCAAATGTGAGAAAGGAAAGATGGATTTGCAGTGGTCTTTGTATCTAGGCTTTAGGTAGGGTTCAAAGTACCTCATGTTAATATTTTCTTGCTTGAACCATTTCTCCCCTACACTAGGTATGCCTGTGGCATTGGCAATAACATCAGTAGATAATTCAAAGGTGACCCCTGCAAGATTAACTTGTTTGTCATGCTAGTTAATGATAAAGAGTCTAGTTAGCTCAAGGTGGTTTTTCACCTGCTGTACCTTCTCACAGAAATCATAGAAGCCTACATGTTGGAAGTAGGAAATAGTTAAGGGATATGCCATTAGCTCTATTGTGTTGAGGGGTTCAAATCTGTTGATCTTTACACGTTGGTGCTCATGCCTCCTTGGCATTTGGCCTTCTCCTCCACTATCACTGTCCTCTCTTTCTGACATTTTGACCACTCTGCCTTTGAAACCCTAGGACTGCAAATGAAACTGATATGGAAGTGGGTAATGGAATGGCAGTCTGCTTGTGAATGTGATGAATGAGTGAGGTTGTAAGTATATGATAATGAGGAATAAGCTAACCACTCAATGACAATCCCCTGCTGATATGTCAAACTATGTTTTGAAATACTAGAGGTTGATGTGTAATTGAGGTGAATGAGGGTAATGGAAAATAAAATTTTCTTGTAAGTGAAGGGACTGAGTGTCATGTCAAGCTTTGAGGGATGACAAACCTTAAACCAATGCAAACACCCTTATTATAACTGATACTCTTTATAAGTAGATAACAGAACGACAAATAGTGTTTTTAAGCATGAAAAACCTAGGGTTTCATTTTAGGGCTCCACTCTTTTAATCAAATGATGACAAAATGCTTGAAAAAGGGTTGAAGACCTGTACTTACCCCTACTAGTGCTTAACAAACCCTTGGTGATGACTTGAAACAAATTTGAGGTGGCCTGAGTGTTGAAATTTCTTGGAAATCCCTTCTGGCCAAGCGCATAGTGCCAAGGCCAAGGGCACAGCGTCGAGGCTGAGCGCGTAGCACCGGTGCTAAGGGCGCAACGCCTGTGGAGAATTTTTTGTGGGTGTCGGGCAAGAGAAAAATGCTCTGCCAGGTGCACAATGCCACCAACCAGGTGTGCAGCGCCTGTGTAAAATACATAGAGAGGAATTTCCAAATGCACAATGCAGGTTTCCAGAGGCGCAACACCAACCTGAGCGTGCAACACCACAACACTTAGCTGAATTTTGACTTGAAAACTCTCAGTTTCTTCTCCGTTGAATGCTCTGACTCTTTTGCAAGTGAAGAATGAGTTTTTTGAAGTGTAGAATGGGGTTTTATAGACTTAGGAATGTTGATTTATCTTTATAAACCCACTTTATAATGTTTTCAAAGTCACTTTGTTTTTTCCTTTATCACTAACTCTTTTGACATTTTTGGTTTGCAGGTGACTTAAAAACATTAAGGTTGACCTCTCCTTTTGTTCCTTGAGGCATTACAAATTAATTTTGACACCTTTGGGAGGATTTCACATGATGGCACCTTCAAAACTTTCTTTTCCCTGTACCATAGAGTTCAAACTCATGGTTTCACCTTCTCTGGACACTTTCCAATGGCATGTGCCTGAAAACATTGACTTTGACCTTTCTTTTACTCCTTGAAACATTATAACTTCACCTTGTACAACCTTAGGATGCTAACACAGTAGCAATATCTCCAAAAAATTCTTTTGTTCCTACCTTGGAGCTCAAATCATCTTATGTTTGGTAGGTGACTGAAAACATTGAATCTACCTTTCTTACTAATATTATCTATATCTTTGCTCTTTGAGGCATGACACACTCACCTTGGCAAACTTTGGGATGATTTCACATGACAACACCTTCACAATCCTTCCTTTTCTTTTATCATGGAGTTCAACTCACCATTTCACCTTCTCTAGCCACTTTCCCAAAACCTTAGGTGTTTGGAGTGTTTTTAAGACAATCATCAGTGTTGTATTCTAAGTTTTCTATAGCCCTTTCAAGTTCATTCATTTCTTTCCAGTTCACCTCACCTTTTTCCCTATTTCATCAATATTTTTGACAGGCTTTCTTCATGTTTGGTTCGGTGTGCCTCATGCATGATCATTGTGAAATTGATCATTGTTTGGCACTCTACTTGGACCATCAATCTCAAAAATCCTAATTCTCTACAAGAACAAGTGTTGCCTTTCTTCCTTGTTGTAAGTTGCCTTCATTCAGGAGAAAACCTCCTACCTTACCAAATTTCTGCTGATAGACCTTTTGACACTCCTACAGAAGTGTCAAAGTTTACATTTACCTTTTATAGAACTTGAATTTGATAAGGTAATCTTCTTTGGAAACTTTTAGATCTTTTCTTGAGTAACCATGTCTCAACATTCCAATACCTCTTAACCAAATTATAACAAAGAAAAACAGTGTTTGAAACACCAATGATTTACCTTGGAACATATGAAACCCTAATTGACATAGTGGGAGGATTCTTTGACCTAGTATTTGACTGAAAATTTGTTTGGACTGTTGAAGTGAAAAAACTGAGTATTTGTCAAAGTGTTATATTGAAGATCCAAAATCCAATGTACTTGATTTATCTAAAGATCCTACAGAGATAGTTTTGAGACCATCAGTGCTTGAGGAACCTAGTGAACATGGGAAGGAATAGGCTTATAGGAAACCCTAGAGGGAAAGTGGGGCTTGTGGGTAGGGGAAAAATAGGAAAATGAAGTTATAGGCAGGGAAGGAGGCTGAAAATGATTAGTAAAAGCCCATAATGAGTTTAAAGGAGTGACAGGGTGACCATGGAATGGAAAGCTGATGAAATAGTGAAAATTTATCCATAAGGATAATGAAGGCAGTGAGATTTCTTAAACTCACAATATTCAAGGAAGGTTGTTTTCAGAAATCTAGAACCAATATTTAGTCATCTACAAATAACGAAAAATATTGATGACTAACACACCATTTTCACAAGTCACAATCACGAAACAAAGTCGTGCCCCTTAATGGAAACATTTAGGCGCCTCTACACTGAACACAGTTTCCAAATCCAGGAAAGTGCAAGTACCCTTAGTACGCCATGAGAGGAACATAAGCTTTCTCTCATGCAAGACACCACAATGGAAATTATTCCATCATCCAATGTTGACAAAACACAACACCACATATGATTCGTCTCATCATGCACATGAACCATGAATCTTGTTTTCTGCTCATCTGTCATTGGTGTCAAGACTGCTACAACTAAAAAATTAGTTGTACCATTGACGGTGCAGACTCAATTCGTCTGCACCCTGTCAACCTCATATGTCGACCAGCTCTGTTAGGCCCAAACCAACTCCTCATGGCCTCACAAAAATAAACTCCCCCTTAGACACCTTGTTCCATTCAAACGAGGATATTCTATAGGTCATGATGGAACTAAATTATCTATGGGATGCAATGCATCACCACTTGTTTTTTCTTCTAGAAAAAACATTCAGTCCTAACAACCCAAAAAACCAAGAGATATACACTATTGAATCAAAATACTTCCTCCCATCTGGGAAAGTTGTTTGGTTCAAAAATATCATCCCGATGCTTGACGCATTCAAAGAAGGGAACATGTCCATTATTTCACCAACTATCAAGGTAAATATCTCGAGAAAATCAGGAAAAGTCAAAGAAATATCACTCGGGAAAGCATGCTCCCTAGAGAAAGTAGTATCATACAAAAACTTGTTGCAAGATTACAGAGACATATTCTCGTGGGATTATTCATAAATACTAGGGCTTAGCCCCACTATTGTAGAGCACCATATTGACACCTAGCCCGACATACCACCAGTACACGAGAAACAAAGTCAATTGCACCCATCTAAGGCATAAGTGATCAAGAAAGAAATTGAAAAGATTCAAAAAGCTGTGTTTATCTACCCAATAGCTTACACATCGTGGGTTCCCAATCCTCTTCCCATCATGAAAACCAGGGCACCATTCGTGTTTGTATTGGTTTCCGAGATTTGAACAAAGCTTGTCCAAAATATAACTACCCTACCCCGTTCATCGACTAAGCCATTGATACTTGCACCGATCACAAGGCTTTTTCCTTCATGGACGGGTTCTCAGGGTATAGCAAAATTCAAATTGGACATACCAATTGATACAAGACAACATTCACCACCCCTTGGGGCACGTTTGGATACCAAGTTATGCCATTCAGTCTTAAAAATGCTAGAGCCACTTTCGAGCGAGCCATGAAACATATCTTCCATGACCTAGCTTACCTTATCCTCTCTTACTTAGATGAACTCATCGTTCGATCTAGGATGGGAAGTGATCATATGGAGTATTTACGGTTGGTATTCCAAAGATGCTGACATGACAACCTATGCTTGAACCCTCTAAAGTGTGTCTTTTGTGTCAACGTAGGTCAACTATTAGGATTTATAGTACCGCAACAAGGGATTACAGTAGACCCCCTCAAGGTCCAGGCCGTCAAAGAGGTGCCACCACCAAGAACCCTCAAGCAACTGTAAAGCTTGCAGGGGAAAGCCAATTTCCCGAGACACTTTGTCCCTTATTATGCCACTTGTACGCAAGGATTCCTACACCTTATTCATCAAGATATCTTATTTAAATGGGACGATCAAGCCCAAAAATCATTTCAGGCACTAAAATATTCATTTTCTTCAGCCCCATTGATCAAACCACCAAATTATGACAAATATTACACCCTATATCTATCAGCATCAGAAACAGCCTTAGCCGGGGTGTTAATTAAAAATAGACTCGATGGTAAAAAACACATAATTTATTACATCAATAAGAAATTATCAGGCCCTGACTTAAGATATGAACCCAAAGAAAAAACTTCCCTAGCCCTAATACATGCAGTCAAAAATCTTCAGCATTACATTATATTGTGGATTACAATAGTGATCGCCGCTATCAACCCCATGAGATACATGCTAACCCGTTGTTTGATGAACCACAAATACTCTTGCTGGGTAGTCATATTGGAGGAGTTTGACCTATAGTTTAGCTCCCCAAGAGAAAAAAATCTTTGATTTTAGCTGAGTTCATCATTGACCTCCCAAGTCAGACTAAAGGATTCCTAATCAATGACTCGCTACTTGACAAACATCTATTTTAAGTTGCGAATGAAGAACTTGGTACGATGATGTCCTCTTATTTTTATGAACCCAAAATTTCAATCCAAATCTCACATGTGACAACTGAAGGTGTGAATGCCTCAAAGCCCCTCGACACCTCCTCATGGGAGATGTCCTTTATCGACAAGGCGTCGATACTACCCTATGTTAATGCCTCACGCACGACCAAGCTGAGCAAGCCCTCAATGACTATCATAGTGGAGCTTGCGGAGAACACCTCTCCAAGATGGCTACCACCCAAAAAGTCCAAAGGGTAGGTTATTGCTGGCCTGCCTTATTCTGTGATTGCATTAGGACACTAAAAAGGTGTGAGCAATGCCAACGCTTCACCCACAAGGCAAGAGCACCTCCCAATCCCCTGCACCTGGCCATCGTAGCCAATCCCTTTTTCAAATGGGGAATCGACTTCATGACTTGCAACCCTGCGTGGTACGGAAACTAAAAGTACATCATTGTCACCGTCGACTATTTCACCAAATGGGAAAAATCCATGCCCACATATGAAAACACGGCAGAAACTGCAGCACGGTTTCTGTTCAATCATGTCATCACATGATTCAATTTACCTAAGGAGTTAGTCTTTGATCACGAAAATAATTTTGAAAAATAAATATTCCAGGAGCGATCTCACTAGCTAGGGTTCACACATGAGTCCACATCACCATACTATCCTCAGTCCAATGGACAGGTAGAAGCTGTCAATAAAGTACTTAAAACAATGTTAGAGCATATGGTGAATAACCATAAGACAAACTAGCACCACATGGTTTTTTCTGCCCTATGGGCATACTGCATGGCAGTTAAAAACTCAATAGGATTCACACCCTCCCAAATAGTGTATGGGGTAGAAGTGGTGATTCCCATCGAATGCGAAATCCCCAACTTATAGGCAGCAATCAAACTCCTTGATGATACCCAATATTTATAACAACAATTGGTACAACTTGAAGTCGTTGATGAAAATCGACGAGAGTTGATCCAACATAATGAGGCACATAAAAAATGGGTAAAATCATCATTTGATCGATACATCACCCCTTGCTCATTTACCGAGGGAGAGTTATCCTTAGCTACGATGTCGCGAAAGAGGCCCTAAGACCTGGGAAGATCAAAAAGTTATGGAAACATCCCTACATCATAAAACATTGCCTCCTTAAGGGGGCATACATCCTATCAGAGCCAGACGATACATGCTTAGCTAACCCCGTCAATGGGCTCCACCTCAAAAAATTTCACCCATAAGGGCAGGAGGTCTCAGCCTTAGAGATTAGATTCATGTAGAATAATTTTTTTTTTTGATGATTACAATTGCCAAAGAATTGTTCTAAAAAATGCTCTGGTGTCACAAATGGATCGTCCCCGCATCCACTCTTTTGGATTCACTGATGGAGCCTCGCGCTGGTTTCAAAATCTAGCAGTAGTCACCTCGTCCATTTACTATCCTGACCACTCACCACTCTTAAACAATGGATTATGCATCGGATCAGCCTCCAATAATCAAACATAATATGATGTAGTCATTGATTTGATGAGTGATGCCTTTAACCATGTCATTCGCCATCTATATAACTACCTTGATTCTCAGCTAGTGGTTTCGCAGTTAAACCAAGATTTTGAAGTATGGGATTCTCAACTATTTAGGAAGTATTTGCATGCACAAAGATTAAGTTGCCAGTTTGATCATATTGCATTCACACATATACCAATAAATAAAACCCAAACAGATGATTGCATAGCTAATCACATTCTAGAGTGGTATGCATCTTGTATAAACCATCATCCATAGAAAAGAATAAAATATAATAGATAGCTACACAACATTCATCAATAAAATAACCATAGACACATCATCAGAGTCAAAAAATACATATCTCACATATATACATCAAAAAACATGTGAGTCAGAATATACAAGTCATGTATTTTAAAATGAACAAAGGAAATTAGAGTAGGTTCGAGGTATGGTGATAGTATTTGAGACTACTTCAAGCATTACGATGAGCTAGTGGACAATGAGATCAAAATACTAGAACTAATTGTGGCTTTGACTATTAACCACTTTGCTACCACTTGTGGATCCTTGATTTCCTTATGACCTAAAAATAGCATTTTTCCTATTCTAGGCTTGAATAACACCATGCTATTTTAAGATAAATGTGTAAGTATTTATCCTAGAGCAATAAACATCACATGATCAGTCAAAGTGAAATATGATATGGCTTTTATAGATTTTTTTTGTAAGTAGTAATAAAAGGATGTATGTTAAAAGACATGTGAAAAGTAAGAAATAGGTGGAACTTTTGATGGAACACCCAAGCAATTTCCATAGGGCCCATCAATTGAGAGTACCAGGATCTCGAGTGCTACATGATGTGATAGTCTTCAACTCTCCAAAGTAGTATCAGTTAACCATGGTGAATTTTTTAGTAGAGCCATGACCACAGAAACCCTTTAATACATAGGGTTATAGATGGGATTGATCTGAAAATGGAATGTACTTGTTTGAGGGTGCAAGGTATCCATTTCCCATAATTTCAAATTGAGCTATACACTCCAAGTGACCTCCGTAAATGTGAAAACTTCTTATTTCTTATACAGAGATAGACTGTAGGGGCATTCACTGGACATGTCACCTCTAAAGAGAGGATGAGTTCCAGAGGCTACCTGGCCCTCTACAGGCTCTGCCTAAAGAAATAATGAAGTAACACTTAGAAGTCTTTGACATACACATACTTGAAGTTTGATGTCTTGCGGAAAAAGACAAATAACTTTCTGCAGCTGAGTAGGTGATTATGTGTGTATGAAAGTTATGTATATTTGTTGTTTAACGCTTTATATCAGTTTTGTTTAGCATATCAGCTTCAGCAAATAAAGACATCAAAATGATAAAGCAGTTCACCCCCTCCTCTGGGCTACATCTGCTGGACCAAGCCTTTCAAACTAGGCTTGTCCTCTTGTATTAAAAATGCTACAAAGGCTAATACAAGAATATGAATGTCTCGAAAGACATATCTGACAGTAAATACAGAATCAGAAGATAGGAATTAGCTAAACATGCTCTTTCCCAAACACTAAACAGTGAAAATTGTACCTGATACAGTACTTTTCCCCAATTGTCCCTGGTGGCCCTTTAGACTTGCATGGAGAATTTCGAGGTAAAGATGACCTCAATTGGTTCTGAAACCTCTGCCATTAGACTCAGAATGTCGAAAATAGCAGAAACAGGCTTTTGAATCACCAAAAATGGATGAACATTGCCCCCAAACAGCTCCAGCACTGAAATGGCCCTGGTGGCCCTGAAAGCTTCCCTGAAGCTAAACAGTGAGAAGAATTCCTCAAAAGGAAAAACGATCTGTAGAAATGGATTCAGAATGCTGAAAAACTTCAGGAATGACCTTCCTTCCACATTCACTGGCTGCACAATTCCCAATGCAGCTCCCAAACTGATTTGGCCATAGTGGCTCCTGGAACTTCCACGAAGCAAAATCACCTACAAACGAACTCAGATGGCTTTGAAACCTGTGCCAATGGCTTCAGAAGGTAGAAGAGACCCAAAATCAAAAAAAAATTCGTCTTCAAAGACCTCTCCTAGCAGAAGTTATGCCACATTTACTAAACTGCCAGTTACACCTTGAGAAACTCCACTAATTGTGGAGAAACTGTAGATAAGGCCACCAAATTAGCATATGGCGCCAAAAGGGGCGGAGCCGCCAATCTTATCCGCGCGGTTTGTTGGGCAATTAATGTTATGGTTAACGCATTGTGCGTTCACATATGGGTCGGCGGTGTTAACCGTTTGAAATAAATACAAATGTTTTATATTATTAACACCACCATATAATATAATACGTGACAAATGTTTGAAAACCGCCACGTTCACATTGTGCGCCGAGCCATTTGGGTTGTGGTTCCGCGCCGGAGGTTACATGGGAAGGGGGCTGGCCCTTAGGGGCTGGCCCCCTTTCGGGCCCCGCCCAAACAATCCGAACAGCTTTTAAAACTCTTTTCCACCATCGTAAATAAGAAACATCGATGGGCTATTGGTTAAAACGTTGTGTTATTATCCACCAGGTCGCTGGTTCGAATCCGGCCTCGACTCATAAAAATTTTACATTCCGCAATTTCAATCCGACCTTTGGGGCCCACGTGGCGGCCTCCGGGCTAGCCACGTGGCGCCTTCTCATTGGCTTCCAAGGAATATTCCCCAGAATATTTTGCGGAATATTCCACGGAATATTCCCAGAATATTCTGTGGAATATTCTTTTTTTAATAAAATTTTTTCCACAAAGTCAATTTGGCATTTTTTAATGGAAATTGAGAAATCTTCAAACTTGAATAACTTCTGCATACGGCGACCGTTTTCCGAACCGTTCGTGGCGCCGGAATCAGGAAGACGAGCTCTATCCGGTCATTTAGGTTCAAACTAGTTCTGAGCACCTTCATGTTTGACCATTTTACAACACTTGGTCCTGAGCTCCTGATCAGGGATACACAAAGAACACTCTCAATTTCACTCAAAAGTAATAAGTAATATTTCCTTAGATGAAATTTCAATTGTAATAGCTAATCATCGAGCTTGTCAAGCATATGCCACCCACTATTTGTTGGGTGTGTGTTATATTATTTTCGTGACTAGTCACACATGCAAGGGGGTCACAGGGGGGAGATAGACCCATCTTTTCATGGCTTCAGGCACAACATGAGGGTTACAGGGGTGGCACCCCCCTACACGGGGTCAGGGGTGGCACCCCAAGAAATATTTTTTGGACCCTATAATAGGTGGGAGGACCTACCTATGGTTTTTTGCATATTTTTTTCACATGGTTTTTGGAATGATGGTTTTCTACCCATGGTATTTTGTAGATCCAATCAAGGGAACTGTGGCTATATACTAATCTAGGGTTAATGGATCTAGGTTTACGAGTGCGTTAGCATGTATATATATGTATTGTAACATTGGAAGGAATATAATGAAAAATTAATCTGGTAGTCCTAGTTTTGGGATTCAGGGGAGAATATATGTGTATTTGTTTTATGTTCTCACCATTTTTTATTTTTGTGTTTTAAGAATTCATTTGTAGGTAATTTTTGTACAGGGTTAAAACCTACATTCAATATCAGAGACAGGTTTGGCTTCAAGGGTATGCCTTTACTGCTGAGGGGTTCTGCTCAGGCCTGTGGTAGACCCTATTCAGTGGGAGAGATGCGGATCGATTATTCCGTTGAAAGAAGAGGACGAGCAGTGAAAACATAGAGATCGAGAAATTTAATGGTCAGAGTTTTGATTGTGGAAACTCAAGATGGAGGATCTACTACTGGATAAAGATCATTGCATCGCAATATATCTGTGTACTAAACTAGCGAAAATGTTAGTAGAAGACCGAGAAGAGATGGATCATAAGGAAAAGAGCACAATACAGTGGTGCATCTCAGATTCAGTATTGTTGAATGTATTAGGTGATCCATGTGGCTCCAGAGACACACACAAGACAAAGAGCGCTTATGGAATCTCAAAAATCAAAGTGACAGAAATGTGGCAAACTTAGTTTCAGGTTGAATATCTCATCATCAAAATCACAACGGTGTGAACGATTCATCAAACCAAGTTCATATGTGGAACTTAGAGTTGGTCAAAGTTCTAAGGTTGACTAGATGACTTGACAGGTTAAGGAGGACACAATTTCGTAGAAATTTGGTCACCGGATTCTGGCCAACTCCAATTGATTTCTGGGAAAAATTCTGGGACATTTAAAATGTCTCCTTCGGCCTAAGAACCCAATTTTAATTTAAAAAGGGTTTGGTTATTAAAAAACAAAAAAAAATATAAAATTACAGGGGCGGGCCATGAACCCCCCCCCCCAAACCAACATAAAATATATTAAATATGGTCTAACGGGCCATGACCCCTGCAAACCTCCGTATAACATATAAAATAATCATATTAAAAAAATATGTGGGCCACTAGTGGTGGACTCGGCCCCCACATCATATATACTATCAATGCCATGGGGTAGTTGGGCGAGCCACTCGATGCGGGTCTGCAACACCCCCCTTCCCCCCCTCCCCCAAAAAAAATATTGTTTGGTTTTTTAAAACAAAAAACATGCCAAAAATACAATTGCATGTAGATTTTTGGGTGAGGCGGGATTTGATCCCCCAACCTCCCCTTAACAAATCACTTTTTTTACCAATGTGCCAGTCCATTGGGCTTTGATTAATTCGCCCAAAATTTTACATATAAACTCGTGATTTCTTCAGTGCTTTGAGGTAGAGGAGGAGCATGGATTTCAAGATTTTTTATTATTTTAATTGCAGGTAGGTGTGGAACCATGATTGAGTCTCATTTCTAGAGGGGTCAAATTTTCCCAATGTCCAAATTGGACAAATTTTATGGATTTTACACCTCTCAGTGACACGCACATGATGGCAGTGTCATTTTATGCAATAGAGGTCTCAATTTTTTGGCCATATTCCATATGGTGATGATAGTGTCAAATTTCAGCATATGGACCATCGATTTCTCACCATTTGATGCCACGTTTGTGATGGTGCTTTCAGGTCTAGCAATTGAGCAGCTTATTCTTCAACCATCATTAGAGTTGAGGTATATGAAGTGTTGTTGCCATGTAATTCATTGATTATTTTTGAAGGATGCTTTATGTCATGTCAATTCCTGATTTATGTAGGACGTGAAATATTTATGTTTATTTGTTGTTGCTGATGTAAGATGCAAAATATGTTGTGTAACCAGCTCCAAAAAGAGAAGAAAAGAGATATCAACGCCTTAGAAATGAGCCACTTCGAGGGGGCAACCTCCAATACATTACATAAATGAACAATTCTTGGACGATACAATTTACAAAACCTCCTTTCTATATATAGGAGTCCATGGGGCCATAATGTAATCCTAGCCGACCTAACAATAATAATTTAAGGGAAAAATAATAACAAAATGGGGGTTACAAGGGTTCAATAATAACAATAAGGGGGTTAGACTAACAATAATAAGGGACTATACTAGTGATATAGGGACCTAAACAAATATTTATGTGTATCTGATGTGGTATGTATTTATCATGGATGGTGATTTATGTTGTGAGATCCCTTTGTTGCCTTGATGGCAGGATGCTCTTGTCACCATGTGTGAAGTTGTCATGTTGATAGGAGGTTTGTGATGAGTGATATTTCCTTGTAACGAAACGTCTCGTGGAGAGAATTTTCCTCTCATGTTGAGGGATTTTCCTTGTATGAAAATTCAAGAGAATCCATGTACATTATCACAAGTTACAACACTGAATGAAGCGACCAGCACCATCGAGACACCGAGGCTCGGAGATGTAGTCCACATTGGACAAACTCCGTTATTAAACGTCTTACACATTGTTGTGTGATTGTTGACATGTGTTCCTCTTGATTATACCTGTATGTGCTAATTTATTCTTTTGATAAAATGTAATTCTAACACATCAGCTGAAGTAAAAGTTCTTGGTTAAAAGGGTATTAAACATTTACCCGGATCAAGTGGTATCAAAGTGGTGTTCTTGCTGATGTGAACTGTAAGTGTGAACCATTGAACGTGCAACAATGGAGGATTTCAAAGACATGTACAAGACCATGCTCAGGGTGTCTGAGAAAGTGGATGTGGTGTATGAAGCATATGAGAAACAATCAACAAATAACCCTGAATCGAAATCGCTTATACAAGAGGAGAAGGAGGAAAAATATTGATTGCAACTTCAACTACAAACCATGAGAGAGGCATTGGAAGAATTGAAGCGCAACGAAGGAAGTATTAAAACAAATCATGATGCATTAAAGACACTCCTACAGGAAGAGAAGGAGGAGAAACAGTGATTGCAACTTCAGTTTGTTGGGTATGTGTTATATTCTTTCCACGATTAGTCGCATGCATGGGGGGGCGATAGTCCCCCTTGTACATTGTGTCGGACACAACAGGGGGGTCACAGGGGAGGCAACAGCCTCCCCTATTCGAGGTTCGGGGCAGTGCACCTAGAAAAAAAATTAGGACCCTATTTTTCGGTGGGCAAACCCGCCCATGGTTTTGTGCATGGGTTTGCACATGGTTTTGGGGCATGATGGTTTTCGTCCCCTAGTATTTTGTAGATCCGGTCAAGGGAACTACGGTTATGTTCTAATCCAGGGTTAATGGATTGGGGTTTATGTATGCTTCGGCATTTATATATATGTGTTGTAACACTAAAAGGAATATAATGAAAAATCAAGCTGGTCATCCCAATTTGGGATCCAGGGGAAAATCTCTGTGTTTATCTGTTTTATGTTTTATGCTCTCGCTATTATTTATTTTCTGTTATAAGATTCGTGTGTAGATAATTTCTGTTCAGGGTTAAAACCTACATAGTTGCAAGCCATGACAGAGGCATTGAAAATGGCGAAGCCGTGATGGAAGTCCGAACGAGATCATGATGCATTAAAGACACTTCTGCGAGAAGAGAAGGAGGAGAAGCGATCGGTGCCTTCAAGCTGCAAGCCACGACGGAGGCGTTGGAAGGTGAGCGCAATGACCAAGGTCTTCAAACACGGCCCTTGATGCATTGGTACTCCTGGAAAGAGAGGAGGAGAAATGGCTTCAACTGCAAGCCACGACGAGGGACTTGGAGGAAGTGAAGTGCAACAAAGGCAGAAGCCCTCTTCTGTTTCAAAATCGATATCGAGGTAAAAATTTGGCAGTCATTAACTGCACCATCTTCACATGCTATTATTTATTATGGAAATGTGGAGATCCCCATTATAGGAACCGGCATGAGACTCCTTACCAAGATGGGTTACAAAGGAGGAGGACTTGGAATTCATGGCCAAGGCATAACTCAGCCATTGGAGGTTGTGCAGAGACCTCGCTACGCAGGTTTGGGATACACTGAAGGAGAATGTTCGAAGATGTCAAAAGCCTCCGTGACATTGTGGAAACCGTCGAGGAGAGAGAATGATGGGAACACTTCACCATCATCTTATGACAGCGATGCGCAGTGTTGTCCTTGATGGAGCAACCCACCGAATGAAGATGAAGACTGCGACCGTTGACATGTATTGTCCTTGATGGCACTCCACCTGATGAAGTTATGCTTGACTTGATGGACTTGTTAAATGATGTAAATCTGAAGTGGTATGATGATTGTTGATGATATGATGTTGAGTGTTGTACTTGAAAGGAAACCCACTTGATCAAGATGATGACAACTTACTTGATGAGGTTGTGTTTGATAGAAT
The DNA here is from genome assembly GCA_034641835.2 of Pinus albicaulis. Taxonomy (NCBI): domain Eukaryota; kingdom Viridiplantae; phylum Streptophyta; class Pinopsida; order Pinales; family Pinaceae; genus Pinus; species Pinus albicaulis. The sequence continues at coordinate 1,378,865,682 of CM076577.1, read as the reverse complement.
ATGTCCTTGATGAAGGAAATCTGATGTATCTACAGTATTTACAGAAGGCAATGAAGAAAGGATTTCAGAGTGTACTCAGAGAATGATGAAAAAGAGCATGTCTCTTGGTATACGCGGATTGGCCTAGGGGAAGTCGCGTATGCACGCGGAAAGGAAAGTTACAAGTCGCGTATGGGCTAAAGCGCTCAAAAAGTGCAAATCCAAGTGTAACCACCATGGTATTGACCCATAGTATTGGGTAATGATCCGCCTAATTGACACCGTCCAGGTAGTTTTGGGCTTATGGTATTGTTATTGGTCCATGGTATTGAAAAAGGGGCTCATGGTATTGAAAAAGGATAATCATATAAAAGGAGAAGAAATTCATTGTGCACAACATGAGGGTGGGTGCAAGATGTCCGAGCTTGAATGAATACTTCTCTCTGAAGTAGATCTGATTGGAAAGGGTTACACTTGAAGATAAATATGAGTGTATGATGCACCAATGATGAAGAAGGGGATCTAGATTTGAAATATTTGCTAGATATGTTTATGAAATGATTAGATCTGTGATGAGGCGAACATCTGTCTGAGGTAAAGGGTAAAATCTGAACCGAACATCTCGCACCAAGAAGTATGTCGCTTCCGGATGATTGAACATCTATACGCAACTTCGCCGCAGAGGAAGCGCGTATATACGCATCTTCGCCGAAGAGAAAGCGCGTATGCGCAATAAAATATGTACAGAGGTATACGCTAGTTTGTGTGAACGGAAACGCGTATATACGCGACATCAGTGAAAGGAAAGCGTGTATGAAAACTAGGGTTTGCTGAAGTCTGTGGTAAGAAATGTCTGATCTGTTCTGCTGGTTTACTGATATCTGTCAGTGAGTTATATGTATCTGTTTCATGGTTGACTGTGCTTGAAAGTATGGAAAGGGTCCAGTTTGAAAATATGATGAAACGTGGCCTCATGGTTTTCATTGAAGTTGCTGGATCCAAAGGTGAAAATTGATGAAACGGGTCCAAGGTGGTGTCGAGGGTCGTAGCCTTCGCCGTGGGGCGTAGCCCGTGAGGCCGAAACGAGACGGGGTTGTAGCTCTTCCGTGAGGCCGTAAACAAGAGCCGGGGTTGGAGCTCCCTTCCAGGAGAGGCTGGTAAACGAGTGTAGGTGGGTGCCTACGTGCTGGTCAAGTCTGCGCCAGCACATATGTTGTAAGATGCTTTCTCTATAATAAAATATTGAAGGTTGAGCAACTACAGCGGTGGTTTTCTCCCGTCTTGGGTTTCCACCTAAAAATCCCGGTGTTCATGTGTGATGCTTTGTGTGATGGTTTATTCTGTTCTTACTGCACATGTTTACTGCTTATTGAATATCTGATGAATAAATGATGGAATGGTTTAAGTGAAGATTTAATGACATATCTAAATCTCTGTGTATACGCTAGTTTCATAAATGGGATCCGCGTATATACGCTGGTTTACTGTAGTAAAGTAGCGTATGGGTTTTAAGGAATGAAAAAGTAAAATTTTTGAATATGCAGTAAATACTGATTCACCCCCCCCCTCTCAGTATTTTTCCCAACAATTGGTATCAGAGCGTGGTCCTTCTGCAGAAGCTTGATCGCTTGAAGGAGATCCGTCACAATGGGAAAGAAGCAAAAGAAGAAGGCTACTCAAAACAAGGAGATGTCTCAGAAAATATGTGCAACAGAAAATGAAGAAGATAAAACAGGTATTGATCATTGTTCTAATGACTCTCTTTCTTGTGCATGCAATGATGAAGATGGTGAAAGAAATGTTATGGATCTAGAAGAAGTTCTGAAGATCAAAATTGAAGAACAACAAAGAGAAATTAAAGAGAAAGGCTCTATCGAAAAGGAGATGATCTCTAGAATGAAGGAACAGATAGAAATACATGAAATTCTGCAAAGAGGGCTTGAAAAAGAAATCCTCGCTCTCAAAATAAAGTTGGAAAAATCATATAGGAAAAATGAAGAACTTGGAGCAAAAATCATGTCTGCCTTAGAAGAAGCATACAAGGAATATGAAGCCGAATTCATCTCTCTGCAAGCAGATCTTGAAGAATCAAATAAGAAAAAGGAAGGACTTGAAGCAGAAATCATTTCCCTCAAAAAGGACCTGGATAAATCAAATAAGAAGAATGTTGGACTTGAAGCTGAAAACATATCTCTCAAAGAAGATCTCAAAGCATCGAAGAAGAAGAATGAAGAGCTGCAACAAACATGTGAAGAAAACAAAAATTGGTTGAAAGAAGAAATCCTAAATCTGAAGGATCAAGTAGAAGATGGAAGAAGGAAAGAAGAAAGCATGACAAAGCAATGTCAAGACTTGGAGGTTGAGGTAAACATTCTCAAAAGTAAATTAGAAGAAAAGAGTAAACTTTTGAGGTTTCATGATAGTACTAATATCTTGGACAATATTCTGAGTAATCAAAGGTCTCCTGCTATCAAACATGGTCTTGGTTTCCATGAAACCATTAAAGGTGAATCTAGTTCACAAGGGAATGCTAATGATTCAAAGGAAGACAATGCAAAACCTGAAGTGTTGAAAGAAACAAAAGGTCAACCAACAGTCATGAATTCTCTAAGGAAATCATTCAATAATGTTGAATGATTTAGATGTCATAACTATGGGCATGTTGCAGCAAATTGCAGAATTAGATTGTTTCAGCCACAAACAAACAGATCCTACTCAGAAAGGTACTCTAGTCTCTTCAGAGGATATTGTTTCTCATGTAACATGTATGGACATAAAGCAGCTGATTGTAAAGGAGGAAGAATAGAAATACTCATTATGATTCTTATGTTTATTTCTCTGGCCACATGAGATGTTATGCTTGTAATAAGTATGGACATGTAGAAAAGGAATGCAGGATGAACAGATCTGGGAAAGTGGATAACTTCCAGCACTCAAATAGAAAGTTCAAGCAAATTTGGAAAAAGAAGGAGGACCGACCAGAAACATAGGGAATTCTGACCCTACTGCAGTCATCCGCTTCTGAAGCTGACTTTTCTTATTGACTGCAGGAATGATGTGAGATACATTATGAGATCTAGTAATGTATCGTCACAAGGGGAGCAATGCATGATGACTCTCATGGTTGATTTGATTTTTACTATGTTTACTTCTGACAGTGCATCTGATGTGGAAAGGACAGGTACAGGAGGTACAAGCTCTGGAAGAAATGAAGGAAGATGGAAATTTTCTATGCTTCACTTTCCATACGCAGGTTCCATTAACTAAAGTCGCGTATACACGCGAGTTCCAGAAGACGCAGTCGCGTATGCATTGATGATAAGAAAATTTATCTGATAGCTGAAGATCTGAAGCAGAGGTCCATGAGGAGCTTCAGTCTGACTGCTGATGATTGCACTGTTAGCATCATTCTAGTTATACTCATGATAATGAAATGATGCATGGGTTCTTGTGTTGAAGATTATGGATGAAGCCTGGTTGCATTATGATGAAGAGCATTCATTGTTGAGATGAAAGTCTTATGGTTCAGAGATGAGGACAGATCATGCAGAGATTGTTGTTGATGGCTTGCTGTTGAAGGTGTCTCAGATTGCACAAGTTAAGGAAGAAGCACTGGTTTAGGGGGAGTAGCAGGTTGAATTCTAATGGTTGCATTGTTGGAAATATGACTGCTTATTCTTTGGTCTTGGTGATACTCATGCTCAAATGATGATGATTTGGTACATGGATTATTATGATAAGATTTTGAGCCCTAGTCGCTGATAAGTATCTTTGTGTGGATGAGTTGGATATCATTTGTTTCAGATCATATAGAGTTTGGTTGCTATGGTTGAGATCTTTTGCCTACATATGTTACTTCATGTTACCTCTTGAAGATCATGGTGATTTTGGACCACATGGATGATTGCTTGACACATATCTGAAGATGCTGTTCTGATATGATAATCTCTTTTGGAAAGAATGTATTGATGATGCAAAGGATCCGAAGGCTTAGTTACTAATGGGCTTATGCTACAACCAATGGATGACGCTTGAAGACACAACTACACTATTCTGTTATATCTGTAGTCCAGGGAAGCAGTCAAATATCTCAGAAAGAAGCTGAACACCGTCTTTGCCTTACAAAGAATCAGATCTGGTTGAAATTTAGAAGGTGTCTTAGGATACGCGGGTTTCCTGAAACATAGTCGCGTATGTACGCTAGTTACTGCACATAAAACCGCGTATGGTTGGTTTCTGACAATTCTTGGCTGGTTCAGCTCTCTTCAGCACAGCTGCAGTGCTGTTTGGTATCTCTGGTGGTGTTCCAGTTCTCATAAATCTGTTTCTAATGTTTTGATGAAGATGCCTTGATGATTTGTTGGTGAAAATGTTCAGGTTGCACAAACTAAGGGGGAGCCTTAGTCATATGAAAAGGATGCATGGTTGCACAGATTCAGGGGAGCATTAGCTTTGCTGACTATAATGCAGTGTTGGCATTATTATGGTTCTGAAATATGTCCTCTTTCTTGAGGACTTTCTGGTGTTGGTCATAAATGATCATATTTATATTTTGGTGAAAAGGTCTTGTTGAGACCCATGATGTAAAAATTGTAATATTCAGTCATGTAAGGACTTGTCATTTTTGTAAACCCACTTGGTTGGGTAGCTGAGTCAAATTTTGTAAACCCACTTGGTTGGGTACTTGAGTCTTATATGTAAATCCACTGGGTTGGATATTTGATGTAAGTATGAGTCTTTGGTGATAGGAAGTTCATAGAGTCATGTACTTCATTGACAAATATGTTTGGAGATTCAGCATGGACTCAGGGGGAGCTTGGCCACTTCAGCACATATCAGATCTGCAGACTATTTCTTCCACATGAGGAGAAAAGGGGGAGAATGTTGGTTTTTGATCCGCCCTTTGCCCTTGATGTCAAAGGGGGAGAGTGACATGTTGGAAATATGATGCAGAGTGTTGTCCTTGATGGCAACCCACTGAATGAAGATGAAGACGTGCGACTGTTGACAAGTATTGTCCTTGATGGCACTCCACCTGATGAAGTTATGCTTGACTTGATGGACTTGTTAAATGATGTAAATCTGAAGTGATATGATGATTGTTGATGATATGATGTTGAGTGTTGTACTTGAAAGGAAACCCACTTGATGAAGATGATGACAACTTACTTGATGAAGTTGTGTTTGATAGAATATGTCCTTGATGAAGGAAATCCGATGTATCTACAATATTTACAGAAGGCAATGAAGAAAGGATTTCAGAATGTACTCAGAGAATGATGAAAAAGAGCATGTCTCTTGGTATACGCGGATGGGCCTAGGGGAAGTCGCGTATGCACGCGGAAAGGAACGTTACAAGTCGCGTATGGGCTAAAGCGCTCAAAAAGTGCAAATCCAAGGGTAACCACCGCATGGTATTGACCCATTGTATTGGGTAATGATCCGCCTAATTGACCCCGTCCAGGTAGTTTTGGGCTTATGGTATTGTTTGGGTCCATGGTATTGAAAAAGGGGCTCATGGTATTGAAAAAGGATAATCATATAAAAGGAGAAGAAATTCATTGTGCACAACATGAGGGTGGGTGCAAGATGTCTGAGCTTGAATGAATTCTTCTCTCTGAAGTAGATCTGATTGGAAAGGGTTACACTTGAAGATAAATATGAGTGTATGATGCACCAATGATGAAGAAGGGGATCTAGATCCGTAATTGCTCTTGTATTTGTTGATCCGATTAGGAAGGCTTAGATCCGTGATGAGGCGAGCATCGCGGCGAACATCTGCCGAAGAAAAAAGGGTAGATCCGAATCGAATATCTCGATTGATGAAGTATGCTGCTTCGTAATGATTGAAGATCTATACGCTACTTTCCGCGGAGGAAGCGCGTATATACGCAAACCCCGCCGAGAGAAAGACAGAAAGAATAAAATACACACTGCGGTATACGCCGGTTTGTGTGGACGGAAGCACGTATATACGCGACATCAGTGAAGGTAAAGCGCGTATGCAATCTAGGGTTTGCTGAAGTAAGGGGTGTGAAATATCTGATCTGTTCTGCTCTGTTTCTGCTATCTGATCTGTGTTGATAAGTATCTGTTGATGACGTATGTTTGTGCTTAAAATTATGGAAAGGGTTCAGTCTGGAAATATGGTGAATCGTGGCCTGCAAGTGTTGTTCTATTGAAGTTGTTGGATCCAGTGTGAAAATTGATGAAACATGGTCCAAGGTGGTGTCGAGGGTTGTAGCCTTCGCGGGGGTCGTAGCTTCCCTTCCAGGTGAGGCTTCGGTAAACGAGATCGGGGGGTCGAGCTCCCTTTTCCGTGAGAGGCCGGTAAACGAGCCGGGGTTGGGAGGCTCTTCCAGAGAGGTCGGTATGAGAGTCAGGGGGTCGTAGCTCCCTTCCAGGAGAGGCCGGTAAACGAGCGCAGTTGGGTGCCTGCGTGCTGGTCAAGTCTGCGCCAGCACATATGTTGTAAGATGTTTTCTCTATAATAAAATATTGAAGGCTGAGCAACTGCAGCGGTGGTTTTCTCCCGATTTGGTTTTCCACCTAAAAATCCTGGTGTTCATGTGTGATGCTTTTTGTGATGGCTTATTTTGTTCTTACTGCACATGTTTACTGTTTATTAATCAACTGATGAAAGAATGATGGAATAATAGGAGTGAAGATTTAATGACATATCTAGATCTCTGTGTATACGCTAGTTTAATAAAGGGGATCTGCGTATACGCAAGCCATCGAAGGAAAGTAGTGTACATGGGTTTTAAGGAATGAAAGTAAAATATTCGGACAAAAAAGAAATAAAGATCGATTCACCCCCCTCTCGCATTTTTCCAACAATTGCTCAGAGTCATCTCAGTGTGGTTTGATCGCTTAAAGGAGATCCGTCGCAATGGGAAGTCAAGAAGGAGTAATGTCTATAAAGCCACCTCTATTCAATGGAAGCAATCTGATATTCTCGAAGGTACGTACAAAAGCATATCTGCAAAGTCTTGGTGCAGATGTATGGGCAATCGTGGAAGAAGGTTATCAATACCCGGCAAGTATTCCTACTGATGCAGCTGAAAGAAAGAAGTATGAAATCAATGCCAAAGCAGTGAATGTCTTATTGGGAAGCATGTCCGAATCAGAATTTGCTAAAGTGATGCAACTACATTCGGCAAAAGACATATGGGACAAAATCATTCTAAGCTATGAAGGAGACACAAAGGTAAAAAGTGCAAAACTCCAAACTCTTAGAATTGAATATGAAAATTTGAAGATGCATAGTGATGAAAGTGTTGCCAGTTTCTTTCTTCGTCTAGATGATATTGTAAATCGGATGAGAAATTTGGGTGAAACCATGGCCGATACTACTCTGGTAGAAAAGGTCTTAAGATCTTTGACTTCAAAATTTGACTCTAAAGTTTCAGCTATTGAAGAAAGGCAAGATCTGCAATCGCTTACTATTGTTCAATTACATGGTACTCTGACTGCTTTTGAAATGAGACAATGAGGTCCTTCTCAAGTAAGAGAAGCTGCTTTTAAGGCATCTACAAAAGGAAAGGAAAAGGAAGTTGTCAAAGAATCCAGCTATATATCCGATGAAGAAGAAGCAAATTTTGTGAGAAAGCTCCAACTAGGTACTGGAAGATTCAAAGGTAAGCTTCCCTTCAAATGTTTTGAGTGTGGAAAAGTTGGTCACTATGCTGCTAAATGTCCTTATAGAGAAAATCATGGTAAAGGGAAACAATTTGAAAAGAGAAAGAGTTATTATGCAAAAGAAGATGATGATGAAGTGTCCAGTGAAGATGAAGAAGATTCTGACCAAGATCTGAAAGTGCTCATGGCTAAGAAGCAAAAGAAGAAGGTACGTACTAACATTTTGGACAATATTCTGAGTAATCAAAGGTCTCCTGCTATCAAACATGGTCTTGGTTTCCATGAAACTGTTAAAGGAGAATCTAGCTCACAAGGAAGTGCCAAAAATTCAGAGGATGTCAATGCAAAACCTGA
>CM076577.1:1378600507-1378857608 GCA_034641835.2 Pinus albicaulis | reverse complement strand
CATATTGTAGAGAGAGAGTTGAGGCAAGCTCTCATCGCCATAATGACATCAAAGGCAAACAGAAATTGTTGAATTCATCAGGAGAAAGGATTGATGGGAACTCTTCACCATCATCCCATGGAGGTGCATGTTGCAATAGAAGAGCTGAGACAAGCTCTCATCACCATGATCGCACTATAGACCACAAAGAAAGGTATAACAAGTCTCGATATTCGCAAGTTCATTTTGACTATAAGCATGTTGCTAATCATGAACGTAAATCATGGCATAAGAAAACTTGTTTTTTTTGTGGTTTACATAACCATGTCATTTATGGGTGTTGGAAAAGAATGGCAACACAAAGGAAGATGAGGCATGAAAAGCCTTCTCCACAACAGAAAAACAAACTAGTTAAGCAGGTCTGGAGAAAGAAGACCTTTTGCAGCCACTGCAACCAAAGTGGTCATCAAAGAGCCACATTTTCGAGGCTCCATCCAGAGAAGCACCTTAAGGATGAAGCGTCGGTGTGTGAACTAGTTGAAATAGATGTTCGACAAGCAAACCTGCCATAGGGAGATGATCCATTCACTTTGATAAGTGAGAGAAAGTTTTTTTAGATGTGGTAGTGTGTCATGGTTGTGTTTGTAAATCATATGTTGCATTTTGAACTGTAAAAGTGATGATGTGTTTTCCATCACTTGTTAAGCAACCATGATATTTTTGGCCTTGTTTTGTAAATCATGTGATGCATTTCTTTTATGTAAATGTGATGATGTATTTTCCATCACTTCAAAATGTGACAATGATTTTTTTGGCCTTGTAATGATAGTTGGGGTGTGATTTCCATTCGATTTTGTTAGGATTTTATGGCAGAAAAAATAAATATTTACTGAGAAAACAAATAATCATAACCATGAAAGAGCCAGCAACAAATCACATGAACATAAACACAATGTTTAACCGGGAAAACCCCAAATCTGGGGAAAAACCCAACCAATGAAATTTCATTAACCATTGGCCAAAACCCTGGCCAATCTAGCTAAGTGAGCCTTCACCGCTCACCTCCAGGCCTTGCATTACAATGAAGTATTCCCAGCCTTTTATAAGCTCCATTACATGAAATACCATGGGTCAAAACCATGGGTGCACAAAACCATGTGCCCAGAAACCACTACTTTTGCCCTAGAGGAAATTGACTCACGAGTCATGTTGCAGATGTACTTTCAATTCCCCCCTTAAACTTGACTTGGGGATTATTGACTAAATCCAGCCAAACCTGCTAAATGAGACAACCTCGCTCACTATAGCTCTTCCCCCCTCAAATTTGTACCCAGGGTAATTGTAAACTTGACATCCCCCCTATCACCTAGGTCTAACCCAGACTTTACCAGTGATTTCCCAGGGGTACGCATGCCATACCAGGTCTTACAGCAGTATGCCCATTTACATGTAAAAAATTAACTCCATTATAATAATTTTTTTTTGTTTCATTTTTGCTCTTTGTACATATGAAATCAATGTCCATATAAAAAGAACCCATCTACCAGATTACATGGGTCACCAGCCTCTGTAACCGCCAGTCCTCTAGGAGTTCTCTTTAGATACATGGTTCATCAATTAATTAATCCATGTGCTTTTATCCTCTCTCATTTTCTACATTCATTCATGATGTCCTCTCCAAAGAGGACATCATAGTTGTACATGAATCTGCCTACCAACTACATTTCATATCTGCGTGATTCATACCCTCCAGGGTAGACCTGATGACCTTCACCAAGGCTGGTACCATAGCCACAATGATCATCATGACCAAGCATTGCACCACTAGCCGTTTCATGATATTGTTTGAAAGAACTAGTGGTTGATGCTGCCCAACTCGTGAAAGCATCTCATGGCGAAAAAAAAATCTTCTCGTCGCTTGGCATGTTGCGCTCTCCAGGCTACCATATTTTCCTGGTATTGTTGATGAATCTCTCGCATGCACTCCTGATGCCTCACATTTTCCTCATCCTCAGCATCATTTTGATCTTTTACAAGAGCCATTACATCATCCATCAGTCTATGCTCTTATTTTCTCCACTTTCCATGATGAAGCCCTTTACTTACACATCTAGAAAATTATGAGAAAATCATCGCCCTCAACTTCTTCCAAACCAGGGTTCGCCATAAGCTGGGATTTCATCGAACTCTGGTTATTTTTTGACCACGAGGCACGTTCACCGGCGCAGATCGGTGATACATCTAGGTAGAGCCCGAATACTCTTCTGAACTCCTTCAAACACAATCCAACTTATCACGATCTACGTTTTCCGATCTTGTGTCTTTTAGCAGTGGTTTCACCACTGGTTTCGTGATCCAATCCAACTAATTAGGACTGATACCAATATATCTGCTCACTTAAAACGGATTTGCGGATCCTTCAATTCACGCAAGCCTTATCATCAACCACCCATTCCAGCAGTCCATCGCACACTCTATCTGATTCCATAGTAATGATGCTGCTCTGGATGGTGGCTCTGCTCTGTGCTCACATAGGAGATCGATGATAGATCTGACCACTTCCACCAGCTCACGGTGCAGTGGATCAACTCACATAGCGTTCTAAATTTCTCACCATTTCGGTGATCCTCTACAGAGGCAAACGAACATTACGTGCAAGCTGATCTACAATCTTCACGCAGGTCAACAACAGTCTTCACATCTCTCCTTAGCACGCTTTTTAGGACAACACAGCAGAATTGAGACGCCGATATGATCTTATCGATCCCCTTTTAAAATATCACAGCTTACACATAGATCAACCGCAAACGATGTGCTCCAAAACGACAACAAATGCTACCATAGCACTCCACCGATACCAATCCGTTGGATCTGCCAGCAGCAATACTAGAGGTCTTGATAACATCGATCCACATACCCAAAAAAATGGATTTGAATCACATATCCATGATCCAGAAGCCTCCACTCCCCATATTCGCAGCAGATCCCCGATATGTGTGACAAACTCTACAGTCAACGGACTTCGAGTTCACTGGTCAGTGCTGTCTCTAGCTCACGGTGCTTTTACGCTGTAAGTATCTGATCTCCGACGCAACTAGCAGCAATGCTAACAACACACAGGTTCACTTTTAAGCAACAGGCAGTAGATCGATCAAGCTCCGATACCAGTTGTTAGGATTTTACGGCAAAAAAAATAAATATTTACTGAGAAAACAAATAATCATAACCATGAAATAGCCAACAACAAATCACATGAACATAAACACAATGTTTAACTAGGAAAACCCCAAATCCGAGGAAAAACCCCACCAATGAAATTTCATTAACCATTGGCCAAAACCCTGGCCATTCTAGCTAAGTGAGCCTTCACCGCTCACCTCCAGGCCTTGCATTACAATGAAGTATTCCCAGCCTTTTATAAGCTCCATTACATGAAATACCATGGGTCAAAACCATGGGTGCACAAAACCATGTGCCCCAAAACCACTACTGTTTACCCTACTCAACATTGACTCTACCCCGAGTCATGTTTACCTAACAGATGTAACTTGACCACTTAGTATGTAAACTCGTGGAAGGTATGTAAATGTTTGGGTCATAGATGGTCAATTTGAGCATGTAATTTGCAAAATATTTTATTACAGGTTTTCAGAGGATGCAAGTGTTAGCTCATCACTTAAGGCTCTGAATAACAAAGGTGAAGGAGATGGAAGAGTGACCCTTTTCAGGACACTTTTGGTGTAGACATTGTACACAGCAGTTGAAAATTATTATTGTTGCTTTTGGAGGACCAAAAGCTCCTTAGTGGGGAGGAATGATCCAGGTGGCTCCAGAGACACACACAGGACAAAGAGGGCTTATGGAAGCTCAAAAATAAAAGTGTTGGAAATGTGACAATCTTAGTTTTAGGTTGAAGATCTCTTCTTCCTGATTGCAACAGTGTGAACAGTTCATCAAAACGAGTTTGTATGTGGAAGTTAGAGCTGGTCAAAGTTATAAGGTTGACTAGATGACTTGACAGGTTAAGTTGGATGCAATTTCATAGAAATCTAACCAACTCTATGTTGGAAATGTTGTCATTGATGGCAAAGGAGATGGAAAAGGAGACAACATAAAAGAAGAGAGAGAAAAATAGGCAGAAAGATGTAGAGAGGGTCGAGCAGCAACAAAAGAAGCAAGGCAGTAAAAGAAGAGGATGAAGAGATAGAGTACAGAGTACAGTGACATAGTGAAATAGTCATGCACAAGACAGAGGATGCAGAGACAGAGAATACAAAGGCAGAGCCATGAGATGAAATGGTTGAGAAGTAGAGAAATGTTGCAGAGAGTACAGTGAAATAGAGACAGAGAATACAGAGGTAGAGATAGAGAATAACATAGGCGGAGACAGAGAATAATAGAGGTGGAACCAGTAAGGGCACAAAACCAAGAAAGGAATCATAATTACACAGTGAAAACCTAATGGAATCAGGAGTTCAACATATGGAAGCACCGTATTATAATGTCGATAACGCAAGAGGAAACAGGAGTGAAAGCGTGAATTATTTTAATAACAGTTAAAATTTGATGAAGTGGAACCATGTGCTAGACAAAACCGTAAGCAAACAGTGAAACCAGAGTTTTGGAAACCAACAGTATCGTGTGCGTTTTGGAGTGATAAGTGGATTTCGATTTTTGAACGCGATCTATGTCGCTGATGGACACGTGTATTTGGGTGGTATTTGAACACCACTTACATCGTGTAATTTTTGAGTGTTAACCCTCAGCCCAAAGAAAAAAATGATATCAGCTGTGTCCATCCAATTCCCAAGGCTGGAAGATCGACGGTGATCACACTTGCGCGATGAACAGAGGTTAGTTGAGGAAAAACACTGTGGGTCTGAGTCAATTGTATGATTGAAAATTGAAACATAAACCAAAGTTTAAAGCTGAACCTTAGTTATTATGAGGCTTATTTGTTATACATTAAAAGGGTGTTATACTGGTTTTAAAGTTTGTTGACATGTATTATGTAAAACATGTTGTGGGACCCACATTCATAGCTGCGGGGCCATGTATTATACGAAGTTATTTTTCTTGTGTGTATTATAAAAGCTATTTAACAGGCAGAAGGTAAGTCACAATGCATTGTGGGCCCAAAGGTTATTTTAATTCAAAGTTGTGGTATAAAGTCTGAAAGGTCTTTCATATGCGTCGGGGGTTATATAATCTATATTGTGAGTGAAAAGGAATACTGTGGGCCCAAGTATAGTTACATGGAGTTTTTTACTTTAATGTATGGTCTAAAGGTAAGCGACATGCCCGTGAAGTACCACATGTAGACTTGGTTTCATAACCAAGTCAAACGTTATTATAATATAATGGTATTGATTTTATAAGTCGCTAGATATTGATCCAAAGGCTTTGAAATATGTTGTGGGCCAGACTTTATTTGGGGGTTTAATAAAGTGCAGCGGGCCAACATAATATTTGGGCATGAATTAAAGTCTTGACATGTGCTGAACGAGAGATGTGGGCCCAAGAGAAAGATAGGAAATTGTATGTAATGCGGTGGCTGTTTGATAGCCAAATGTTAATATGTTACATGGCTAAGTCTATGCTGTGAGCGGAAGCATTAAAAAAAATATGGAGCCCGAGTGGTTATATAAATATATATATTAATGCTGGGTTTAATTCTAAGCCAAAGACTTAATATAATGTTGACGGAGGATATTATATGTGTAGTGTGGGACTCCCTACATAAAATTCTGAGAATCTTAACCCAAGCTGAAGGATACATAAAAGTTGAAGCAGCAAAGTATATATATATGTAGCGCTTTATATACAAGGGACCAAGGTTACAATATAAAGCATATGTATTATTTTCTTGTACACAAGTTTAAAAGAACAAAAGGCTCCATTGTTCGGTTTTTAAAACAAACGATGTATTATAAGGTGGGACCCTCACGAATCGTATCGGAGAAAATCATAACAGCGGAACGTGTTAATTAAAATTTTTGATTGCAATTGCAGACCCAATATGTTATAAGCGGTGACTCATATTTGTTTGAGTTCCGGCTTAAAGTGCATCGGAGCGATTCATCGCATCAAGGTGAAAGAGTAGCGACCAAACTGAAAGTTTCGATTGCGATTGAGCGATTGGATGATAGCCGTCAGATTTGCTGAGGGATGGACGATGGATATGAATCGATCGATTATATGGTGGGGCCTTTGCTAATCGCATCGGCGGAAATATAATGACCAAGTCAGAGGAGCATTGTGAATGTTGCGATTGCGATTGAAATAAATGAGGCGGAGTATAGCTGGCATGTGGGCTCCAGTCAAAAGATAAGATTAATACAGGTTTGCTCCGAGTTTTACACCAAAGCTGAAGAGGTAAAGGAAAGCAAAGCGGCATGTATATATGTGTGTAAAAAGATATATACATATTTATATATGTGAACAGTGAATCATCAGATTGGAGAGAGAGGAGAGCATTGGAACCCACATCTGGAAGCTTCCATTGTGATTGATCGCAATTGGAATTATTCAAGAGGTGATACATTGCATCAGAGAATAGAGCAAGCTCGGCGAGTGGGCCCAAAAGGGCATTTTTTGTATTAAAATGATTTATTGTTGTTATATCACCGAGAGTTATTTGAGTTATATAACGCGGCAGTTTTATATGCAGCAGTTAGACCACAGCAATGAACAGGAGAGCAAGCAGAGCCGAAAAATACAGAGACAGTCACAGAAAAGAAAAACACACAGTGATCCAAAATTGAATGGGTTGATTTGTAATCCATATTGTAACTGAATGTAAATGCTTTTTAATTGGTTTATATTGTTTTTGATGCACTAGCAAGTGTCCATAGGAAACAAAACTCCACTGTAAAACTAAACGTTGTGAAAATTGCTGTAGTTTTTCTGAATGAGCTGGATAAAGAAGTGAGGAGGCAGAAGGAAAAGAGTCAGGGCTATTCACTTTGAATTCCCTGTAGAATGCGAACAATTATGATGCAAACTGTATAAAGGATATCATACTGATATGTAATAAAGAGGTTAGAGAATGCATAGTATGAAGAATTGAGGCAGAGAAGATAAGAAAAAGGAGGTGCAGAAAGAGATGCTACAGAACAGAGCTAATATCTAAGGCAAATCAGAAAATATTTTCTTTTGATAGACTTAGGAAGTTGGAGCTTTCTTATCAAGTTGAAGCTTGATAGATTTCAGTTGTAGCTGACTGAGGCTGGAGCCTCCTATAGGTTGGTGCCTGCAGAAAATCAGTGGTGAGAGGGTTGGAGCTTGCCTTTGCATCACAACAATAATAAGATGTGGTTTTCTCCCTTTATGGGTTTCCACTTATATCTGCTTTCTATGTGTGTGCTTCCTATGTGTTGATATGTTCTATCCAATCTACTTAATTCTTGTTGCTCTCATAATAAGTTTGGTGTCACATTATCTTAATACTTGCTACTACATATTAAGACTATTCACATATTAAGTTGGTTATAAAATTAAGTTGTAAATAAGCTTGATGAAAAGTTTTTTTTTTTCTAAAAATGGGCTCATGTATGTGTTAAATTGATTTACCCCCGCCCCCCCCTCTCAGTTTAACTAAGGATTCAACAATTGGTATCAGAGCCAAGTTCCTTTTCTACCAATTTAACAACTGAAAGGAGATCCTAGGTCCCTAGGATGGCTAGTCAAAAAGGAAGCTCAACCAATAAAGCCCCTTTTTTCACTAGTGCTAATTATGCCTTCTGGAAAATAAGAATGAGAGCATACATAATGTCTCTAGGAATATATGTTTGGGCTACTGTGGAATTTGGATATGCTCCAAAGGCAACTGACTCAGAGAAATAAGCTAAACAAGATTTTGTAACCAATGCAAAGGCCATGAATGCAATCTTAAATGGACTATCTAAGGCAGAATTTATCAAAAGTAATGCACAGCAAAACTTCCAAAGAGATGTGGGATACTCTCCATGAGGGAGACAAGAAGGTGAAGACTGCCAAACTTCAATTCTATAGAGCCATGTTTGAGAACTTAAAAATGAATGATGATAAAGACATTGCTAGATTCTTTTTAGGGGTTGCAGAAATAGTAAATAACATGAAAGATCTAAGGGAAACCATAAAATAAGTTGTAATTGTTCAAAAGATTTTGAGATCTCTTCCACCCAGATTTAACCCCAAGGTTTCTGCCATAGAAGAGACAACTGATTGGGAAACCTTGACCATGAACCAGTTACTTGGAAATCTAATAGCCTATGAGATGAGACTGCCACATAAGAAGTCAAATGTGAGGGAGGCAAACTTCAAGACAGAGAAGAAGAAATAAGAAAAGGAAGATATATGCTCTTGCTCTGATGAAGAAAAGGCCAAATTTGTCAAGAAACTGGATAGAGGCTCAGGTAAATATAAAGGTAAACTTCCATTTAAATGCTTTAACTGTGGAAGAGTTGGACACTATGCTGCTAACTGTCCTCATAAGAAAACAAGGAATTAGGCTCAAGAATCAGAGAAAACTATATCAAAGAACTAGTAGAAAGGAAAGAAATTCAATAGAAAATCTTTCTATGCTCAATAAGACAACAATGCATCTGAAGACTTAGATGAACCCTCAAGTGAAGAAGGAACCTCTAAATTTATGTTGATGGCCATAGAAGAACTTGAAGGAATCCTTCTAGAAGATGAAGAAGAAGGTGAAGTTGATCTTGAGGGGGAGCTAAGAAGTTCCCTAGAGGAGATTGACAGACTCAAACTGAAGTGTAGAAAATAGAAAGACATTCTCCTCAAATATGTAAGAGAAGAACAAAATTTAGAAGTCCTCATTCAACTGAAAGTAGAGCTTGAAGAGGCCAAGAAGGTAGAAGACATGTTACTTAAGCAAATTAAGGATAAAATTTAGGAACAAGAGAAGTTGGAAGAAGTAGTATGCCTGAGGAAGAAATTAGAAAATGCCCAAAGGAAAGTGTCAATAATTCTTCTCAAATGACAAGCTCTGGTAATTTGAATGAAATTCTGGATGCTCAAAGATCTCCTCTGATAAAAACTAGGATAGGCTATGAAGGAGAATCGAGTAAAGGCAAAGAAAAGGAAAACAAAAATATTATTTTTGTAAAAGTAAATAAGGATGATGAAGCAACTCAAATGATTCCTACAAAAGAAGAAACATGCAATGAAGGAGACAGAAACCAGAAGGAACCTCTAATAACAAAAAATGAATTAAATACTCATCCAAGAGAAAAAGGCTCATATACCCCTGAGTATGTCAAATTTGGAAGCCATCAAAGGATATTCTTCCCTCCTATGAAAAATGCCACCTGTTATGCCTGCCACAAGCTGGGACATATTGCTGAATACTGTCATACAAGGAGGATTAATTCAAACTAGAAAAGGATGCAAACAGTGAAGAGACTGTCTCAAGCAAACAAATGGAGAATATAACCTTTCATCAGGTATGTAAATTGTTTCAATGGATACTATTTTTACTTTAAGGAATTTTGCCATAAAATCATTAAATGCAGACAATATGGACAAAGATTGATTTTCAAAACCTCAAGGAGGTTTATGAATCATGGAGAGTTTACTCATACTCATAATCCTGCTAAAATTATGATTAAATGCTCTGTATGTAATAAAATTGGACATATGCCTTCCAAATGTCCTCTCAGAGAATGTGGGTCACCATCTCAGAAAAGGTACCAAACAAAAGGATGCATGTAGTGGAAAAAGAAGGTGAATAAATGTGATCTGGCTCTAATAGCTCAAGACCTGAAAGGCCAATGGTATTTGGATAGTGGTTTCTCAAATCATATGACTGGAGATAGAAGAAATTTTATAACCTTTGATGAAAAGAAATATGGAAATGTTACTTTTGGTAATGATAAAGAAGGAAAAATCAAAATAAAAGGCTCAGTCAGCCTAGATAATGGCAGAGGAAAGGCCCAAGATGTACTATTTGTGGATGGGATAAAAGCATATTTGTTGAGTGTCAGTCAAATGTGATAGGGGCTATGAAGTTCTTTTTAGAGCACAAGACTGTGAATTTAGATCAAGCACCACAGGGAAGATTCTGATCAAAGGTGTTCGAACTAAGAGTAATGTCTACATAGTGAAAGAAGAGAATGAAGCATGCCACCTTAGCAAACTTGAGGAGTCATGGTTATGGCATAGGAGATTGGGACATCTTAAATTCGACCATATCATCAGACTGAGCAAGAAGAATGCAGTCTGAGATATGCCAACAATAAAAAGACCTTCAAATGCCATATGCAAATATTTCCAATTGGGAAAATAGACCCAAACATCCTTTAAGACCAAAGATGAGCTGTCAACAAGTAGGCCACTTCAGCTTGTACACATGGACCTTTGTGGACCTTCAAGAACTAAAACACCAAGTGGAGAATCTTACTTCATGTTGATAATAGATGATTTCTCAAGAATGACATGGGTTGCATTTCTCAAATATAAATTGGAAGCACTTGAGAAATTCAAGATATTCAAGGCATTAGCAGAAAATCAAACATGATGCAAGCTAAAATGCATCAGATTAGACATAGGAGGTGAATTCACAGACTATGATTTTTTAGACCTATGCAATGAACATGGGATAAAGCAACAGTTTACTATTGCAGGGACACCTCAACAGAATGGAGTGGCAGAGAGACAAAACAGGTCTATACAACAAATTTCCAGAACCATGATGTAAGAAAGTAACATTCCCCAAACCTTCTGGGTAGAAGCAGTACACACAATTGTGCATATTCTAAACAAAGCTCATTTAAGACCAAATAGTGACAAGACTCCTTATGAACTATGGCATGGTAAACCATCATCAATCAAGCACTTTAGAGTCTTTGGAAGCAAGTGTTACATAAAGAATAATGATGAAGATATGGGGAAGTTTAATGCAAGAGAAGATGAAGGAATATTTTTAGGATATGCATCCAAGAGTAAAGGTTACAGGTGCTACAACAAGACTCTTCGGAAAATTGTGGAAAGCATTGATGTAAGATTTGATGAAGAACTACCAAACAAGACAAGAAGTATAGATTGGAGCAATGCTTCAAAAGATTATGAAGAATACAACCAAGGTGATGATGAAATAAGCAATACAACAGAAGATGCTGAACTAAGCTCGAAAGCCCCCTCAAGATACACTCAAAAGAACCATCCAGAAGATCAAATAATTGCAGACAAGAGTGTAGGAGTCCAAACAAGAAGACAACTAACTAAACATATAGAAGAGGTATACCTAGCTATGTTATCACAAATAGAGCCAAAGAAGTTTGAAGGAGCCAGCAAGGACAAGTATTGGGTGAATGCTATTAATGAAGAATTGGACTAAATTGAGAAGAACAATACCTGGGAATTAGTTCCAAGACCCACTGAGAAAAATGTCATAGGCTCAAAATGGGTATTCAAGAATAAAATGAATGAACAAGGACAGGTAATCAGGAATAAAGCCAGACTTGTATGCAAGGGATATTCACAAATTGAAGGTCTTGATTACAATGAAACATTTGCACCTGTAGCCAAAATGGAAGCTATCAGAATGTTTATGGCCTTTACATGCTACCATGACTTCAAGGTATATCAAATGGATTTGAAATATGCCTTCCTGAATGGAGATCTAGAAGAAGAAGTCTACATGGAACAACCAGAAGGATTCTAATTAATAGATAAATAAGACTATGTGTGCAGACTAAAGAAGGCTCTATATGGACTGAAACAAGCTCCTCGTGCTTGGTATTCAAGGCTGGATAAGTACTTGCAAAAACAAGGCTTTAAGAGAGGAGGAGTAGACAACAATATATACATAAAATCCCATGAAAATGAACTCCTGATTGTTGTAGTATATGTTGATGACATTATGTTTGGAAGCAACAAAGATGAGTTAGAAAAAGGATTTGCTGAAGAGATGAAATTAGAGTTTGAGATGTCTATGATTTGAGAGCTCACCTTCTACTTAGGACTTCAAATTCAGAAAAAGAACACAGGTACATTCATCTCACAAGAAAAATACTTAAAATAGATGTTGAAAAAGTTCAAAATGGAAGACTGCAAACCTGTGTTAACTCCCATGATCACTGGATGCAAGCTATGTGTTGATGATGGATTTGTTGATATAGATCAAAGAATTTACAGATCCATGATAGGAATTCTGCTATACCTAGTAGCATCTAGACCGGACATTATGTTGGTAGTAGGACTTGTGGCTAGATATCAAGCAGCACCAAAATAGAATCACCTTCTAGTAGTCAAAAGAATATTTAGATATCTACAAGGAAATGTACAGTATGGGCTATGGTATCCAAAAGGCAAGAGCTTCACTTTGACAACATATATAGATGAAGATTGGGCCAGCTGTGTGGATGATAGGAAAAGCACAAGTGAAGGTGCAATCTACTTGGGAAAAATTCGGGTGGCATGGCTAAGCAAGAAACAAACATCTATCTCTCTATCTATAGCAGAAGCATAATACATAGTAGTAGCAGAATGTTGCACACAAGTCATGTGGATGAAACAAACTCTCCAAGACATGAAGGTAAGCATTTATGAACCTATCTCTATCAAATGTGATAATAAAAGTGCAATAAGTATATAAAAAAATCATGTACTTCATTCAAAAAATAAACACATCCCAATCAAGTACCATTTCCTAAGAGAACAAGTAGCACAGAAGGTCGTGAAGTTGGAATATGTGCCAAAAAAAGAACAAATAGTAGATATATTCACAAAACCTCTTGCTAGAGAGCCATTTGAATATATGAGAAACAAACTAGGGGTAGTGTCTTCAGATTCTACTCTCTGACAGGAAAAGAAAGCTTCATTCCAGGGGGAGAACAGAAAATAAGACATCATTCCAAGGGGAGATCAGTCAACAAAGAGAGTCACAAAAGAGCTAGAGCAACTAAGCAGAGCATGAAACAGGTCCTCAAGATCAAAGTAACATGGATGAGATTTAAAAGCACTGGGAAATGAGCAACCCTTTGCCATTGGTGTGAAAGGGGGAGGAAAAGCAAGCAACAGAAGAAAGGGTCCTAAAAGGCAAGCAGAGGAAGTGTATTGCCATCAATGCCAAAGGGGGAGACTGTTGGAAATGTTGTCATTGATGGAAAAGGAGATAGCAAAGGAGACAACATAGAAGCATAGAGAGAAAAAGAGGCAACAAGATGTAGAGAGGGTCGAGCAGCAACAAAAGAAGCAAAGCAGTAAAAGAAGAGGATGCAAAGACAGAGTACAAAGTACAGTGACATAATGAAACAGTCATGCACAAGATAGATGATGCTGAGACAGAGAATACAGAGGCAGAGCCATGAGATGAAATGGTCGAGCAACAGATAAAGGTTGCAGAGAGTATAGTGAAACAGAGACAGAGAATACAGAGGCAGAGACAGAGAATAACAGAGGCAGAGACAGAGAATAATAGAGGTGGAACCAGTAAGGGCCCAGAATCAAGAAAGGAACCGTAATTACACGGTGAAAACCTAATGGAGTCCAACGTTCAACATATGGAAGCACCGTATTATAATGTCGAGAATGCAAGAGGAAACAGGAGCGAAAGCGGGAATTATTTGAATAAGAGTTAAAATTTGATGAAGCGAAACCATGTGCTAGACGGAACCCTAAGCAAACAGTGAAACCAGAGTTTTGGAAACCAGCAGTATCACGTGCGTTTGGGAGTGGTAAGTGGATTTCACTTTTTGAACACGATCTATGTCGCTGATGGACACATGTCTTTGGGTGGTATTTTAATACCACTTACATCGCGTAATTTTTGAGTGTTAACTCTCAGCCCAAAGAAAAATGCGATATCAGTTGTGTCTATCCGATTGCCAAGGCTAGAAGATCAATGGTTATCACACTTGCGCAATGAACAAAGGTTAGTTGAGGCAAAGCACTTTGGGTCTGAGTCAATTGTATGATTGTAAATTGAAACATAAACCAAAGTTTAAAGCCGAACCTTAGTTATTATGAGGCTTATTTGTTATACATTCAAAGGGTCTTATAATGGTTTTAAAGTTTTTTGACATGTATTATGTAAAACATGCTGTGGGACCTACATTCATAGCTACGGGGCCAAGTGTTATACGAAGTTATATGTATTGTGTGTATTATAAAATCTATTTAACAGGCGGAAGGTAAGTCACAATGCATTGTGGGCCCAAAGGTTATTTTAATTCAAAGTTGTGGTATAAAGTCTGAGAGGTCCTTCATACGCGTCGAGGGTTATATAGTCTGTATTGTGAGTGCAAAGGGATACTGTGGGCCCAAGTATAGTTATATGGAGTTTTTGAGTTTAATGTGTGGTCTAAAGGTAAGCTACATGCCCGTGAAGTACCACATGTACACTTGGTTTCATAACCAAGTCGAACGTTATTATAATATAATGGTATTGATTTTATAAGACGCTGGATATTGATCCAAAGGCTTCGAAATATGTTGTGGGCCAGAATTTTATGTGTAATGAGCTATATGGTTATTTGGGGGTTTAATAAAGTGCAGTGGGCCAACATAATATTTGGGCATGAATTAAAGGCTTTACATGCGCTGAACGAGAGATGTGGGCCCAAGAGAAAGATAGGAAATTGTATGTAATGCAGTGGTTGTTTGATAGCCAAATGTTAATATGTGACATGGCTAAGTATATGTTGTGATAGGAAGCATTAAACAAACTATGGAGCCCAAGAGGTTATATAAATATATTTATTATTGCTGGGTTTAATTCTAAGCCAAAGACTTAATATAATGTTGACGGAGGATATTATATGTGTAGTGTGGGACCCCCTACATAAAATTCCGAGAATCTTAACCCAAGTTGAAGGATACATAAAATTTGAAGCGGAAAAGTATATATATATGTAGTGCTTTATATACAAGGGACCAAGGTTACAATATAAAGCATATGTATTATATGCTTGTGCGCAAGTTTAAAAGAACAAAAGGCTCCATTGTTTGGTTTTTAAAACAAACAATGTATTATAAGGTGGGACCCTCATGAATCGCATTAGAGAAAATCATAATAGCAGAACATGTTAATTAAAAGTTCTGATTGCAATTGTGGACCCGATATGTTATAAACGGTGACTCATATTTGTTTGAGTTTTGTCTTAAAGTGCATCGGAGCGATTCATCACATCAGAGGTGCAAGAGTAATGACCAAACTGAAATTTCTGATTGCGATTAAGCGATTGGATGATAGCCATCGGATTTGCTGAGGGATGGATGGCGGATTTATTATATGGTGGGGCCTTTGCTAATCGCATCAGCGGAAATCTAATGACCAAGTCATAGGAGCATTGTGAATATTGCAATTGTGATTGGAATAAATGAGGCAGAGTATAGTTGGCATGTGGGCTCTAGTCAAAAGATAAGATTAATATAGGTTTGCTCCGAGTTTTTATACCAAAGCTGAAGAGGTAAAGGAAAGCAAAGTAGCATGTATATATGTGTGTAAAATGATATATACATATTTATATATGTGAACAGTGAATCATTGGATCAGAGTGAGAGCAGAGCATTGGAACATACATCTGGAAGTTGTGATTGCGATTGATCACAATCAGAAGTATTCAAGAGGTGATGCTTCGCATCAGAGAATAAAGCAAGCTCGGCGAGTGGGCCCGAAAGGGAATTTTTTGTATTAAAATGATTTATTGTTGTTATATCACCGAGATTTGTTTGAGTTATATAACATGCCAGTTTTATATGTAGTAGTTACACCACGGCAGTGAACAGGAGAGCAAGCAGAGCCAAAAAAGACAGAGACAGTCACAGAAAAGACAAACACACGGTGATCCAAAAATGAATGGGTTGATTTGTAATCCATATTGTAACTGAATGTAAACGCTTTTTAATTGGTTTATATTGTTTGTGATGCACTAGCAAGTCTCCATAGGAAACAAAACTCCATTGTAAAACTGAAATTTGTACAAATTGCTATAGTTTTTCTGAATGAGTTGGATAAAGAAGTGAGGAGGCAGAAGGTGAAGAGTCAGGGCTATTCACTTTGAATTCTCTGTAGAATGCGAATAGTTATGAGGCAAACTGTATAAAGGATATCATATTGATATGCAGTAAAGAGGTTAGAGAATGCAAAGTATGGAGAATTGAGGAAGAGAAGATAAGAAAAAGGAGAAAAAAGAGATGCTACAAAACAGAGCTGTTGTAGATGTAAATCCCCTCTGCGGACAGAGGTGATCCCTACTAGCCCAGATTGGGTCTAGCAACAATCATATCATGCTAAGGTGCAAGTTCCTAATTGCAATAGACCAAATTGCAAAGAAGGCCTACCTCAAGTCCAACGCTGTCATTTGTAGAGGAGATGATGCTCTTGTTTCCTTGCTCCAGAAGATCACAATCCTCTTGCTTGCTACGATAGAACACCTGCACACACAAGAAACACGACAAACGCAAGCATAAAATTCGATAATGCAATTATGTATCAGTCAGAGAGGACACAACTCATAATCATAATGAACAATACGAGTGGAACCATAACCAATAGTCGCTTATCATTAATTCAACAAAGGAAAATACAACATGGCTCTGATGTTGAACCTTCCTTTGGTGGGTCATCAGCGGAATACGTCTCGGTAAAGCTTGTCGGGAATGGGGACAAGCCTCTCTCTTCAATCGTCAATCTCCTTGCTATGTATTTGGCACTATGAGGACTATCAAAGCTCTTGTAGCATTCTTCAGGCTATGAAGGCTCTTGGAGATTAGCTTGCAAAGGGAAATGGCAAGCTTCTATAGATGGTGGAAGGGGAGTTGGGATCCCTACAATCATGGGATTGGCCCTATCCTCAAGGAAGCTTCCATGAGAGGTGGAAAACTACTTCCTCTACATGGAGATCCAGAGCCAACCTCTCAACTCAATTTAGAGACCAGTTTAGGAATTGGTTGGAGTCAATCTTCCGCCATTTATTTTTAAAAAACACCCTTTATTAAGCCTGGCGTGAATGTGACTCTAAGACAGAGTGCCAATTGGCACGCCCTCTTTGGAGGATTTTCCCCATTGGCGCGGGTATAACACTGGCTAGTCGCGCCAAGGGTAAAAGGGCTATTTTTAGGGTTTTTCACAAGGAGATGTCTTTAGGGGAATGAAATTCCATGTCTAGGGCAATGCCATGAAAGTGTTTTCAGATCATTTCACTGCTCACAGGTCATGGAATAAGCCCTCCAATGTGCGGGACGGGGGATTGCAGGGAGGGTGAAAAATTGTTGTGTAACAGATGCCCCCTAAAGCATGAAGCCTGAAAGAGAGAGAGGGGTGAAATGCTTTACGAGAACATTTCCAACTGAAAAAATTTCCGTCAGAAGACCTGCGTAGAGAAGTACAACTGATATCTCAAATACATGATATATGTGTGGTATGGGCACAGCCATCCAATGAATGAGTCATGTAACTAATCATAATAATCCACAAAATTGCAGCATGGATTCTAAGTGAAAAACGAGATGAGATGTCCCCAACCCGACACGAATGCAGACAAGTGCCATGTTCAAGAGCGACACACTATCGACACAACAATGATGCTGGTTCCATTTTCCCCACCATTTCTGGCGAGTACCTCTTTATTTTTACACAATATTGAAGAGGATACCATATGATTGCTATATAAGTCCATCCTAGTACATTTAACGAGCCCTAGGAAGGAGGAACTCGAATATTGTCATTACGACTGAGTCCAATGTCATCAGGGTTTAACGAGTCTGACAAAGGAAGAAATCGATGTATTTTCATATTTAGAGAGTTTGAAAAGAAAGCGGAAAAGTAAACTCCAACAGTCCCTTTTCATAAATAGTTCCTCAGACCCGAAAAGGTAGAAAACTATGTCTGAGAAAACCTCCTAGATGTGATAAGCTAGGGTATTCCTTTTTCGTAAATAATCTATCTTGGCCCGAAAAAGGGGTAAATGTATACTGGGCAGATGTTGTTTCGTGGCCACTTTAACGAGATCAAAATGACAAGGGACTCAAAAATCTTTTCATGTTTAGAGAGTTAGAAAAGAGCTAAAAGATGACTCCAAAATGACTTTTTCATGTTTTTACCGAGTCCGAAAAAGTATAAAATACAACTCCTATCACTACCCAAGTCGCGTAAAAACCTGTTGCTGCACATAAAAGCAAGTGTAAAATCTATTTTCAACAAAATATATTAAAATACTGAGAAAAATGACATTTAAAACCTAATTTTTGACTTAAAAAGTTATAAATAGGCTCCAAATGGTAAAACAAATTTACTTTTAATTTTTACCTTACTTGGAGAGCAATAGTGGTCTGTTTGTGTGCAAACTTGCGGCGGTGGTTGCGACTGATCCGGAACGTCATTCAGCTCCTCGTTTGTTCCAGGTAAAAGGAGTTCCCTTAAGCTCTATTTTAATCCATTTTTTATGATTTTGCATTGCATAGTCGATCTCTGGAGGAGACTTTTAAAAATTTTAGGGCTCCGCCATTGGCGCGGGTATCAGGCACGGACCCGTGCCAATGGAATTTTCCTCACAAAGGGGTCGCGCCAATGGCGCAACATAATTTTCCACTTTATATTTCGAAACAGTGAGGCATCCATCTAGATTTTCAAGCATGACAGAGATCTAACAAGGGTTTTTGATCATGTTGATGCAGGTAACCAAGCACAATGGTTATTGAATGGAATGAGAGGGAACATGGGGAGGAAGATGAAATGGCTATGGAAAATGAAGCCTTTATGAATGCACTCAAGAATTGTGGACTCAAAAAATTCTTTCTTACTCCATGTTTACGAGCTCAACTTGAGCTACTACAATACTTGGTTAGCATATGGGACGAAAATGAGGAAGTATTTAAACTTCGGGACCAAGTGTAGGAACTTGAGGTTTCCGACGTGTATTTCATCATCAGGCTATCGCGCAGAGGCCCAGTACCCATTTTGACAGGCAGCAGACCTTCTGGGGAAAAGATGGAACAAGTAATGGCGAGGGTGTGCCCAGGGGCACAAACCGGATCGGGAAGCGGGAAAGTGGATATCCACACTATCCGTGATCTAGCACTCAGAGTAGTGTTACACACCATTACGCGAGCTGTAGGATCGTAGGCACTGCATGAAGTGACCAAAGCCCAACTCATACTAGCCTCCGAGTGTATGAACCCCACATTGTTCGATTAGGCTACTGCATTGACGAGCAATACCAAGAGGCAGCTGACAAGATGGAAGCAATTCAAACTAAAGCAGTTTGGCTACGGTTCCATTTTGGTGTCATTCATCCTGGAACGACTACCTATTTTCCAGGGCCAAGGGGCCATAGTTGCTAAGCCGGTACTAAGAGAGCCAAGGATGGCTCGCTGGGCAGCACTTATGCCCAGGTTAGGAGGAGGCCAATATATGTCTTGGAGGCCCGAATTATTTGGGTGGTTACGGTGACAGCTGATCGTGGTCGAGGATTGGCCCTACACTGGGACCGATTTTATCGGAGATCCCGGTCTTCTGCTCCTGGAGGGGGAGGATTGGGATGAGGAGTTGGGTATGATACTCTTTTTTTATTTTTATGTATTTATGTCTTTTTTTGGTAATACATGTCCATTCTAATAACAGTTTTATGTGTATCCAGATGTTGGCCCATTGTGTGGAGAACCCATGCCGTACATGACCCTCAGGCTGAGGGTGGCGAAGGCGGCAAACTGATCCAAAACTTGGAGGGCATTGCTCGGGGGATCCCGAACTATGCACGGCTAGCAAATGTTCCGCTAGCATACCAGCGACACACTGTGGGGGTGCCTAGATGCCTCCACTGACTACTGAGACGCTTACTGCGCATGGTGACTTGTTACCATGAGCACCATGCAGATTAGACATCTAGGGATTTCATATGCATATTTTTTGATAGACATGTCGTCTCCGGCTGCATTAAGACGAACATGTATATTTTTTGATTTTATGTGATGCACACTTGGTAAACATTTCGACACACACATATATATATACCTCTTTCTGGATGGATCTTTTTACATATGATGATGTTTTTATATGCTATGCAAATGACTAATACAATGTTATCTAATGTATCAGTTGCATAATAAACGACCCAATGAAAAAGTTCACATAATGTATCTAACCACACATTTTATTTTTATACAAGCTTAAAAGCACACATGAAAGCACACATGCAAACTATGCTTGGAAATGAGTATTATTTTTATGCAAGCTTAAAACAAAAACTATGCTTGTGAAAGACGGGCATGCCCCCAGCATGGTGTCTCAATTCGAGGTACATGCCCCCCAAGCTTCATTCCATAGGAAATGGAATGAAGGTTGAAAACATAAGATATTTGAACTAAATCCATTAAAACTTGAATTGAAGAGGCTCGTGTTTCATTATTTTAACGAGGTTGACACACTTAAAAGAACTATCCTCGTAGCAGCTTTTTTCATTGTTTTAGGAGCTTGGCACAAGAGGAGGAACTGTGCTCCAGTGAGCTCAACGGGGGAGGCTCAGGAGAGAGATGATAAGACACATCAAGCTCTAGAAAATCAGACATTGCCCCCAGGCTAGGCATGAAGGAGGAATGGTGATGTCCATCATTCCAAGGCAGCTCCTCAAGAGACATTGTTTCAACAATGGCTTCATCAGAGGGAAAAATCTCTTTAAGAGGATCAGCCGAGTCGGCCTCGCCAACTAGGGGGATTGGGAATAGATATCTAAATCCATGATTGAAGGAGCATGTTGAGGAGGAGGAGGATTGGATGAGGCAACAATTTCACAGTCATTAATCTCTACTGGAGTTAGGGGCATCGATTCTCCAAAATCAGTCACCTGTTCAGGCGAAGGGATGATCCACGGGTCGTCATTCTTGGAGACCATATTAACTTGAACGGTGTGCGGTGGTGGCGTAGGAAAAATACCCATGAAGATGGGGTCCTTGAAGAGACTGGGTCCTACACTGTCAGGGGGATTGGGGATCTGATCCACATAAGGGACGTTGTTATCAGAGGTGGAGGTGAAGAAAGACAACTAATCCACAGTAACAATCTTGCCCTCGTGAGGGAACTTAAGAAGTCAGAAGAGGGTGGATGGTACGCATAGCATGGCATGAGTCCAACTGCGGCTGAGAAGAAGATTTTAGTTAAGCTTAGTGTCAATCACTTCTACTTCTACGTTGATTGTCTTCCCCTGTAACGTAATCAGCAAACTCTCGAGAACACCCAGGGGTTTGGATTCCCGACCATCGAATGCCTCTAAGGCATTGGGAGACGATGAAAGAGCTGGAGAGCCAATGGCCTTCCAGCAGAAAGATGACATGACACAGGTAGAAGCACCTTCATCTACGATAGCCCTATGGATGTTAAGACCGTTGATCCCAACTTGAATAATGAGAGAAATTTGATGCGGAAGTCGGGGGGTAAAATTTTCTAAGTCGAAGGTGAGAAGACTAGAATCAGCGTGATTGATTCCACCGATTGCAGACAACAAAGCTTTCCGTTGCGAAGGGAAAATTTGAAGGACTTCCAATGCAGACATAGCAAAAGGCACCTGAGCCAAATCCTCAACAATACTGTAGTGTTGAGTAGCACATGCATTTGGATTGTAGGAAGACCTTCGTAGAACACCTTTAGAAGGTGGCCTCACAACAGGTTCAGCAGTAGGCTTCTCAATTTCCAAAGAACCGGAGACAGGTGGGGGAGGTGGGCCATCCAAAACTTCCTTCCCAGCTGGTTGACGCGATCCAGCATAATCCTTCGAACATGTAGCAATTGAGACAGGTGCAGCACCATTCATCATAAAGACCTGGGACCCAAATGGTGCAGATGGTGACGGCTGTTCAACCATCTGGGTCTGCTGAGACAGGAACGGTTCTTTAAGAACTACCGGAATCATTTTAGAGCCTTTGAGAAGTTAACTAATTTCAGATCATCTGGGAAAATATTTGGTATAATGATCTCCTTCACAAATAAGGCAGGGGTACTTCGGTTTACGTTGGGAACCGTCATCAGTACGAGGTTTAGAAGACTCTGACTTTTGGGCGTCGGGTTTTGATTTTCCTTTGCCCTTATTTTTTCCTTTGGAGGATTTTTCTATAGGATTAGCCTGAACATCATTAACCTCCATAGTTTTTCCAGAATTTGGAGGGGCGGGAAGAGTAGAATTATTGGACGAATTGGACTTCTGCTTGCCATTCGAAGATTTTCGAGAATTTTGAGAGACGGAACCAATCACACCATCCACCACCGAGGTAGGTGGAGCTTTAGAGGTTCCTGAGCGTGGAGCATCAGTCAAAATATCATACAACATGCCAGACTGAGAGTATACCAAATCGAGATACTGGGCACATGCAATGGCTTGTTCTTTAGTCACACATGCCCCCATAGCAATATCTTGCACGATTTTTTTAACGAAGGATGTGGTGAACCAATGAGTTAGTAGTTGATCAGGTATATCAAACTTGATCAGCCTACGACGACATTGCCACTCATGAATATGATCGGATATGTGGGTGGCTTTATCCTGCTTCAACGAATTCAGGAGATGTGTCACGGCTTCATAGCGAACCGGTAACTGAAAGTGAGTCAAAAAAGCCATTGCTAAAGTATTGAAATATTGAAATATTCCATGGGGTATTTCAATATACCAATTAGCGGCAACACCGGTAAGAGTGCACTGGAAGAGACGTAGAAGAATTGAATCATCGACCCAAGAATTAGACAAACACCACAAATGGTAGGTCATTACATGAGCTTGGGGGTCTTCACTAGCTTTACCTTCAAACTTTGGGCAGTCGCCGGGTACCTTGGTTGGAACCAAAGGCCAATAAGGATTGTGAATAATCGGATCATTGGTTAATTTAGAAATGTCCGGTAATTCCAAGGTAGCCAAGAACGGCAATTGTGTATTTAATGGCATGCCAGGCCCTCGATAAGGACCGACACCTGTACTCCACGCTGGTTGAGAATATCCTTGCCCCCATGGGTTCTGTCTAGAAGGATTCTGACCGTAGGGGGTATAGGGTGTATAACCAATCTGATTCCGTTGCTTGTAACCAGTGTACGGGGCTTGGTAACCAGAGTATGGACCTTGATTGTATGTCGGCCCTGTTTGATCAGTCTGCGGATTTGGCTATTGAGTATAGGTGTAGCCGGGTTGTTGAGTGTAATAATGGGAACCTTGGGGCAGATTATAAGTCGGTCGAGATTGACCGTGAGGGTAGTAACCGCCTTGAGGTTGAGCGGGCTGCTGATAGGTGGGACCCTGCTGAGCCTGATAGTTAGGGTGCACTGGTTGATTCATTTGTGGCATCGAGTAAATCGTCTGTTGGGTAGGTTGATAGAGTGTGCAGGCTGGCCTGGTTGGACAGGCTAACCTAGCTGAATGGGCTGCCCTGGTTGAACAGGTTGACCCGGATGAACAGGTTGTGCTGGTTGCGCAGGTTGACCTGGCTGTTGTGGAGCACCAGGTTGTACCAGATGGGCCGGTTGGCCTGGTGGTGGAATGCAGCTAGGTGGTGGATGGTAATCGGTTTGACCTGCAGCAAGACCATAAGATGGTCCTGGCAGATGTGCAACATTTGGAGCAACAAGATACTGAGGTTGCATGGGTTGGGAAGGTTGGACTTTCCCCCCAGGACTGTATACCGGCCTAGGTTGGTACCCCGGTTGACCTATGAGTCCTTGAGGTTGCCCCGGTTGGACTCCAGGAAGAGGCTGCACAAGTTGACCTGAAGGGTTGTAATACTGTCCTTGCGGACTGTATAATGGCCCCTGCTGGCCCGCAGGGTAACCTTGCGGGTCGTAAGGATAGCCAGGCTGGCCCGAAGGTTGGCCTTGAAAAGGTTGTCCTTGCGGGTTATAAGGCTACCCAGCCTGGTTATACGGTAAACCCTAAGCATGAAGTTGAGCCTCAGGAGCAGGTAAACGTAAAGGATTCCCATACTCATCGTACTGATATGGAAAAATATACACGGGTGTACCATCCTGTGCATAATGCGAAAAATACGAGCGGTTGGGATCTTGAGAGGATTGGCCGACCTTGGGGTTCGATTGTCGTAGGGAAAATTGATACTCCTGAGGAGAGATGTTCTCCGGCATAGCAGAAGCTATATAGACGTCTTCGGGAAGAGATGTGGTCCTTACGGACTGAGTAGTAACAGCAGGTGTAGATGCAGCCACACAGACAGTGGGCCTGACGGGTATAGAAGTGACCTGAGGGGATGATGTGATATGTGTCTTAGGAGACATCCCCAACGAAGGAATAACCGTCCTCGTAGAAGGAGCTGATACCCCCATAGAGGCAGCGGCGGCGATAATCTGACCTAAGGATCTATACCCTACTGGTAGTGAGGGACTAGGCGAAGACATAACAGATGAATCGACATTGTCTTCTGGGAATAAATTCTGGGTTACTTTTGGGAATAACTGGTAATATTCACCAGACGTGGGGATTTCCTCGCTAGGAGAATGGCTGGATTCACTCATATTTGAACCTGCCACTAGATCTCGTAACAGACGGCGAGGACTAGGAGGAATAACAGCAGCTAAAAAAGGCGAACCCGATGTAAGAGGAGGGAAATGTTCCCCTACTCCAAATCCAGACCAAGGGTGGGAAAAGGACCAATTGAACTCAACTGGTCCTCCAAAGGGAAGCTCAGATAGAACCAGTCCCTCATCGGGAAACTTGGAAACAATAGGCTGTTGCGGTTCAGCAGAGGATTGCGAGACCTCTGATGAATCGTCTGTATATGGACTACCAGTAGACGAAACTGAAGGTTTCGCCATTGTGACAATGATGACGAAAGGAAAATATCAAACACAAAACATGGGCCGAAAAAGACTCAAGGCACACAATCAAACGGCCAACAAGAAAAATCTAACAAGGCGTGTGATCACGGGTGATTTATTTTACGACATTGAAACTTAGAAACTTCACCGTTTCATGTTTTAAGACTCGAGAAATGGATGAAAGATGACTCTATCTCTTTCAGTTTTGAAGCAAGCGTGAAAGGACAAACTCTTGGTGATATTTTCAAATTTAAAGAGTCAGATAAGATCAAAATGACTGCTCAGGAATGCTAGGCAAAGGGTGTACCAAATAACCGTGAACTACAATACACACCTTGGTTTCAAAATGAAAGAGAAATCAACCGAGGACTTAACATACGTGCAGGAAATCTCCCCGAATGTTGTGTCCGGTGTATCACGGGTATAGGGTGGCAGACTCAGCTTCCTATGGATAAACGATAGAAACCTAGTGGGGTCTCCCTTTATATATGCAATGGTATGGGGAGCACAAGTCTGTACTAGTGCTATCTAAAGCCAAGAGGCGAACGACAGCTACTAGGTTTAAATACACCGGAACACGTCTCTAGCCTAGACCTCTAAATATTTCGTTAATGTTTCAATGCTGCCTTAGTGTAAATTGAATAAATTTTAATGTTTATCATCAATTATGTTTCAGTTTTTAGGCCCTAGCGAGTGTTATGTCTCAATATCGCCTAAATGCAGACTACATGCCACAGTATATCATTTCATTCGATGAAAGCTAATTAAAAGGAAGTTAAGAGCTTTTCACACAACAAAAAAATGACTAGACAACAACCAGTGATATCTCTAATGCAGCTAATGGAAACTAAAAGCTTTTCGTTCAAAGTTACTAATCACTAATAACACTGAAAAGATCTAATTCACACTAACTAATCCAACGCAAAAGAGATTTTTTGTATTTTCAATGTTTAAGAGCAAAAATCACTAAACAAAATGAAAACTAATGAGACAAGAAATTCGAGAAGTGATAGCAAAAGAGAAGAAACAATCAAATTTCACTCAATGCAAGCACACAATCAAACCTCAAATTGACAAAAAGTCCCTCAAATCAAAAAACACCCAAAGAATCAATTGAACCATGTAATCTAGGCCCAAAACAAGAAAAAGCAGAATTCAAATGAAGAAGAAGCCAATCACTCGAATAACACAATAAAACGATAGACAACCACCAAACGAGTGCAGAGAAGCAATCACAAAGCTGACTGGACAGACAGAAACGAAAAACTCCCAAGGGAGGCTCGACGCACAATAGCACCAAGATGCCCTAGGGCTAGAATGTAAAATCGACAAAAAAGGGTAAACAACCAAAGGAAGAAGGTCGCAGTCAATCAAACAAGGCTCCAAAACACTCAAGAAGTCGAAAAAACAAGACCAAACACCCAGATCAGTCTCAGAAGGCTCAAAACACAATAAACCCTAGCACCTTACAGGATTGGCGCGACTGTAAGGCTGAAACTAGCGCCAGAGTAGAATTGGCACGAGTAATAAATTGAAAACATGCACTAGTGGGTGCAACTGTCACACTGAAAAGCACGCCAACTGAGTTTACTAAGGAAAAATAAAAAATAAGCAATCCAAGAAGCAGACCGGTGATGTTGGAGCTTAAACCAAAAGCCAAAGACATGAAAAGAGCTAGCCAAAAGAGCTGATCAAGCAAGAAAATTCAAGAATCGACCGAAAGACAAGACAATACTCCAAGTGTTCAGTTCATAAACTAGACCGGAGATTGACTGAAGCAGGATTGATCTACTTTCGCTAATGCAGAGCAAGAGCGTTTTGAAGGCTATTTGGCTAACCTCAGGCTCCGTCTGTAGTTTATAAAGCAAACAACAAGCTAACTCCCCAGTGGAGTCGCCAATTTGTTGTAGAGGTAAATCCCCTATATGGACAGAGGTGATCCCTACTAGCCCAGACCGGGTCTAGCAACAATCATATCACGCTAAGGTGCAAGTTCTTAATTGTAATAGACCAAATTGTGAAGAAGGCCTACCTCAAGTCCAACGCTGTCGTTTGTAGAGGATATGATGCTCCTGTTTCCTTGCTCCAACAGATCACAATCCTATCGCTTGCTGCGATCGAACACCTGTACACACAAGAAACACGAAAAACAAAAGCGTAAAATCCGATATATGCAATTATGTATTAGTCAGAGAGGACACAACTCATAATCATAATGAAAAATATGAGTGGAACCATAACCAATAGTCGCTTATCATTAATTCAACAAAGGAAAATACAACCTGGCTTTGATGCTAAACCTTCCTTCAGCGGGTCATCAGCGGAATACATCTCGATAAAGCTTGTCGAGAATGGGGACAAGCCTCTCTCTTCGATCGTCAATCTCCTTGCTATGGATTTGGCACTATGAGGACTATCAAAGCTCTTGCAGCATTCTTTAGGCTATGAAGGCTCTTGGAGATTAGCTTGCAAAGGGAAATGGCAAGCTTATATAGATGGTGGAAGGGGAGTTGGGATCCCTAAAATCATGGGATTGGCCCTATCCTCAAGGAAGCTTCCATGAGAGGTGGAAAACTACTTCCTCTACATCGAGATTCGGAGCCAACCTCCCATCTCAATTTAGAGACCAGTTTAGGAATTGGTTGGAGTCAATGTTCTGCCATTTATTTTTAAAAAACACCCTTTATTAAGCCTGGTGCGAGTGCGACTCTGAGACAGAGCACCAATTGGCGTGCCCTCTTTGGAGGATTTTCCCCATTGGCGCGGGTATAACACTTGCTATTCGTTCCAAGGGTAAAAGAGCTATTTTTAGGGTTTTTCACAAGGATATGTCTTCCGGGGAATGAAATTCAATGTCTAGGGGAATGCCATGAAAGTGTTTTCAGATCATGTCACTGCTCACAGGTCACGGAATAAGCCCTCCAATGTGTGGGACGGGGGATTTCAGGGACGGTGACAAATTTTTGTGTAACAAGAGCTGATATCTAAGGTAAATCAACAAATATTTTCTTTTGATAGAATGAGGAAGTTGGAGCTTCCCTATCAAGTTGAAGCTTGATAGATGTCAGTTGTAGCTGACTGAGGTTGGAGCCTCCTATAGGTTGGTGCTTGTAGAAAATTAGTGGTGAGAGGGAGTTGGAGCTTGCCTTTGCATCACAACAATAATAAGATGTGGTTTTCTCCCTTTATGGGTTTCCCTTATATCTTTTGTCTCTGTGTGTGTTGCCTAATTGTTGATATGTTCTATCCAATCTGCTTAATTCTTGCTGCTCTCATAATAAGTTTGGTGTCACATTATCTTAATACTTGCTGCTACATATTAAGACTGTTCACATATTAAGTTGGTTATAAAATTAAGTTGTAAATAAGCTTGATGAAAAAATTTTTTGAAAAAAAAAGGGGCTCATGTATGTGTTAAACCGATTCACCCACCCCCCTCTCAGTTTAACTAAGGTTCAACACTCTCACTAATTTCCGAGCGAATTTATGGGACATTTAAAATGTCTCCTTCGACCTAAAAACTGAATTTTAATTTAGAAGGGGTTGGGATATATATATATATATATATATATAGATATAATTGGATGGGCAGGCCATGACCCCCCCCCTAAGAAACATAAAATATATTAAATATGGTCTGACATCGTGACCCCCATGGACCTTCGTATAACATATAACATAATCATTTTAAAAAAAGGGGTGGGCCATGACCCACGCCCCTCCCCAACTCTCCAAACCGCATGCCGTGTAACGATGGAGGTGGGCCACTAGTGGTGGACCCAGCCCCCACACCATATATACTATCAACGTCGCGAGGTAGTTGGGCAAGCCACTCGATGCAGGTCCGCTCCCCCCCCCCCCCGCCCCCCCCAACATTAAAAACTATTGTTTGGTTTTTTAAAACAAAAATGTGCCCAAAAGACTATTGCATGTGAATTTTTAGGGAAGGTGGGATTTGATCCCCCAACCTCCCCTTAACAAATCACTTTTTTTACCAATGCGCCAGCCCATTGGGATTTGATTAATCCGCATAACATTTTACATATAAACCCGTCATTTCATCAGTGTGGCCAAGAATAGGAGGAGCATAGATTTTGAGAATTTTTTATTATTTTAATTTCAATCAGGTGTAGAACCATGAGTCAACATGCGGAGGCAGTGTAACCATGATTGAGCCTCATTTCCAGAGGGGCCAAATTTTCCCAGTGTCCAAATCAGACAAATTTTATATGGATCTTACACATATTAGCAACACAAACCCGATGGCAGTGTTAGTTTCTAGAATAGAGGCCTGGATTTTTCATCCATATTCTAGTTGGGGATGACGATGTCGGATTTCAACATGTGGACAATTTATTTCTCGCCATTCAACGCCACATTTACGATGGTGCTTTCAGATCCAACAATTGAGCAGCCTATTCTTCAGCTAGCTTTAGAGTTGAGGTATATGAATTTTTGTTGCCATGTACTTCATTGATTATTGTTGTAGGATGCTTTATGTCATGTCTATTCCTGCTTGATGTGGGACACTAAATATTTATTCTTATTTGTTGTTGCTGGTTCCTGCTGATGTAATATGCAGAATATTTATGTGTATTTGATGTGGTATGTATTTATTATGGATGGTGATTTATGTTGTGAGATCACTTTGTTTCCTTGATGGCAGGATACTCTTTGTCACCATGTGTGAAGTTTTCATGCCGATGAGAGGTTTGTGATGAGTGAGAGTTCCTTGTAACAGAACGTCTCGTGGAGAGACTTTGCCACTCATGTTGATGGCTTTTCCTTGTATGAATAGTCAACAACATCCATGTATGTTATCACCGGTTACAACACTTTGCCACACTGGATGAACTCCGTTATTAAACATCTTGTGTTTTGTTGTGTGATTGTTGACATGTGTTCCTCTTGATTATACCTGCATGTGTTCATTAATGTTTTTGATAAAATTTATTATAATAGATGAGCCGAAGTAAAAGGTTTTGGTTAAAAGGGTATAAAAAATTTACCCGGATCATCAGGGTAAGCTATGACAAAGGCTTTGTGGGAGGAGTTAGGGACTTTGTACAAATTTAAGTATTTGGTGAATGAGTTGTTCCTATGGAAAAAGTTCTATAACCTGAATATGAAGGATGCAGACTTAGTGACAAATAATTTAAAAACCTTTAATATTGTGGTAAGCCAGTTGTTATATATTGATATTAAAATTTTAGACAAAGATAAGTGCATCAGTTTGTTGTGTTGTTGGTAAATGTTTTGAAGAATGTTATAGATGCATTAGCGAAGTCTTTGAGAATTGAGAATTTTTCTTGGTGTAGTGAAACAGTGAGATGGCAGAGTTTGACTAACGAATAATCTCTCTTGTCACCCCCATGTGTGGAAAAGAAAAAAACAAGTGGGAGAATGTTGGGTGTGTGTTATATTCTTTTCATGACTAGGTGAATGTGTGGGGGGGTGACAATCCCTTTGTTAATTGTGCTAGGTGCAGCAAGGGGTGGAAACTCCCCTATGTCGGGGGGTTTGTTTGGGGGGGGGCGGGGTATCCCCCCTACACGGTGTTGGGGTCCTGTGTTTTGGTAGATTGGCTAACCAAAAGACAAGGCAACATTAGAACCAATCTTTAGAGCTCTAAGATCTAGCCCTCCTAGTCTCAGAGAGTGATCTCTCAATGCTTTATAAAAGATATGTCTTGGAAGTTTTGGTAGTTGATTTTAGGCTAGTTATGAGGTGCAGGGTTGTTTGTTTTTTTTGGTTGGACAAATGTATTTCATGTGGTATAGATAGAGCATGGGAATCTACAAGCCATTGGGCAATAGAGTCATGTGAAAATCCAAATAGTTATGATTGAGAAGGAAGGGAAACCAAAGCGAAAATCTAACTTGTTCAAGGATCTGTTCAAGAATATAGATGAAATGGGATGAACGTTAAGGACTAAGAGTGAAAAGTAAACTAAATTCTCTCACAAATGACTTAAAGGATTTGGGGAACGCCCCATTTCCTCCAGTAAGCTCATTGTTTTAGACTTAATCTCTATAGCCACTCAAAGAAAAGGAGAAATGCAGACTAAAACCTTCTAAATGAATCATAGGATTCGGGGAATGCCCTATTT
This sequence comes from Pinus albicaulis, assembly GCA_034641835.2. Lineage (NCBI taxonomy): Eukaryota > Viridiplantae > Streptophyta > Pinopsida > Pinales > Pinaceae > Pinus > Pinus albicaulis. Next base: position 1,378,826,781 of record CM076577.1, on the reverse strand, counting down.
CCTCCTATAAGTTCACTGTTGAAAGCTTAATCAAAAAAGACATATAATTGCATTCAAACAGGAGGGAACGCCTTAGACATCTAGGACTGCAATTATAGGGACCTTCAACACAATAATTACAATAAGAACAAAAGGTATTATTGAAACATACCTCTTTGTCAAACTGCAAACATTAATAATTAAAGGGGAATTTCAGATACAATATTCAGTGGCAAAGAAAGAGGGAATGCCTAAATAGTATTTAGCACAACATAATTTACCATTTCTGAAATAAAAAAAAAACTGAATATTCAAGAGAGCTATTAGACTACCCTGTCATGTTCAGTAGTCGAAAACATATAAACAGTGAAGGATAAACAGGTCAGAGGTGCTTCTAAGATACATTTCTCTGCCTAAGCTTCTTATCCTACTGTAAGCAAAGCATGATGGAACAAAGTGGAAAAACAGGAAATAACATTAACAATAAGAAGTACTTCACCAAAACCAGGCTCAGGGATCCAATGGTCCAGCCTCCTTCATCAACAGAAAAACAAAGACCTCCACACTCCTTCAGAACACCAATGCTTCTTCAAAGCAGCAATATGTATTTCTTTAGAAATCACCAAATGCCAACCTTTTACAATGAGACTTCGAAGAGTCTTTATAGGAGAATGAGGAAAAGTAGGTGAGGAAAGTTTTAATGAACATCAGAGATAGGAGAGGGTATTTGAATGCCCCATTCTGTGTCTTAAACATTTCATTGAATTCTGGACAGGATCAATAAATATGTAGCTTGTTGAGACCATTTTGATATGACAGAAATCACCCACAGGGTGTCCTTGGGAAGAAAAACATCTGGAGTGGTATTGTTATATTCTTGGTGTGAGTTAAGTGAAATAATGGGCCTTGAGGACTCCCATACTTCTAAATAACTGCCTCTGACAATTTGTAGTAGCCTCCTTGGTGTAATAACTGCTTGGCAGGATTTTGAGCATGGAAATGGGCTATGTCTGTGTTAGTTAACCTTTGCAACAATAATTTCTCTGTTATTTTTTACTTAAACCTATTTTAGCTCTGTTTATGCTTTTACTTTGCTGATTGCTCCAACTGCTTCTGTATTGATGCCTTCAAAGGTTTTATTAATCTTCTATGCCTTGTCATATGCCACTAGATATGTAATCTTCACCATTTTTAGTGTTATGTGTATAGGTGGAGGGTTTCGTTAAACTGGAGGGTCACTGAGGGTTCATTGATCTGATCCATTGCTTGACATGACCTCGCCTTCTATTCTGGTCCCTTTGATGTTGTTTCTTGGCCATGAGATAATTATCGGAGCCATCTATGTCACCTCTAGTGACTGTGGAGAAAAACTGCCAACAAAGTTACTCTTTGAACCTACAAAAACACAAAAAATATCTATGAAATCTTGCGGGCTTGGTTTAGACTGCTTTTAGAGGCTCTGGGGGTGGAGGAGCAGTGAGGCGGAACGTGATTGTAGTGGAAAATATGGAAAAAATCCTTGTAGAACATCTAACCAGGTGCAGTGAGGGTCTGGGTGCGAGGATGAACATGGACCGCTAGATCAGGATGATCTATGGTGGAGATCGCTTGATGAAGTTATTTGGGAGCATAGGGAAAAAAACTTTGTTTTATATCACAATATAACACAAACCGTTCGATCTCAGAGATTGACAGCTGAGATTTAAAGCGAAATTACGTTGTGGAGCGTAGGCGGTATGACAGAAACTAGGAATGGTTTTTGTGCAACAAAAAGGGGGGGAGGTGGTATTTACATTTAGAACACGATTCCGCTCAGTGAGTGACGCGTGTATTTCTAAAACCACCTATATCGCGTGGAAGTAGCGCACTATGAAAGGGGATAAAAAATTACGCGATATGGAATTTTGATCGTCACATGATGGGCGACAGATCTGATGGCAGAGGAGAAGCACGATGGATGAAGAGTTGCGTGGGCAGATGAAGCAGTGGGCCCAGTGGTGATGTCAGTTTTTTTTCATGGAGCAAAGAAATGGTTGTGGCGGGTTATAAGTTGGGGCTACGTGATCACCGTTAGATCTAAGGGATCAACGACGGAGGTTGCATTGGGGGTAAAACGTCGGGTGAAAGATTTATAAAGGAAAAAAGCTCATTCATGGAGAAATATGAGGAGAGGAGGGCTTAGGGATAAGCACTCAGATGTGGTCCCATGGAGGGAAAGAACCGGGGCTAGCGGGTGACTTAAGCCCTCGGGGGCTTAATACTTTTAAAGGGCGAAAGACTATTTTTAAGCCAGAATAATGGTTTTTTAAGGCCAAATGAGGGTTTCGGTAGGCTAGAAAAGGATTTTTAAACCAAATAAAAGGATGATATAAGGTTTAAAAGAGGTTTAAGGTGATTTAGATGTGAAATGGAGGGGTTTTGTGAGATTTTTGAAGGAAACAAGGATGAAAAATGGAGATTTTATGGGAGTGAAATGGAGAGGTAATTGGTGGGAAGTGGAGCATTATGAGCAGTTTTCTCTGGGCAATGAGCAGGTTTTTGAGGGCTTATAATGAAACAACAGTGAATATTAACTCAAAGAGTAGAGAATCATCCTAAGACTTCAAAGACGATGGATTTCCAAAGGAAATATATCTCTTGAAGGCTTGAACACAAATTTAGCCACCATTAGGTATATCAGAATTTATAGGTGGCTAACAGTGGCTCCACTTGGGGAGGACAACTTTCCCTTTAGGTGTCCAAAACCTCAAGAATATCTTGATTTAGCAGACCAGTGCCATTCCATTGGGCATAATTCTTCAATTGACAACTTTTCACTATCCCGCAACAAGAAATCCATTTGAACAACACTTCTACCTACCCCAAAATATTTGTCCTATCATTGTTTTCTTCTTTGAGTGCACTTGGACTGAAAAAATATTTTTCCAACATTTTATTTTGCAAATAGAAAAATAAACCTATCTAATGCTACCCTTATTTCTCCATGAGTTCATATTAAGCAGTTGAACTCATAAGTTTCTCTACCTAACTACTATCTGTCAGGATTAAACAGTCTGACAGATTTCATTCTCTATATTCTAAAACAGAAATTGAAACAAAGCCAAACCAGGATTAGACTATCTGATTTTTTGTGGGTCCATGGCATAAAAAAAAGCTGCACATGAACTGGAACTTGCAAAGATTCAAAAACCAAAATTTCGAAGGCTAAGGATCTGAAATTCCAAAACATTCTTCCTTCTTGTTGCGACTCAGATTTTGAGATTTTTAGAGTCACCTTTCTTTCTTCATTTCAACTCTGATTTTGATCCCGTTAGAGCTATTTTCTTCTTCTTTTCTGGTTCAAGTTTTGATCATGTTAGAACGAATTCTCTGTCATTTCTTCTATCCTAATCTATTCTACTGATAAGCAAAGATTAAAAAGTTTAGCAAATCTTCTTCACTATCCTATCAACAGTAAATTGAAATCTGCCCAATCATGATTAGGATGTATGATTGGATAGTAGTGTTCCTTAAAATATTGGCATTTGAGCTTGCACATTTTCATATTTTTCTTTCTTTTTGGTATGGGGCTATACCTTTCTTGTTTTATTTCTGCCCTCTTTTCTATTTTATTTTTTTTATTGTTTTTGTATTTTCTTTCCCTTTTTCTTTATGCAAATGGTATGTACATTGAATAAAAACCCTGAAACTAAGACTCTTGACAGAAATAGTGTTTAAGCATCCTGCCATTGACAGGACCTCCGAACACTTCTTCACCATTCAGTTCTTGCAGGAAAAATGCATTATGCCCTCTTATGGAATGAATAATGTAGGGCCCTTTCCATAGATTTTCAAACTTACCATGTTTTCCTTTCTGTTCCCTCTTGGAATCCCATTTGAGAACCACATTTCTAACTTGGAAGTCATTTTATTTAGTCCTCTTGTCAAATATCCTTTTGATGTTTTCTTGGACCTTTTGTGTTCTCTAATAAACTTCCTCTCTGGTCTGCTGCAAATGGATGGTCTGATTGATCCTTCTCTACATATCATTTTCTTCAACTTGGAATTCTTGAAGGAGTTTCATGACTGGTGTTATTTTCTAAATCTACCTCAGGCTAAGAAAGGCAGAGTCTAGGGTAACATCAAACCACGCTTAATCTGGTAGCTAGCCCTACCAGATCAGGAGAGGGCTCTCTCAGGGTCAATCTCAGCAAAAATAATCAATTAGGCTTGAGATGACTTAAAATAAAGGCTAATTTTAGGCTAGGTATATATGTGAAAGAGTTTTTTTTTATTTTGAGGGTTTTTGTTGGAATCAAAGGGAAAGGTAGATTTTGGGTCCGGGAAATGATCAGTTTTGCAGAGGGCTGAATGGGGCATGGAAGGCAATTGTTTTGATGTTTCAAAATTGATTGAAATGGATAGATAAGACTGGTGAGGAGTTGAAGAGGGCAAGAGGCATTCAAGAATCCTCTTCAAACAGTTGAAAACATGGAAAATTAAACAAAAATTCAAGGCAAAGCACTACAAATCTAATGAATTCCACCTTTAATACTTGTTTGTTTAACTTAAGAAAAAAGGAGAAGAGAAATGATACACATGAAACATCATTAAACTTGCAATCTCAGAGAGAAACACACAATAAAAAAATAGAGCCACATGGATCGCAAAGAGTGATGCAAACCCTGGTCTATTCCTTTGCCAAAATGCAGAGATGAAATGTACAATGAAGCTCCAAGCAATCCCAAGTGTCCAATCCTGAAAATGACTGAGAAAATACAAGATATAGACAAGCCTAGCTCATCCCCATGCCTCTAGGGGTCGAGCTCACCATCCTAGAAGTTGTTTCAATAAGATCTAAACTAAAAACTAGAAAATAGGCAATGAAACATCTTGCCTCTATAAGATAGGAAACTGATTCATTCAGTTACATTTCACTTTTGGTGAATGAATCTACTTGCATGGGTAAAAATGTGCCAAAATTACATCAAAGTCATGAAATTACATCAATTTACATCAAGAGTTGTACATATGAAGATAAAAAAGTCAAACTGGCCAAAACTAGGCGAAAATCTGAGCTGTTGAGTGAAAAAGGAGCCAAAATTCCCAATGCGCCGCGCCTGAAATCTCTATGCATCACGCCACTTTGAGGCTGATTTTGAGGGCCTTCCAAAAGTCCAAATTAAGTGAATAATATCTAGGTGTAAATCTCTACCTGTCTACTTTCGAACACAAGTGGAATTTCTGAATTTGGTTGCCATTTTCCCCTCCAAAAATCAAATCTCCCAACACTGCTTCCTGTGTGTCCAAAAAGTGGCAGAAAGGCCATTTTTAAGGTGTTTTTGACCCTTCAGGCAACCCAAAACTTGTCAAAATCCTTAGGTAATGGGTAGGCATGCATAAAATTTGATGAAAAATCTAGAAATGCAAAATTTTCGTCAAAAGGAGCTGCCAATTATAAGCGCGCACCAAGTGGCATGACGCGTCGGGCAGGAAAATCTATGTTAAGGCCAAAAATTTCAAAATTGACAAAAAAATTCCCAAATTTCTTGAAATTTGGGCTGACGGTACACCAACAAGTTCTATGCTAAGCCAAGGAAGCTTCGGCCAAAATTTGGAGTCTATCATGCCTTTTGCGACGCTTTAGTGCCCTCTTTAGCTTTGCTTTCAGGATTTTAATTCGCGCCTTGCAAACATGATTTCGCGCCCAATAATGGTTCTTCATGTGCCTTAGCATGTTATTTTCCTTTTTTGCCTTCCCCAATAGCTTCTCAAGATGAATATTGACCCTCTCAAGCCAAGTCTCTCTATCAGCCTCAATCTCTCACTCAATGGATGTCATCTCGATTTGGCTTCTTTGGGCAGCTTGCCGGTTCTCACGGATGTTTTGCAACTCCATGATTGTCTGCTGATCTTCCAAATATTTTTTTCACTACTCCAGGTAGTTTAGAATCCATTGGGCTCTTTATAACTTGACAGTTAAGGTATCAATCTCCACCTTCTGCTCCTGAATAGTATCTCTCAACTTTGAGCTTGGAGAGCTCAAATCCTCATCAATCAGTATGAAACCTGTGTCTTGGCCTCCTGAAGGCCCCTCATCCTGCATAGGCCTCTTACCTCTGTCCTACACCTATACCTATGCTACTGATGATGGAAACGAGACCCCTTCCACCCCAGGTGGAGATAGTACTCGCTAGGTTGTTGCAAATAATCCTCTAGTGCCTCTTTGATAAGTGATATACATCGGCACACTAGTAGTCTCTGCCTCCTGACCTCCATACTGATGTGAAGGTTCACCTGCATCATGGACAGCCTCCGAAGGAACCTGACGAGCTATGAATAAATCATGGGAAATTAAATCCTCCCATGAAATACCCTGCAATCCAAGCTGATGTACAACCACGATCTTGATGAGTGCATAGTGATAAATACTGTTGTACTGCTGCTCGGGAGTTTTCCTTTGCACAATAGTGTTCATTCTCTCGATGTTTTGGCACATGAAATAAGGGATGTTCATCATCCTCACCCTGGTGAAATGCATCAATAACCTAATGTGGTAGGCATAAAGGCGTGAAAACCGTCCCTCACAACTAAAATATCTGATAATGAGTTTCATCAGAGGCGTATAGGATTCCTTTAGGAACCGGAATGGGAATACTTTTCTGAGCTGTCTCACAAAGCTAGGCCTGATATATGGTTCGTAATGCACTCTATCCACCTGCTATCTTTTGTTCCACTGTTCTCCCACATTCTGTATTCTGATTTCTTGAGAGATAGTTTCCAGTGTCAAAGTGAAATTTACACCAATAAGAGTTACCTGACCATCATGTAAATGCAATACAAACAAACGAGCCAACTCCTGATGATAATGGATCCTAGCAATCATTTCACAAAACTGATAGCATGAATGTTCTTGAAAACATGCCATGGCAAGTGGACAAGCCTGCAATTCAGTCAATGATGTGGGCTCTTCTCTCACATGTCTGCCACTTTTATGAGGCCTTCTAGGTGCATGTAGCTCAGTGGTGGAATCACTGTCTCGGTCATATGATGTATTAGTGTCTGTCTCCATGGTGTTCAAGGTCTATGCAAGGTGTATGTTGGCTTGTATGAGATGAAAATGAGAATTTGGGTGTTTTTGTTTTAATTACCAAATGTATGGTAGTGTGGGAGGGACTGTGAGGAAATAGGACAATGGGGACAATGAAGTTTTGTCAAGTGGGATTTTCCTTTTAAAAACTTGTGATTTGACAAATTTAGGGACAAGGGACAACCACTTGATTTTTAGGATAAACTTGGGATTTGGAGAAATTTTTTAAATGGGATAGGGATAATGGGAATGAGATGGATATGAGTGGTTTTAGGGATGTAAGGGGATGGCGGATAGACTGTAGTGGTGAGATAACAGTGATGGGAAATGGGAAAAATAAGGTGGGGAGGTGAAAATGTTTGGCACCAAAACCAATTTTAAAACACCAACTTCAAAACCCTAAGGAGGCACTTCTAGGGTTTGGCTTTTGTGTATTCAAATTCTCATGACCAATTACATAATCAACACCAAGCACGAGTTTATGGACAGTAGAAGATCACATGAACTTACTTGGAGCAAGATTGACTGAGTCAATTTGAATTTTTGTGAGCGATGGCAAAAGTTTGTGTTTCAGTTCAATGCACTGCGACCACTACCCAGTGCGTCGCACCTCTTCAATGCGCCGTGCTGGTTCAAATTTTCACAGAGAAGAGCGGCCCTATGCGCCGTGCTCAGTCTATGCACCACGACAGTTGCCCAGTGCGCTGTGCCAGTCAATTTCAACACAGTTCGGCCTCCAAACTTATTTCTTCATTCATCCACGATTTTCTTTCGCTCATTGATGTCTTTGGTATGCAAATGGAGTTTTGAATTTGGAAATATCTTATATATACCAAAGATTTTAATTTTTGATTTGAAAAACCCACTTTATAATGTTTGAAAACTTTGGCACTTTTCAAATGAACTCTTTTTTTCTTGCTTTTTGATTTTTGGACTGAATGATGAATTTCTTGTCTGTTTTGCAGGGATGGATGGCATGAAGTTTTGACAAAGGCGACCAGGGCTGCAAATGGAGAATTATTACAACTGAAGAACTTAAAAAATTACATTGCATTTATTACACAAGGATAAAATAGACAATTTTTCTTCAAAACAGAGTTTTGAAGAAAAATCATTATCAAGCATTATGATGATGAAATTTTTGCAGTGAAACCTTATTTGAAGCTTCCTCATGTGCCTGCTGACATTATTAGATGCTCTGAAGACCAAATTAATTAAACCCTAGGCCTAATGAGACTAAAAACCCTAAAATGACTCTTTGCCAACTAAGAGACCAATCATGACTGTAAATGATTTCGATGAACAGAACTAGACCAACAAGTACATGACATGAGGGATATGAGTGACAAGACCCTACCATCAGATGATCCATGCTCCTAATGGAATGTAGCTGACTGAACTGAATGAGACACCTAAAATGAAATGCAATAAGAGAGATTTGATCTTTGACGGAGGGATGAAGATACCGACTCTAACATTGGCTCCAATGGGGATGGTAGCTCCTTGGAGGTGCCAAGAAATACAGATTTCTGGGAGATTAGGTAGTGCCTTCGTCCATTGGGCTATGGATTCAAAATCTCAAACTGAAATGCATGACTGAAAACTGATGACTTGACGACACAAATTGACTCTCACTCAACTAAAAACTGACTCGATACTTAAACACAACCAACAAACTGGAAATATGCTTATTCAATACAACCTACTCTAGTTGTTTCATTCATCACCTGATCAAGTGAAATGAAACAACCAATGCAACCAGGTAAGTATTCCAGCTATTGTCTTTTGAAAACTTGTGACAAGGGACAAGGGACAACCACTTGATTTTTAGGATAAACTTGGGATTTGGAGAAATTTTTTAAATGGGATAGCGATAATGGGAATGAGATGGATATGAGTGGTTTTAGGGATGTAAGGGGATGGAGGATATACTGTAGTGATGATATAACAGTGATGGGAAATGGGAAAAATAAGGTGGGAAGGTGAAAATATTTGGCACCAAAACCAATTCTAAAAAACCAACTTCAAAACGCTAAGGAGGCACTTCTAGGGTTTGGATTTTGTGTATTCAAATTCTCATAACTAATCACATAATCAACACCAAGCATGAGTTTATGGACAATAGAATATCACATGAACTTACTTGGAGCAAGATTGACTGAGTCAATTTGGATTTTTGTGAGCAATCGAAAAAGTTTGTGTTTCAGTTCAATGCGACGCAACCACTGCCTAGTGCGTCGCGCCACTTCAATGCACCACGTTGGGTCAAATTTTTGCAGAGAAGAGCGACCCTATGTGCCGCGACAGTTGCCCAGTGTGCCGCGCCAGTCAATTTCAACACAGTTCAGCCTCCAAACTTATTTCTTCATTCCTCCACGATTTTCTTTGGCTCATTGATGTCTTTGGTATGCAAATGGAGTTTTGAATTTGGAAATATCTTATATATACCAAATATTTTAATTTTTGATTTGAAAAACGCACTTTATAATGTTTGAAATATTTGGCACTTTTCAAATGAACTCTGTTTTTCTTTCTTTTTGATTTTTGGAATGAATGATGAATTTCTTGTCTATTTTGTAGTGATGGATGGCATGGAGTTTTGGAAAAGGTGACCAGGGCTATGAATGGAGCATTATTACTACTGAAGAACTTAAAAAATTACATTTCATTTATTACATAAGAATAAAATAGAAATTTTTTCTTCAAAACAGAGTTTTGAAGAAAAATGATTATCAAGCATTATGATGATGAAATTTTTGCAGTGAAACCTTATTTGAAGCTTCCTCATGTGCCTGTTGACATTATTAGACACTCTGAAGGCAAAATTAACGAAACCCTAGAGCTAAGGAGACTAAAAACCCTAAAATGACTCTTTTCCAACTAGGAGACCAATCATGACTGTAAATGATTTCGATGAACAAAACTAGACCAGCAGGTACATGACATGAGGGATATGAGTGACAAGAGCCTACCATCAGATGATCCATGCTCCTAATGGAATGCAGCTGAATGAACTGAATGAGACACCTAAAATGAAATGCAATAAGAGAGATTTGATCTCTGGTGGAGGGATGAAGATACCGACTCTAACAACTAGAACTCCTAAGGATGTTGGGAAAACAACATCCATGCCATAGACTAGCTGATAGGGGGACATGTTGATTGAATTTTTGGTGGTTAATCTGTCAGCCCGCACGGTATGAAAAAGCTTACTATGGCATGCTTTCTGATTCTACTCCAACAACTTCTTGATGATGTTGATCAGGCTCTTGTTGGAGGATTCAACAAGTCCTTCCTTGGGGGTAATAGGTTGTGGAGTGGCCGAAGGTGATTTCATATTTATGGCAGAAATAAACCATATTTTTGGATTTAAAGGCAGCAACATTGTTTGTGATTATTTTTCTAGGACAGCCAAATCTGGACAATATGTTGGTCTCAAGGAATTTAAAGATGAGAGAGTCAGTAACATTCCTAGTGGGTATAGCCTCTATCCATTTGGTAAAATAATCAATGGCCATGAGGATCCATTTGTGCTAGGCTGAGGAGGATGGATGGATTTCTCCTATGAAGTCCAAATCCCACTGTTGAAAGGGTGCTTCAACACTTATAGGTTTCAAGGGTAAGGACAAGAGCTTTCTTCTACCATCAAAAATTTGGCACTTGTGGCAAGACATTACTAGTTTGTGGGTGTCTGGAAAAAGGGTGGGCCAATAGTAACCAGATCTAAGAATATTTTTTGCTGTGTTCCTCCAATTTAAGTGCCCTCCACATTCTCCTTCATGCATTTCATGCATGATTTTTCCTGCATCAACCTCGAGTAAACATTTTAGTAGTATCCCAACAGCATTTTTCTACTATAAAACTCCATTAATTATGCAATAATTTAAAGCCTTCTGTTTGGAAAATCTAGTTTTTTTTTTTGACAAAGAAGGAGGAGCATTTAAATAAATCAACACATACATGATGTCAGCATACTGTTAGTCATCAGTATTTTTCACCTGTTGATGATGACAAGTTTCTTAAGCTAAGTTTTCTAGAAGCTAATCTCTAGGCTGTCAAATATGTCATCTAGAAAACACCCCTAAACAATTTTTTTCCTCTTGCCCCTTCCAGTCAGCCTATGATGAGAAAAAACCCATTTTTCAAAGTCCTATCTAGTTTCAGCAAAATAACCCTATCCATAGTTGCCATAAGCTGAAATTTATCTGCTGTCATTTACCCTATTTCCTCAAGCCATTTATTATCCAACTATTGAAATAATGTCTGCAACCTTATAGCTGGTTATCTGTCATTTTAAGATCTAATCATACCAAAGAAAACACTTAGAATCTGTCAAAGATCGCCCCTAAGTTAGGTAGTGGCGCTTTAGGAAATCCTTTCCTTGTAAAAAACACCTTGAGCCAAAAACCTCTATTCAGTACCAGCCAGCCCTGAATTAGTGCTTAATCTGCAAAAAAAAATCTTTATACATCCATAGGTCATGCCACTAAGAGGTCATTCTATCTCAGTCCAAAAAGAGTTCAACAAAGATCCAAAATAGAATAATATAAGTATGTTCACTGTCTAAAAGAACATGCTTAGGTCAGGCAAAATCTCCATAAGACCCCAAGGAAGCTCTTAAGAGTTCAAAGTCATTTTTTGTTACATCTCTCCAGGGGTGTGATTGAAACAATGATCAATGTGTAAAGGGTCAAAAGAAAAAGGTAAAAAGGGTCCTTCATGATGAGTTAGTTTGCCCTCAGTAAAACAAGTGAAATACAGTAAGTAAAGGGCTGCCAATGGGTATGGTTTGAAAGCCAAATTGCCTAAAGAACAGAGAGAAGCCTCCAAGACATATGAATACATAAGGCTGATGTAATGTTGATCAGCAGTATTCTCATCACCTCCTCCAAAAGAAATTCAACCTGCATCTGCAAACACAGTCAAGGGAAGTTAGTCAAATATGTCTAGCAAGAAAATACTCTCCATATTAAAATCATCCGGTTTCTATTCTAAGGGTTCATAGGGATGTTTTACAAAGGATATATATCTCAGACCATGTCTCATGAAGCAAAATGTCAAATTTCATCTCTTTTCCATTTAATATGATACCAAGCAGACATATGATTTTCATAAATATGACATAGTTTTGAAAAAGATGAAATGTCATATCTACAGTGCTAACCTCCTTCATTAAAGAAGATGGCTAAGAGCATAGTGAGAACCTCCTCCTTTAGAAGAGCATATGGTTAGAATATTAGTGTAAACTCCTTTATTAAGAGCATATGGTTAGAAGATCAATGTAACATCCTTCATTAAAAGCAGATGGTTAGAAGCATAGTGTAACCTCCTTCATTTAAAAAGCAGAGGGTTGAAGTGCTTTGAGTGATTTCAAAAATTAAAGGCCATCTCCTTCCAAGAGATGAAAAAATATGCATCAGTAGTGTTTTCAAATGATGTATGAGCAATATTCTTATCAAAAGTACAAGGGTGAAAATCAGTGGTCTGTACATAAGAGTTCATAAGTCAAAAACTTGTTTCACATAAAAAAAAATATGGAATTTTGATGTTAAAAGTCTCTGTTTCCTCTGTTTATAGAGACCTCCTCCAAACTGTGATAAGGGTGAAACTTGGGCTAAGGACCTTCATCTAAATAGCCAAAGAAAGAGAGAGCTAACTAGGTTTGACAGTAGCTTCTGCATATGCATACAAATAAGACAGTAAAGGTAAGAAAAAGACATAATCTTCAAAAAGTTACATTAGTGGTTTTAGGGGTCACTTCCTTGATGAATAGCAGTGAGAAAAATCTTGCTTTAAAGGAGGCCTCCTTACTTCAAAAAAACAATGGATATAAGTGTTTTCAAAAGAGCAACCATAATATTGTTTCTGTGAGTCTTTATGATAGGTCTTTATGGTGTTTTAGAAAGTGATACATGTTGGGGGTAGTAATTGATATTTTTATAAAAAACCTTTTTCAAAAGGTATAAAACCCCTCTAGAAGCCTGCAAAAGCACAAAATTATTCCTCTTTTTAAAGGAGGGAAAGGTCTTTAAAGGGGCCATTGTCAAAATTCAAAACTCGAAACAAACATTCCGTGGCTCCCCCACTAAAGAAAGGAAACATTTGCTTGGGTGATTTTGAAGTTTTCGAGCTTAAAGCTCTATGCGGTGCACCTGTACACCTATGTGGCATGTCTTTGAGGGCCCAACTGAAGGAAATACACTGAGGTGCGACGTGCCTATAACCTCACGTGGCACGCCTATGCCGGTGGTCACTAAGTGCCCGAGGCCGACCCGACACCATTCTGCGCGGCGCTTTCTACTGTCAACAACCCGCTCATCTCTGGTTTTGAACATGCTTTTGACCACTGGGCCAATACTCAAAAGGCACCAAAGATTTATTTTTAGGAAAGGTATTTATGCCTCTTATACCTTTTTGTTTGATTCAAGAGAGGGGTTTAAAAATCATGGCATCAAGTTTACAAAGTCAAAGAAAAACAGCGGGTCTTTTTAAAAAATCTTTTCTCTTGTAAGCATAATAGTGGTTAAAGGGAAGGGGGTAAAATATGAAAATTTAAAAGGTCACTCAGCAAAAGTAGGGCTATATTTATTCTGGAGAAACAATAATCATCCACAGAAATACAACACATTCAAAAGAAAAATACAGTGTTTTTAAGGGCACAGCTTTTGGTTTTAAATCAGTCCCTTAAACAGTAAGTTCAAAGAGCCTTTTTCTTGTTTCAGCTAAACTACAGCCTCCACTATAAAATAGAGTTTGTGAAAAAGGTCTCATAACCATCTTGGAGGATTATGTTGAAACAATGTCTTTCATGAGTACCTTTCTTTCCAAATAGCCACAAAAGATCATTGATTGGAGAGAAAAATTGTAACCATTCAGGGAGACATAGTTTGTTTGAAGGGCCTAGTACTCAATGAAAAAGAGGATTATTTTTGTTTTAGAGAGATAACAACATCTAAGAAGGGAAATTTATTCAAAGGAAAACTACATTGTTTTTTCTAAAGAGTAGAGTCCTTTGTTTTAAATCAATCCCTTAAGATAGTAAGTTTAGAAGACCTTTTTCTTGCTTCAAAAAAACTACAGAAGATAGTGATCATTTAATGGGAGACAAAGTTTGTTAGAAGGCTTATTATTCAATGACAAGGGGCTATCTTTTGTTGTGGAAAGACATTAATCATCACAGGAGGGCAGTTTTATTTCAAAACAGAAACAATGTTTGCTAAAGGGTACAGTCTGTGTTTTAAATTAGTGCTTTGAAACAGCTATACCAAGAGGAGACAGTGGTTTCAAAGGACCTTTTTCTCACAACCACAGAACATAGTCAGTCAAAGGAAAGGGATTTCATATTGTCAGAATCAAAAGAGTTGTTTCATTTGAACAAGTTGGTTGCCTAGCTAAGGACAGACTTGGTTTTTCTCAAAGGGTAAAGGGTGTGTTGATTGAAGATTTATCCCAGTGAACATTTGAGACAGTTTGCCTTGGTGAGTCAACCAAGGATCTCAGAAGCAAAATTCCTCCTAGGAAAGATAGTAGAAGTGGTCCTCACAAAAGGTATGAACCTTTTTCAACTGAGGAAGTGAATGCCTATCCTTCAGTACTATTTAAATTTCATGAAGTAGGATGTTTGGAATTTTGTCAAAAGTTTGAGGAGGTGAAAAGTTATCTTCCCTTGACACATTTATTTTCTTTAAGGCTACAAGGTAAGCATGTTCATCTAGCAGGTTTAGACTTCAAGCTCTTTCCTAGATCTATCTCCAAAGCTACCAAAATTCCATGTTTTGGAGAAAAATGGTTTAAGCAGAGCTACCTAGATTCAGATCAATACAAACCCTTCTTGAAACCAGAACATTGGGATGCATGCCCATCTATCTTTCCTTTTTCCTATTTGTTGACCAGCTATGCTCCTCTCATGAAGATCATCATGAAATATTTCACATGCGAAGGGAGGTATTCCCAGGTTTATGCTTATCATATCAGGCTACTCATGCACTTCACAAGAACCCAATTGCTAAACCTACCCTTTTGCCTCTATAGAAGCATTGAAAAGATAGCTTCTACTATTCAAAATAATCCTTCCTCTCAGTAGCAAGCTTGTCTTTTCCATCATTCCCTTATCAATATCGTCATCGTCCATCAACTTGAGAAAAAGGGAGTTTCTTGGGACTCTTTCATTTCACATCCCGATTTCGCCACTGCTTCTTCATCCCATGCGCCTCCCTCACCATCCACTCATCATGTTTCTCTTTCTTCTAGTAAATAAACTCCTAAGAAGCAAAATTTTCCCATGATTGAAAGAGAAGAGGAGCAAAGTGAGAAAGAGCAAAACAGTGATCAAGAAGAGCAAAGTGAGAAAGAGAAAAATAGTGATCAAGAAGAACACAGTGAAAGAGGGAAAACAAGTGATGAGGAAGGCCAAAATGAAGAATCCAAGCACAGTAGTGAGCATGAAGAAGGAAATGATGAAGAGATGGAACAGGCTGATGAGTAACACAACAGTCACAAAGAGGAAATATTAGTAGCCCTCACAGCAGTGAGCATGATGATGATAAAACACAAAACATTGAGGATACAGAGCCTAACAGTCCTGAAGAAAGAAGGGACAAAAGTGAACAAGGCAACCCTCAAGGAGACATGCAAGGTGACAGCCAATGCACTTATGAGGAGGGTCAAGACAGTCCTCAAAGGGACACTGATGGTGAAAAACAGGAAAGCCCACCAGCCAACAAGGATGATGACAAACAAAGCCCAAGCGGTGAGCATCCTAAAGAAAGCAGGCTTCAAAAGGAGGAAAACAGTGACAAAGATGATGAGGGGAGCAGTAAAGGCAAAGACCAAATAGAGCATGTGCTAGCTACCTTCTCCTAGGCAAGGGGCCATGCTTTCTTCTCCAAAGGTAACAAAGCCCCGAACATCAAAAAATAAAGTGGCTCAATTTGTAACTCCAATTTTTACTAGAGCACTCCGAAGCATAGGCAAGTTGCCCAAGCAATCCATTGTTGAATTACCGAAGAAGAGGAGAACCAAGAAAGCCACCCAAAGCAAGGGAAAAGAGAAGGAGGAAACTAGCCATGAGAAAGAAAGGGATTTTGATATAATTCAGATAAACAGTGATGACAGTGACAATGAGGCTAGAATCCTTGAGTCCCTCTTTCTAAATAGAGAAGAACAAATTCATGACCTAAGAGCCGATCTAGAGAGGTCTAAAAACCTCATTCATTTTCTGCAAACACAAAATAAGCAAGTGAATGTCCACATGGCAGTTTATGAGACACGGGCTATCAAGTACCAAAAGGAAGCTTCCAAATAAAAAATTAAGTTGGAAGAACTTATGGGCGAATTCAATGACACTAAAGAAAAATATCAGCCAAGGAGGAAGAGGCCAAGGACTATGGGACTCAAAAGAGCTTTGGAGAAACAGAAAGAGGAAGAGGCTGCCCTTTTCCAATATTTTCCTCTTACTACTTTATTCATCCAAAAGATAGAAAACAATAGAGAAGAATGGCTTGAAAGGGTGAATAAACACTTGGAGAATAAGTTGGAAAAATCTATTAGAGACTTAAGCCTTCAAAGGAAAATGACCGGGCACTATAAGAAGCTAAATCAATTCGCCCGAAGGAAATTGAAGGTTACATAAGAAAGCTCAAGGTGGCTCGAAAGAGGCGCCCAGTACAAAAAGTGAAGAAAGGCATATCAAGGTGTGACATTTTGGCCTCTGCTTCTCAGCATGCTTCTGAAAACCCATGAGGGTCATGGTTTCCAAAATTGGGCATAATTCGACAAGTTTTTGTTTTTTGACATTTTTGGGCTTTTTGCAGAAAATCATGGGCATTGCCATTTTAGTTTGAAGCATCCTCAAAAGTTGAAAGTGGTATCATTACATGCATTAATTTCAGGGGCATCTACTCTGCAAATTTCAGATCAATTGAATATGTTTTGGTCCCCCAAAGTGGTGAAAAATAGTCACTTTTTCAACACTCTGCCTTGCATATCAGCAAAGGCTAATTTATGGGTTTTTCCAAGAAAGTCAGATTTTCATAGGCTTCTAGTGATCAGTTTGGGGAAAACAAAGTATTTTCAGAAACTAGACATCCTGGGCTTTCCAACAAGTCATCACAGTCCTCGTTTCAGAACCGGGAAGTCCTCCAAAAGCTGCCCACAATACGGGGTATTTTCTGCTGCTATATTTTTGAAGTATTTTTGTGAAAAATGCAGTTTTCTGAAGTGGGTTTTCCAAATTTGCATTTAGCCTTTTGTAATATTCCCAATTAGCAATAGCTAATTTGAAATATTAATTTTTGTCAATTCTGATTTATATAGTTAGCTTATGAATAAATGTGAGTCAAAGGACCACGACTCACTCTAAAAATAGACGCACATGGTAATTAAAGAGGGCCCAATGGGGCACGCAGCAAAAGAGCACTACCATGGTATCATATTACCATGGTATGGTGGGTTGAGGCGGCCATAGGATTTGGGAGCAGCCAACGCCGTATAAAAAGGATCATTTCTTCATTCAAGGATCATGGAAGTTTATGAAATTGAAATTGGTCATTGCGACTTGAGCATGCTGGCTGTTTAGCCTGTTTGCTTAGTACGTTGAGTGTCTCCGATCGGAGATCTTGCCCTCAGCCCCAGGGGACTTCGAGTGCTTGCTCGGGTGAAGTAGTTACATCAGTGTCTTTGTAGGAAGATCGATCAAGTGTATTTGTGGTGGGGCAACGCATTTATTAACTACGCAGCACTTGTGGAGGATCAGCATATTTAATTGCTGCACATAAGAACCTAGCCGTATTTTTGAAGTTCCAATTGGATTCTGGAGTATCGCAGATTTTGGAGAAGAAGTGTATTTGTTAACAACACAGTGCCTATGGAAGATCAGCGCATCTATTAGCTGCACAGAGAAACGCAGCCGTATCTGAGAAGTTCCGATTGGATTCTAGAGTGTCGTAGATTCTGGAGAAGCAGTGCGTTTGTTAACTGCATAGTGCCTGTGGAAGATCAGTGCATCTATTAGCTACACAAAAGAATGCAGCCGTATCTGTGAAGCTCTGACTGATTTCTTAAGGATCGTGGGTAGGATATTAAGTGCCGAAATAGCAACGCGAGAATTTCTAGATCAGTGGGAGGTCATATTATTGCAGATCTCAAATAGCAGAGGCGAGAGCGATCGGAGGAAAGCACAGATCCACAAGAAATGATGCCCGGGCAGTGACATAGCCGTCTTCAGTAGCTAGAACGCATATCTGAGTCACAGCGATCCCATGTGATATAGATCTGAAACATAGCAACATAATAAGAACAGATCTTGTGCAAATGTAGATGCTTGATCACTTATTGTACTCCTCAGTATTTTTCCAGATTAATAAAATGGCTCAGCGTTCTCTTATTTCTTGAATATCTATGCCTACTATTGTATGTATGCAATCTGTTATTTTCTCCCTTTGCATCTTGATTTCTGTACCATTTGTTGTGTTTCCTCACACTCTTAGACAGAGTCTGGAAAGGGCCAGATAGCCTCCAGATCTCATCCTCTTTTCAGAGGTGAAATATCTGGTAAATGCCCTCCCAGTCAATCTCTAGTTAGAGTTTATTGTGTTGTACAAATATTCCCAAAAAGGAATATTATAGTGGTATCAGAGCATAGATTTGGCTCAGCCTACGGAGCTAGTTTTTTATGTCATCGGAAGAAAAACCCTACATCTGCCACAGAGGTAGGAAGAACAGACCTATTGAGCATAGGTTGGAGAACACCTCCAGAGATGGAGACTGCGTTCGAGTGGTGAACACAAAACAGGAGGAGCCTGTAGTAGAAGCAGAGTAGGGAGATCCAATGGCAGATGATAGCGATGCAAAACCATTTGGGGAAGCACTCCTCAAATCAGTACAGGATCTAGTGAGGAAAATAGAGGTGATGGGTCAAAGATTCATTGTTGTGGAGGCTAGATAGCATGAAACCTCAAGGGGTTGCCAGGTTAGTGAGGGGTCGGGCACATATCACCATTTGCAAGAGCGAGTTGCCACTCCGCACCAAGCTTCACATGCCCCCACACATTCCACTATGCCCACTTTCCTGGACATAGACACTGAGACAAAAGCACAAGAGGAACTAGAGTCTGACCGCACAGGTGATTATTTTGCTGAGTACCAGGCAACTAGGCAGGAGTTAAGGGATGCCATTTTATTCAAAGACTTTGTTCATATCAAGCGGGACAGCAGACCCCGCGACCATCATAGAGGACATCGACATTATCATGGAGATTATTTCTGTGAATGACAGTCCATGGGGGAAAACTTCAAAATGGCTTTCCCCTTCAGATATTATTGTCAGCTCAAGCGGGATGAAGGAGGAAGGAACAGTGGGGGGTCTAGCACGCAGAGCTCAGAGTTGCAGTGTACCACTACGAGGACACATTTTCCCACATATGATGGATCCACTGATTTCACGGTTCGAGATCAAGTGGAAAGGTTGGATACCTCTTTCCAGCTTGACCGAATAACGGAAGGGGAAGCCATCAAAATGGCTACCTCACACTTGGAGGATGAGGGCACACAGGATCATGGGGAGCATGTGGATACACCCAATGAGTCTAAGTCCAAGAAGATCAGAACATTGAAAATTTTGAGTTTATTCTCATCCATTTTCAGATCCAGAGGAGATGCATCCACCCTTGAGGAGGTTAAGAAGATTGAAGAAAAAGAAGAGGAAGTACCATGCACTCCCTATTCTCATCAAGGAGAAGATATTGAGCATGGAATATACTTGGATCATCAGATCCTTAGTGATTACCTTGTTGAGTATAGATCTTAACCTAGAGCCTTCAGGGAGACTCTAGATTTTCCTCATTTCATCTAGCTGAAGGAAGAGAAGAGACAATGTAGCAGAAAAGAAATCGAAGGCAATAGATTTCTGTTGTCTACCTTTGATGGGTCATATAATGCAAAAAATTGGGTGAGAAAGTTGGAGGCATTTTTTCTACTACATCCTGTAACAGGGAAAGAAGCTGTTGAAATCTCAGCGCTACACTTGGAGGGTGAAGCCTATGATTGGTGGTGCAACCACTTGAGCCATGCAAGGGTGAAGAATTTTGCAGAGTTCACTAAAAGGTTGATCCAAACCTTTGATGGAGAAAGAGCAAAGAAAGAAAAGGTCACATCACCTCTTGACGAGGCTTGTGATAATGCTGTCACACTCATGGAGGAGCAGCCACATGCATCAACAGTTGGGGCAGCCAACACTTTTGAGGAAGGGACTCTTGCAGCCCTACAAGAAGTTTCAAATGCCAATCAAGGTATGAAAAGATTTCCACATTCCATTGTTGCAACAAATTATTTTGATCAATGTGGAGATTTACTTTTGCATGACCAAGGGTCAAATCCCATTGCTACTATGGAGCAACTTGGATGCACTGCGCTGTGCAACATGGAAACACTCAAGAAGGAATCAGACCATCATTCTCATGAGCCATTGTTGGATTTTACATCACATTGGATGTTGGGGTTTGAAGCCTTTAAGATTGATGGTAGACATAAGAAACCCCTTCTCACTTCAAGATGACACTTTCTCAATGAGCTCCTCTCAACTCAAAGAGGAACTTCTAATTTCAGATCCAAGACCTCATTGGCTTTGGAAGACTATTGATAAAAGGGAGGTCTCAAGGAGAGATCTCATCAGAGGTGCACTTCAACACACCATGGAGTGCAAATATTTTCTTCCTTTCTCACAAGAGCAGATAGAAGATGGAAGACATCTTAAGATGGATAACATCCCTCATGCCTGTGTTGGACATTCCTTGAGCCATACACATCATGATGGGAGGTTTTTTCCTACTACCTATTTTATTCTTGATAGGGTCTCATTGATCCTTGAGAAGCTTACCTTTCAAAATCCCATGAAGTGCAAAGACAGGAATTTGATTTGGGAGGACGGTAGCCCTCATGGGAGGAGTACCAAGATAAGGAGAAGAAGGGGGAATCCACAAGTGATTGAGTGGATTTGGTTGATAAGAAAGGAGATAGGAGGCTACTTGCAGACCTTTGATATGGGACATCAGGAGGCTTGGCTATGTTGGTTACTCTTGAAAGAGTTTGGCCATCGTTTGGAAAACACTCTTCCTAAGAGTAAGAGGATGGGTACTTACATCATTGAGCAGCATAGAGTATGGATGCATGGTTTTGATATGATACTCATATCATTCATCATGTCTTCATCACATGATCGGTATGATGGAGGTATGGGGAGGCAGCAAAATGTCTTATGGCTTTGCCTGTTTCTAGGAGAGCAAGAGCAGATTTGCTCTCACACTTTGCATGATGGTGCAGGAAGAGAAGATGGAATTATCTCTTTAGTCTTTGATGATTTGGGAGCTCTTCCATATTGGGGATTATTCCATATTTGTTGCAGCATTATTAGAGGAATATTTGACAAGGAGCATGTCAAAGAACATAGTTTGTTATTTCCAGGGGCTTATTTGCATAAGCTCACAGTGCTATAACTTTGGAGCAGAGCCTTATGGATGAAGTGTGCCCAGCAGAAATGCAGAGGATCCATAACCCATAGGTCCCAGGATCATTTCATATTTATTGCACTTGATGATAAAAGAGGAGGAAATGATGATAGAGACATATATGGCATATTCTTCTTGACTGAGGTTTTCAAGCATAAGGAGGATTATCTTCTTGCAGCACATGGTTCATTCTTATTCATATCATGAAAAAACACTATGGAGGACTCATTTATGGACCCATGTACCATCTTACTTCCAGTGTATGGTGAGGAGTTTGTTTATACATTCATTGATTTGCACACTCTTACCAATTTTATGCAGTGCATTGCTTCACAAGAGGGCAAGCTTGTCACATTGCTCCATGAGTTATGTTGGGACAATCTACATGATGGAGGTAGCCATCTCTTTTGTGGCCTTGGGAAAATGTTTTATCATCACATGTATGTTCATCCTGTGCACTCTAACATGTGTCATATGAAGACATGCATGATTAACCATGTAAGAAGAAACGTTTTTCCATGTACTTTTATCAAGCAGCAACTTGTAAAACTGCGTTGTACTTGTTTGAGAAGCTGTTGGTACCTTCTAGCATCACTTGAAACCTTCAGCATTTTCTTCATATCATTGCTGATCATGACTTCCTATGTTGATATAGATCATATTTTTCAAGGGAGCATGATTATGAGAGTGACACATAAGATGGATGTGTCCTTGGATGGGGGGAATTCCCACATTCTGTGCACTATATGTTCTAATGGGGGCATGGGAGGAGATATAGCCACCACGACCACATGTTCGTTTTATTTTGAGGTGGGCCACGAGGTTGATATTCATCCAATGTAAAGCCATGGGCAAGTAATTTATCATGTATTGTTGTTACATTCAGCCATTTACTATCTTTTAGTAGATGTGATGAATCTTGTACATTGCTTGCCATGTAATTTTCTGAAGTTGTAGTGAGTGAAACTGCACTGCATCCTATTGAGATATTGTTTGTATCATGCACTATCATGTATAACTTGTCGAAAAATTCTCATTGGGACAATCTATGATGATCTTGTCCTATTCATCATGGATGGATTGTTTTGGGCCAGCACGTTCTTCATTATTGGAGGAGAATTTTTTGGAGGATTTCTCTTCACCTTGCAATTTGAGGGAAGTACTTTTGTAGCCCAGGATCAGCACATACTATACACTTATCATAAGTGGAGAGGAGGATAGCTTATGGTAGGGTACAATGCTTGCCATGTTCAGATTTTCAGCCCACCTTCATTTCCAAAGCTTGACGTGGAAGAAGATTTTCAGGAGTTGCTTTGTTGGGAGGTTGCTCATTTTGTTTGGATGATTGCTTGGGGATGGAGGATCCACATGAGGGAGATGTTCCTCAATATATTTTAGACTCCATACCTTGAGTAGAGGCCTTCCAGTTCTATCCTTGCAGTTTCTTGAGGACAAGCAACATTTGGGAGGGGAGGACTATAATATTCCCAATTAGCAATAGCTAATTGGAAATATTAATTTTTGTCAATTCTGATTTTTATATTTATCTTATGAATAAACGTGAGTGAAAGGACCACGAATCACTCTAAAAATAGACACACATGGTAATTAAGGAGGGCCGAATGGGGCACACAGCAGAAGAGCGCTACCATGGTATCATATTACCGTGGTATGGTGGGTTGAGGCGGCCATAGGATTCGGGAGCGGCCAACACCGTATAAAAAGGAGAATTTCTTCATTCAGTGATCATGGAAGTTTATGAAATTGAAATTGGTCATTGCGACTTGAGCATGCTAGTTGTTTAGCCTTTCTACAGCTCTGTTTAGCGTGTTGAGTGTCTCCAATCGGAGATCTCGCCCTCAGCCCTAGGGGACTTCAAGTGCCTACTCGGGTGAGGTAGTTCCATCAGTGTCTTTGTAGGAAGATCGATCCAATGTATTTGTGGTGGGGCAGCGCGTTTATTAACTGCGCAACACCTGTGGAGGATCAGCGTATTTAGTTTTTGCACAGAAGAACACAGCCGTATTTGTGAAGTTCCGATTTGATTCTAGAGTATCGCAGATTCTGGAGAAGTAGTGAATTTGTTAAATTTACAGTGCCTGTGGAAGATCAACGCATCTATTAGCTGCACAAAAGAACACAGCCGTATCTGTGAAGTTCCAATTGGATTCTAGAGTATCGCAGATTCTGGAGAAGCAGTGCGTTTGTTAACTGCACAGTGCCTGTGCAAGATCAACGCATCTATTAGCTTCACAGAAGAACACAGCTGTATCTGTGAAGCTCCGACTGATTTCTTGAGGATCGTGGGTAGGATATTAAGCGCCAAAATAGCAGCGCGAGAATTTCTGGATCGGTGGGAGGTCATATTATTGCAGATCTCGGATAGCAGAGGCGAGAGCGATCGGAGGAAATCACAGATCCACAAGAAATGATGCCCGGGCAGTGACGTAGCCGTCTTCAGTAGCTAGAACGTAGATCTGAGTTACAACGATCCCATGCGATACAGATTTGAAACACATCAACATTTTAAGAATAGATCTTGTGCAAATGTAGATGCTTGATCACTTATTGTACTCCTCAGTATTTTTCCAGATTAATAAAATGGCTCAACGCTCTCTTATTTCTTGAATATCTATGCCTACTATTGTATGTCTACAATCTGTTATTTTCTCCCTTTGCATCTTGATTTCTGTACCATTTGTTGTGTTTCCCTCACACTCTTAGACAGAGTCTGGAAAGGGCCAGATAGCCTCCAGATCTCATCCTCTTTTTAGAGGTGAAATATCTGGTAAATGCCCTCCCAGTAAATCTCTGGTTAGAGTTTACTGTGTTGTACAAATATTCCCAAAAAGGAATATTACAGTGGTATCAGAGCATAGATATGGCTCAACCTGTGGAGCTAGTTATTTATGTCATTAGAAGAAAAACCCTACATCTACCACAGAGGTACAAAGAACAAAGCTATTGAGCATAGGTCGGAGAACACCTCTAGAGATGGAGACTGTGTTCGAGTGGTGGACACAAAACAGGAGGAGCCTGCGGTAGAAGTAGAGCAGGGAGAGCCAGTGGCAGATGATAGTGATGCGAAACCATTTGGGGAAGCACTCCTCAAATCAGTGCAGGATCTAGCGAGGTAAATAGAGGTGATGGGTCAAAGATTCACTGCTGTGGAGGCTAGACAGCGTGAAACCTCAAGGGGTCGCCAGGTTAGTGAGGGGTCGGGCACATATCACCATTTGCAAGAGCGAGTTTCCACTCCATACCAAGCTTCACATGCGCCCGCCCGTTCCACTATGCCCACTTTCTTGGACACAGACACTGAGACAAAAGCAAAGGAGGAACTAGAGTCTGACCGCATAGGTGATTATTTTGCTGAGTACCAGGCAGGTGGGCAGGAGTTCAAGGATGCCATTTTATTCAAATACTTTTTTCAGATCAAGTGGGACAACAGACCCCGTGACCATCATAGAGGACATCGAAATTATCATGGATATTATTTCCGCAAATGGCAGTCCATATGGGAAAACTTCAAAATGGATTTTCCCTTCAGATATTATTGTCAGCTCAGGCGGGATGAAGGAGGAAGGAACAGTGGGGGGTCTAGCACGGAGAGCTCAGAGTTGCAGCGTACCACTAGGAGGACACATTTTCCCACATATGATGGATCCACTGATTTCACAGTTTGAGATCAGGTGGAAAGGTTGGATACCTCTTTCCAGCTTGACCAAATAATGGAAGGGGAATCCATCGAAATGGCTACCTCGCACTTGGAGGATGAGGGCACATAGGATCATGGGGAGCATGTGGATACACCCAATGATTCTAAGTCCAAGAAGATCAGAACGTTGAGAAATTTGAGTTTATTCTCATCTATTTTCAGATCCAGAGGAGATGCATCCACCCTTGAGGAGGTTAAGAAGATTGAAGGAAAAGAAGAGGAAGTAACATGCACTCCATATTCTCATCAAGGAGAAGATATTGAGCATGGAAGATACTTGGATCATTAGATCCTTAGTGATTACCTTGTTGAGTATAGATCTCAACCTAGAGCCTTCAGGGAGACTCTAGATTTTCCTCATTTCATCCAGCTGAAGGAAGAGAAGAGACCATTTAGTAGAAAAGAAATCAAAGGCAATAGATTTATGTTTTCTACCTTTGATGGGTCATCTAATGCAAAAACTTGGGTGAGAAAGTTAGAGGCATTTTTTCTACTACATCCTGTAGCAGGGAAACAAGCTGTTGAAATCTCAGCGCTGCACTTGGAGGGTGAAGCCAATGATTTGTGGTGCAACCACTTGAGCCATGCAAGGGTGAAGACTTTTGCAGAGTTCACTAAAAGGTTGATCCAAACCTTTGATGGAGAAAGAGTAAAGAAATAAAAGGTCAGATCACCTCTTGACGAGGCTTGTGATAATGCTGTCACACTCATGGAGGAGCAGCCACATGCATCAATAGTTGGGGCAGCCAACACTTTTGAGGAAGGGACTCTTGCAGCCCTACAAGAATTTCCAAATTCACATCAAGGTATTAAAAGATTTCCACATTCCATTGTTGCAACAAATTCTTTTGATCAATGTGGAGATTTACTTTTGCATGACCAAGGGTCAAATCCCATTGCTACTATGGAGCAACTTCGCTGCACTACGCTGTGCAACATAGAAACACTCAAGACGGAATCAGACCATCATTCTCATGAGCAATTGTTGGATTTTACATCACATTGGAGGTTGGGGTTTGAAGCCTTGAAGATTGATGGTAGACATCTTAGAGTAAGAAACCCTTTCTCCCTTCAAGATGACACTTTCTCAATGAGCTCCTCTCAGCTCAAAGAGGAACTTCTACTTTCAGATCCAAGACCTCATTGGTTTCGGGAGACTATTGGTAAAAGGGAGGTCTCAATGAGAGATCTCATCAGAGGTGCACTTCAATACACCATGGAGTGCAAAGATTTTCTTCCTTTCTCACAAGAGCAGATAGAAGATGGAGGACATCTTAAGATGGATAACATCCCTCATGCCTGTGTTGGACATTCCTTGAGCCATACACATCATGATGGGAGGTTTTTTCCTACCACCTATTTGATTCTTGATAGGGTCTCATTGATCCTTGAGAAGCTTACATTTCAAAATCCCATGAAGTGAAAAGACAGGAATTTGATTTCAGAGGATGGTAGCCCTCATGGGAGGAGTACCAAGATAAGGAGAAGAAGGGAGAATCCACAAGTGATTGAGTGGATTTGGTTGATGAGCAAGGAGATAGGAGGCTACTTGCAGACCTATGATATGGGACAGCAGGAGGCTTGGCTGTGTTGGTTACTCTTGAAAGAGTTTGACCATCATTTGGCAAACACTCTTCCTAAGAGTAAGAGGATGGGTACTTACATCATTGAGCAACATAGAGTATGGATGCATGGTGTTGATATGATACACATATCATTCATCATGTCTTCATCACATGATCGGTATGATGGAGGTATGGGGAGGCAGCAAAATGTCTTGTTGCTTTGCCTGTTTCTGGGAGAGCAAGAGCAGATTTGCTCTCACACTTTGCATGATGTTGCAGGAAGAGAAGATGGCATTATCTCTTTGGTATTTGATGATTTTGGAGCTCTTCCATCTTGGGGAGTATTCCATATTTTTTGCAGCATTATTATGGGAATCTTTGACAAGGAACATGTCAAAGAACAGAGTTTGGTATTGACAGGGGCTTATTTGCATAAGCTCACAGTGCTGTCACTTTGGAGCAGAGCCTTATGGATGAAGTGTGCCCAGCAGAAATGTAGAGGATACATAACCCACAGGTCCCAGGATCATTTCATATTTATTTCACTTGATGATAAAAGAGGAGGAAATGATGATAGAGACATCTATGGCATATTCTTCTTGACTGGGGTTTTCAAGCATAAGGAGGATTATCTTCTTGCAGAACATGGTTCATTCTTATTCATATCATGCCAAAACACTATGGAGGAATCATTTATGGACCCATGTACCATCTTACTTCCAGTGTATGGTGAGGATTTTGTTTATACATTCATTTATTTGCACACTCTAACCAATTTTATGCAGTGCATTGCTTCACAAGAGGGCAAGCTTGTCACATTGCTCCATGAGTTATATTGGGACAATCTACATGATGGAGGTAGCCATATCTTTTGTGGCCTTAGGAAAATGTTTTATCATCACATGTATGTTCAGCTTGTGCACTCTAACATGTGTCATATGAAGACATGCATGATTAACCATGTAAGAAGAAACATTTTTCCATGTACTTTTATCAAGCAGCAACTTGTAAAATTACGTTGTACTTGTTTGAGAAGCTGTTGGTACCTTCTAGCATCACTTGAAACCTTCAACATTTTCTTCATATCATTGCAGATCATGACTTGCTATGTTGATATAGATCAGATTTTTCAAGGGAGAATGATTATGAGATTGACACATGAGATGGATGTGTCCTTGGATGGGGGGAATTCCCACATTCTCTGCACTATATGTTCTAATGGGGGCATGGGAGGAGATATAGCCACCATGGCCACATGTTCATTTTCTTTTGAGGTGGGCCACGAGGTTGATATTCATCCAATGTATAGCCATGGGCAAGTACTTGATCATGTATTGTTGTTACATTCAGCCATTTACTATCTTTTAGTAGATGTGATGAATCTTGTACATTGCTTGCCATGTAATTTTCTGAAGTTGCAGTGGGTGAAACTGCATTGCATCCTATTGAGATATTGTTTGTATCATGCACTATCATGTATAACTTGTAGAAAAATTCTCATTGGGACACTCTATGATGATCTTCTCCTATTCATCATGGATGGATTGTTTTGGGCCAGCATGTTCTTCATTATTGGAGGAGAATTCTTTGGAGGATTTCTCTTCACCTTGCCATTTGAGGGAAACACTTTTGTAGCCCAGGATCAGCACATACTCTACACTTATCATAAGTGGAGAGGAGGAAAGCTTGAGGTAGGCTAAAATGCTTGCCATGTTCAGATTTTTAGCCCACCTTCATTTCCAGAGCTTGAGGTGGAAGAATATTTTCAGGAGTTGCTTTGTTGGGAGGTTGCTCATTTTGTTTGGATGATTGCTTGGGGATGGAGGATCCACATGAGGGAGATGTTCCTTAATATATTTTAGACTCCATACCTTGAGTGGAGGCCTTCCAGTTCTATCCTTGCAGTTTCTTGAGGACAAGCAACATTTGGGAGGGGAGGACTATAATATTCCCAATTAGAAATAGCTAATTGGAAATATTAATTTTTGTCAATTCTGATTTTTATAGTTATCTTATGAATAAAAGTAAGTGAAAGGACCTGTTGTGACTAGCAACAACCCCACTTTTTATTTTTGTAATAATACTAAATAAAATGGGGACCCTTAGTTAAAAATCTAAAAAAACAATTAGGATTTGTTTGCTTTAGAAAATAAAACTTTCTATCATAAACCTATAAAAATCCCTTTGAAAGAATATTGCGAAAATCCTAAGTTTATGATAGATTTTAATAAAACTGCTCTTTGAACAAGATAGCGCATCTATAAATAATATATACCTTTGATAAAACGCATTGGTCGCAGATCGCATAGCGCAGAAAATAGAATTGGTTAATGAATATCTTATGCGCTCTTTTCAAATATGCGCTTTTGCGATTTTGCGTTATGCGCTCTTTTCAAATATGCGATCATGCGATTTTGCGATATGCGCTATTATGATTTTTGCGATATGCGCTTTGCGCTATTACGCAATTCTTGTTTTTGCGCTATTTTTTATGACTGTGATGACTTCATATTGCGATATTGCGACATTGCGATATTGCGATATTGCGCAGCAAATCGCAGATCGCAATGTCGCAGATTCATGTAGGCGCGCTATCCCAAGGCAATCTTTCCATATGTCAAATCCGTTATGCGCTTTAATGATTATATTAAATGATTGGATTGATTATTAATGTGAAATGAGATTGTGTTTTGAGTGAAAGTCGTTTCACAATTAAAATATTATATTTCATCCGCGTTCATATTCAAAACAGTCTCATCACCTTTCTAATATCATTACTCTCATTTATTCGTAAAACGCAGGCACGAAGGAGCGAATTACTATACAAAGCTTCTGATATACACTATGGGTAAGAAGGAGAAAAGCTCAAATTCTGAGAACAAAGAAATGGCTTCGCTATACGCAGACACCGCCTATAACAAGGATGTCGGCATATCCACTTGGGAAGGATTGTACAATCTGTTAGAAGATGAAAACCCTGTGGTGATAAAAGTTGTAGCTACAGCAAGTTCCAAAGATTCGTCTGAAGCAAATCTTAGAGACTTGGCTTGCTCATTTCTGCATAGAATAGCAGCAAGGCCAAGGATTCTCCCATACACAGACATGGTGAGATGGGTCCTGGACAACGCTGATATTTCAGACAGGCAATTCAAGACTCCATCTGAAGAGCTAATTGGGTCATTTACCATAGAAGATGTGAGATTAATGTATAAGCTTCCAGAACCACAGGCGACTTACAACAGAAAAATCATGGAAGATTTTGCCAAAGAACACGCGAATTTGGCAGAATGCACAAAGGAGTGGACTAAAAGAAGTGAACCATTGAAGAAAAACAAACAAGGTATGTACAACACGGGTTCGCTTACCTCTCCTTATTGTTTTACTGCTGCCATGTTATGCAGGCTTTTTGGAAAGCCTGACATAAATATGATTTTACCCGAATGGCTTCCTTTGTTGAATGCGGTCGTTAATTCTACAATTGTAGACTGGGCCAAAATCCTATCTGATACTATGACCACTGCTATTTTTCAATACCAGACCAAACGAAATGTTTCCCAGCGGCTTTATCCGCCTTTTTATTTATCTGCTTATGTCATGGACGCCATCTGCTATGTCTCTAAATTCCCTGTAATGGGCTGGAAATGGACTATCCAAGACCCTTTGCCCATTCATGTGTACCATAAAGAACTGTGGGAATCTAAATTTGTTCCCTATTTTTACCAAATTTGTCATGGAATCATGTTTCCATTGTACAGAACATTGTACAACAAGGATCCCCCGAGGTTATCCTCAGAAACAGAGGTTGATATTCTCCCCGTCGCAAGATGGTTTGGGGAGGAATTATTCACCTATATTAGGGTTTTTGGAAGTTATGCTTCTCCCCATGTTTTACCCTTAAATGTTCCAGATAGATTTGTAGCCCGGGAAATTGCTTATCAAACCTATGGTCAGGGAGGTATGACAAAAGATTTAAAAGACAAGAAAAAGGGCATTTGGCCACAATTTCCCATAAAATGTGGAACATTTTCACTGTTTGATATTTGTCATGCATTTCATGAGATAGGCAACGTTACATGCCTACAGCTGTTCAAATTCTCAAGAAGGTTATTTGACCAAAATGATATTGTTAATAATTTTACCAATGCAATCAAAGTAAAAGAATTTGTCGCAGAAAAAGATCTTTTTGATGATATGTTCCAGGCAAGAAATTCATTTAAAGAGGTTTTTAATTTAGCTACAGAGCAGCTATCTCCAGGGGATTTTCAAGAATTCAAGTTGTACAGAGAAAGGAAACTAATTCCTATTCCTTTGGATAATCTACGCATAGAACCTGCAAAGGAGCAAACTCCTAGTGTTAGTCTTAACATAAGTTCAAGCACAAGTAAATCCAAATCAAAATCTGACAGAGATTCTGAACACTCCAATAGATCCAAAGAAATGAAAGATAAAAGGGAAGAATCCATCAAAGATTCTGCACAACCTAAAGATCTGTCTCAACAACAAGTTTTGATTTCTCAACAAACAAATCCTCCTTCACCCAATGTACAGCAACAGCCAGTCACCATGGAATTAGATAAAGAATGGGAAACCTTTAATCAATTGATTAACGTAGAGGGACAGAATGTACAGACCCCTGTCCAAAAAACCAAAGTTTTGAATGCAGGAACAAGCAGCACAACCGCAGTAACAGAGCACATTCCAATCACACCCTCCTCCGAAATTGTACTTAATGTAGAGGACATTCCTCATCTAGATGTATTTTACAGCCCAAAATACAAAGCAGTAGTAAAAATACAAAGGAAAAAGAGAAAAATAGAAAGTGCAATTGCTACTGAACCAGAACAAGTAGATGTTTTGTGGAAAGATCCTGCCACAGAGCCTACTCATAATCTCACTAAATTATCACAAATGACAGGAGCTTATGCTTCTGCAACAATTGATAAAGCAGTTGAGATACAACTTTTGTTGGATGAAAAAGAAGAACAGATAAAGGCTCTGCAACAACAATTGCAACAGGTACAGGCCAATCAGGAAGCACAATTAAAACTTGAAGAGTTACAACAACAACTTCAAGAAATCCAAGAAAAGCATAAGGATGATCCTAAGCTTCCAGAATTCATTTCAGAAACCATCTCTTTGAACAATCAACTACTGCAACAAGAGGAAGTTTTCTGCCAAAAAATATTGCAATGGAATTCTTTATGCCAAGAAAGCGATAGAATCACAAGTCATGTCGTAGATCTACGAAATGATTATGATTTGATTAATGAAAAGATTAATGATTATTTAGCATGGCAAAAGACAGAAGAAGGTAGAAAAGCTGGTGCACCCATCATTAATGAAAACCATAAAGAAATACTGTTCACTAATTGGGATGCACAAATTAGAAGAGCAGAAAGGGCAGCAGAGGAGGCATCTACAGCAGCAAACACTCTCACTAATTGTGTAAATGAAAATTTACACAAAGCTAACTTGATTTCTGAAACTATTCCAGGTTATCTCCCATAGGTAAATCAATTGCAAGCAGAATGGAGGCAAAAGGCAGAAGAAAGAGCAAAATTCATCCAAGGGCTGACAAGATTAAATTGGGACTCATACTGGATCTACTTGGTAAAGCCACACAGTCAGCACAGTGCACTCAATTGTATTATCAATGCTACAGAGAAGATTACTCCTACGCTTGCCGACTTTGTCTTCTCAGGACAGTTGAATTCAGAAGTCGGTTAACCGCATCTTCTTAAAAGTATGCTAGATGCCTGCAAGATCAAAGATCAAGTTCATAGTTAGATAGATTTAGTTTTAATTTCACTGTATTTTAGCCTAGGAAAAGGACGGTCATTAAACCGAATCCTTATTTTTTGTAATAAACTATTTTTAGAGTTAGTTAAGTAGTATTTAAACCCCTCTCATGCATTTAGAGAGGGGTCCTGGATCTTAATATTTTTTGGACTTGGAAATTGCATTTCTGTACTCCATTGTCTCATATATATTTTTGAAAAGGATCACATCTGGTGATTTTCATGCGAAATTATCTTTGAAGTGTTGCATTTATGTACCTTGGAATTTGGTTTTGCATTATAATTACTGGATAGAGTATCAGATTACATTTGAAGTCATCAAGATGAACAAGGTATTTCTATCTGTTTACTGTTGATCTCTTTTGTTTTATGATATTCGTTTTAAAATTGCTATCATTTATATGTATATTTGCTTTAACAACGCTTCCTTTTATATATCATTTCTGAGTATAATTGAAACGTTATTTTTCATAGTTACATGTAAATGGTATACAAATGATGAATGCAATATGTTTATATAACTCTGTTTAATTTCTTAAACAGAGTTATCTTTATTTGTTTCTGCACATTTAAATTTGATTAATAATACATTTTCATGGTTATTGTTGAATTGGAACAATCTTAAGTTGTATTCACATATAGCTACCCGGGTTAATGTTAGAATTTGTTTAATCAGCATTTAGTTTAAATTAGATAGTTTTATTTCAATTAGTCTAGTTTCATTTCCATCCATCCAACCCAATCTATTTATTCACAAGGAAACTGGTCCTTTAAATCCAGTCGGAGCCACCATACCAAACGGAAAAGGAGCCGCCTTAAGGTCCTGACCGGGTGGTTTTCCCCGATGTTTGAAGCAGAGATTTTCTAGGCTTCAACATTTTTGGCGCTAGAAGGAGGGCCTGAGCTATGAATGGAAAGTAAATATTTATCCACAAGCCATTCCGAGAGCAAAACACCCTCATTAACTTCTTCAATTTCTTCTGAAATTCAAAATCCTAGAGAAGAAATTGCAGAAAATATCCAGACACCCACTACCAAAATTTCAAAACATTCAGACGATCAACATCCTGAGTCTCCTGAAGTTCAAGATCTAATTCATAAATTGAAAGGATTCTCATTATCTCTTGAAGAGTCTGAAATATCTGAAGGTAGTGTAACTTCAAAATTTGTTTCTTCCAAACCGCTTATTAGGCTTCAAAGTGAAAAACTTGGTATTTCTCCCAAAGAATTCCCTTTACCTAGTAGAGTCAAGACAATAAAAACTCAATCGGAATCAGCAAGTTCGACCTCTAATATCCAAATACCTGTTTCCGAAATCCCTTCTCAACAAAGTACAGTCGTTTCCATATCATCTCCACAAACATCCTCTCCTCAATTCTCATCAGTCTCAACATCATCCATTCCAACAACTTCTATTCAAACATCACCAGTTTCTACTATCCCTCCAATAGTCATCCCAACAATGGCACAGAGACCATGGTCTACTCCAGGAGCAGTCAACATGGCTGCGCCTTTACACGATTTACCAGACAATCCTGGAAAATGGCTTCCAAAGTTTAGCCCAGATCTTAACATTCAAGCTGAAGAACATATCAATAACTTTATGCTGGCTATTAATTTGAATGGAGTCACACAGGAAGATGTTGTAGTTATATTATTCCCCTATACTCTTCAAGGAACAGCAGGATCATGGTATTTTTCATTACCATCAGGATCTATAACAAATTGGGACATTTTTGCAGATCATTTTTTAACTAAATTCGGAGATGACTGATCTATTGCAACTTTACTCAATGATCTCTCAAATTTGAAAATAGAACCTAAGGAACCCATTAAATAATTCAATGCTAGATTCAACAAACTCTTGAACAAAATTCATGTAGATTCACAGCCCAGTGAGCAGGTCAGAATTGAATGGTACATAACAGCCTTACCCTCAAACATAGCAATTTTCGTGGACAGAGCTGCAAAACCTACATTAGCTGAGAATATGAAAGAAGCTATTGCAGTGGAAAAATGTATCAGTTCTCTAGAAAAGAAAAATGCTCTTGAAGAAAGGAAATCAAAGAAGGTAAGCTTCAAAGATGATTCAAAGAAAAAGGCCAAAGATCCATATGCCATGGAAGGTTTACAGAAAGTGCTTAAAACCATGTCAAATGAAATGGTTGAAATAAAAAAACAAGTAGCCGAAACTTCTACCAAGAAACCATTTCGAAAATTCAGAAGGAACCAAGTTGAATCTAAACCTCCTAATACAATTTCAAATGCAGAATCAGAAGAAGAGGAAGAAGAAGAAGATACATCTGTAGTATCAGACCAAGAAGACGAAAATGAAGAGATAGCTGAATTAAATGGAATGTGGGATTTTATTCTCCCGAATTCTGATAGTGAAGAAGCTATGCCTCTAAGTACTAAGAGTAAATCTACATCAGAACCAGTGCAAGCAGTTCCTGAAAAGAAAATTGCAACTCCAAGTACCAAAGACAAACCCATTGTGAAGAAAACTTCTTCACTGCCTACTCAAAATCATCCATCCTCTTCTAATCCTCTCACATCAACAGCAAAGACTTTGGTAGTGTCAGAACCCATGGAATACAACATTGTTGAGGACATGAAAAAGATCAAAGCTAACATTTCCTTACATGAACTCAACAAACTAACACACCAGCAAAAGTTGTTATTAAAAGAACTTAACGCTACGCCAATTTCTCCTGTACCAAGCGGCGTAGTTGCAAAAGCAGCGAGAGGAACTGGTAAGCCACCAGATAAGGTAGATGCTACTGATACTGTTCTCATTGGGGAAAAATCAAATTCTCAAACTCCTCCTTTTCTTTTGACTTATGAGATGTACAATAAAAATCTGCACAATTGTTTGATTGATTCTGGAGCTTCCTCCAATATTATGCCTACTTCTGTCTGTGCTAAATTGAATATTGAACCACAGAAATCAGCAGTTCATATTGTTCATTTGGATCGCTCTAAAGTTCAAGTGGTAGGTGAAATCAATTCAGTTACTATCAGATTAGCCTCAGATCCTAGAATTGTCCAAAGAATTGATATTTTGATTGCTGATATCCCTGAATTTTATGGATTAATCTTGAGTAGGGACTGGTCTGCGAAACTTAATGGTTATATCTCGACTGATTATTCACAAATGTGGCTTTCCTACAAAGGGAAACCAAATCAAATCAAAATTGAACGAGAAAAACATATGACACACACTGTCACTGAATTTGAACAACCTAATGAACCTGTGGCATTCAACAACAATATTCTTGGAGGTTATTCTGTTGAATCATTTCTTGGAAACTTCAAAGATCCTCAATCCCCTTTCTCTGTAAATACTTTTGTTTCTCAGATAGAAAATTTTTCACAGTCTGATTCTTCCATAATTGTAAATATTTCTGATGTAATTGTAGATAAGCCAATAGATAAATCTTTATTTTGGTCGTTATATTTCGATGGATCGAAGTCTAGTGATGGAGCTGGAGCTGGATGTATCTTAATTGATCCAAATGGGGAGAAAACCATGCTGTCATGCAGGTTAGAATTTGAGTGTACTAACAATACCGCAGAATATGAAGCCTTGATTCAAGGACTTTATAAAGCTATAGGGTTAGATGTTAAATACTTGAAAGTATTTGGTGATTCTGAAATTGTAATTAAACAAGTTAGGAACACTATTCATTGCCTTTCAGGACATCTTAAACACTATCAAACCCTAGTGCAAGATCTCACCACTCATTTTTTAGCATTCAATATCTCTCCTATTCCTAGAAATCAGAATACATCAGCTGACTTGTTAGCTAATGTTGCATCTAAAATCCTACCTGCTGAAGATTACAGTCCTGATAGGTTTTCTGTAGAATTG
This sequence comes from Pinus albicaulis, assembly GCA_034641835.2. Lineage (NCBI taxonomy): Eukaryota > Viridiplantae > Streptophyta > Pinopsida > Pinales > Pinaceae > Pinus > Pinus albicaulis. Next base: position 1,378,790,280 of record CM076577.1, on the reverse strand, counting down.
ATTTTTCGTCCATCTGTCCCAGATAATGTTACAAATTGGAGAGTTTTCTATCATGATCAAGATATTCTAAATTTTATGACTTCGGAGAAATCATATGATGATCAAATTATTGACAAAGATGATCATGATTTACAAATTGCTTCAAAAGGTAATGAAAATCCCATTCCAAAATCCGTTGTTAAATTAGAGGATTTATATGACATTAGAGACAGATTCAAGAAAGTTGTTAATTCGAAACTTCAAAGTTCCACTTTGAAGTTTGAATTAGTAAATCTTGGTTCTGATTCTAAACCTCAAAACATTAATTTAGGACTCAATTTAACACCAGAAGAAAGGAGTGTATTCATTAAACTGCTGAACAAATATAAAAATGTGTTTGCTTGGAATTATGATGATCTAAAAACGTATGATACTTCAATTATCCAACACACAATTCCAATGTTTCCTGATGTTAAACATGTTCAACAAAAGTTGAGAAAGATCCATCCAAATCTCGAGAGTCAAATCTAATCAGAACTCAATAAACTTTTGAAAGCCAAAATCATTTTTCCAGTCAGGCACTCTAATTGGGTTTCCAATATGGTACCTGTAAGAAAGAAGAACGGTGATATAAGAATCTGTATTGATTTCAGAAATTTAAACAAGGCATGTTTAAAAGATAATTTCCCATTGCCAACCATGGAACAGATACTTCAAAAGGTAGCTGATTCTGAACTTATGTCTTTTCTTGATGGATTTTCGGGCTATAATCAAGTTTTAGTTCACCCAGATGACAGATTAAAGACAACTTTCAGAACAAAATGGGGAACTTATGCTTATCAGAAAATGCCTTTTGTTCTAATAAATGCAGGAGCAACTTTTCAAAGAGCCATGGACATAGCATTCAAAGGTCTGATCAATAAATCAGTTGTTGTTTATCTTGATGACATAACAGTATTTTCAAAGAAGAGAGCCAATCATATACATGACTTAAAACAAATATTTGAAAGATGTAGAAGGTTTGGTATTTCCTTAAATCCGAAGAAATCTTTCTTTGCTTTAGATGAAGGAAAGCTCTTAGGATTTGTTGTATCAAAAGATGGTATATATATTGATCCAGATAGAGTAAAAGAAATTTCTGATATTTCTTTACCACATAACAAAAAATCCATGCAATCATTTCTTGGACAGATCAATTTTGTTAAAAGATTCATCCCTGATTTTTCTTTAATTGTTTTACCTATGCAAAATATGATCAAGAAGAATTCAGTATTCAAATGGGGGCATGAAGAGAAAAAAGCCTTTAAGGCAATTAAACAAGCAATCATTAATGCACCAGCATTAAATACCCCAGATTTTTCTAAAGATTTTACTTTGTATACTCTGGCTACTGAAACATCCTATGCAGCCATTTTAACACAATTCAACGATCAAGAAATTGAAGCACCAATTTCTTTCTTTAGCTCAAATCTGCAAGGAGCTGAGCTTAATTATTCCGATGTTGAAAAAAAAGCCTTTGCTGTGTTTAAAGAAATCGAAGCACCAATTTCTTTCTTTAGATCAAATCTGCAAGGAGCTGAGCTTAATTATTCCGATGTTGAAAAACAAGCCTTTGCTGTGTTTAAATCAATTAAACATTTCAGACCTTTTCTCTTGAAAACACATACAAAAATTATTGTCCCATTCTCTGCAGTGAGGCAATTATTAATTCAAAAAGAAGTAGGAGAAAAGAGAGCTAACTGGGTAACAACCTTGCAAGAATATGATATTGATATTAAACCGGCTAAGATTGTTAGAGGACAAGGTTTTTGCAGATTATTGGCAGGAGCTCATAACATACCAGAAAATCAAGATTCAAATAAAGATATTCAAGTAAGTCAGATAAGTGTTACAGATTCTGAATCTCAGTATGCTGATCTCATCTATTACTTGAAAAATGGGTATGCTCCTTCTAATCTCAGCTATAAGAGAAAACGTGCTTTAAGGTTAAAGACTATTAAATATGAGATCATTGATAATGTGTTATTTAGAAAAAATTATGATTCAATTTTATTAAGATGTCTTGAAAAGACTGAAGCTGAAAAGGTTTTGCAGGAATTACATGATGGACCAGCAGGAGGTCATTTTGGAGGTGATACCACGGCTCACAAAATAATTCGCGCTGGTTATTACTGGCCTACCCTTTTTAAAGATACACATGATTACGTAAGGAAGTGCCAAATTTGTCAAACTGCAAGTGGAAGACAAAGGAAACTAGCTTTTCCTTTGCAACCAGTAACTATTGAGCAACCATTCGAACAATGGGGGCTTGACATTATTGGTGAGATAGTACCTCATTCTTCCAAACAGCACAAGTACATCCTTACTGCAACTGATTACTTTACAAAATGGGTAGAGGTAATCCCGTTGAAGGTAGCCAATTCTGATGCAATTATTGATTTCATAGATCAATTCATCATAACCAGGTTTGGTGTACCTCAAGCTCTTGTTTTTTATAATGCATCTTACTTCTCTGGAAATAGTTTAATTGAATTTGCAATCAAAAGAGGTTTTAAATTAAAATATTCAGCAAATTATTATCCACAAGGTAATGGTTTGGCTGAATCCACTAATAAAAACCTTATCAAAATCATTAAAAGGACCGTTGATAAAAATCAAAAGAATTGGCATAAATCTTTAATCTATGCGTTATGGGCTGATCGTATCACTGAAAAAGCTTCAATAGGGACTTCACCCTTCAATCTGGTGTATGGAAAAGAAGCTGTGATACCTTCAAATTTAATTCTTCCATCATTAGCCCTAATACAATTTATCGAAGAAAATTCTTCATCATCCATTCAATTGAGATATGATCAAATCCTTAAACTCGAAGAAGATAGGGATAAAGCAAAAATTACTCATGAAAAACATCAATAGCTTGTAAAATCTTCTTTTGATGCAAGTTCTACCGGCTCAAAAATTTTGTCAATTGGCGATCTCGTTTTGAAATGGGATAAAGCACACGAAGAAAAGAGTAAACATACCAAATTTTAGAAAATGTGGCTTGGACCATTTCAGATCATAGAGAAGATAGGCTCAAATACATTCATACTTCAAGATCTAGCAGGTAAGAGAGAGTCTCTTCCTGTAAATGGGCTTATCTTGAAGAAATTCTTTTCCTAAGGAGGTAACCCCTTCTTAAATTGTATATATTTCTTTCTGCAGATTTTGATTGTTTTTATTTTCGCAAATAAAGGTTGTTTATGAGTCTCTGATTGACTGTTTACTATTTAAGAAAATTTCTTCGGAAAAATATTATAAATATTTATTTCGTGTAAATAAGAATTTTTAAAAAGTAATGATTACAGTTTTTGAATAGTTTAAAATAAGATGTTAAGACTTTGAAAAGATTATTTCAATCATTTACATGATCTTTTGAAAACTTAAGGGAAATGTAAATCATCATAAGTTTATCAAGCAGAGAAAGGTTATCTGTAAAAGTAAAGATTTTTTCAAAAGTTTTGGAACTCAAAAAAATCTGAAAATTGTCATCCATTCATTCTTAAGGATAAAACTATTTCACCCCATCCATTTAAGTTGTGGTTTTTTAGAATGTAATTCTAAGAAATTATACGAAAATTTTAAGAGATAAGAGGTCTCATTATGAGCCGACTTACTATGTTCATAAGGAGTAATAAAACTGACATTACCAATACTGCATACCAAAACAGGGTAATGGCTTATAAATATAAGACAAGGGGTCTCATCACGAGCCAGCTTGTTCAGTTTAATTATAACTAGTGAATGGCATTGTTATCAACTGGCCACCAAACCAGAACAATGGCTCTTAAAATAAAAAAAATAAAATAAAAGACAAAAAAACATGAGATAATAGATCTTATGAATTTATCTTTTAAAAGGTCATAATTTTAGTTGGATGGGACAATGAATGGTTAATGGTTTAAAGGTAACCCCGTCGAGACTATAAACGTTTGCTGGTAGCAGAGGCAATACCTATGGCAATAGAGTATATTATAAAACCAAAACTTGGAGAGATCCACTTACTTCATTATTAACACCAATCAAAGCTTGAGATAACCCAAAATGTTTTATTTTTCTTGAGGAATTAGAAAGAAATTACGAAATGATTTTTATTTCCCTTTCATAGTTACATTTTATTTGAATTATCCTAAGACAGTTTTCATCATCTTTAAAAATCTTTACTTACTAAAGATAGAATGTTCATTTTATTTTTTCATAGATAACTGTTTCTTCCAGTGAATCGCCAATTGTTGTGACTAGCAACAACCCCCCTTTTTATTTTTGTAATAATACTAAATAAAATGGGGACCCTTAGTTAAAAATCTAAAAAAACAATTAGGATTTGTTTGCTTTAGAAAATAAAACTTTCTATCATAAACCTATAAAAATCCCTTTGAAAGAATATTGCGAAAATCCTAAGTTTATGATAGATTTTAATAAAACTGCTCTTTGAACAAGATAGCGCATCTATAAATAATATATACCTTTGATAAAACGCATTGGTCGCAGATCGCATAGCGCAGAAAACAGAATTGGTTAATGAATATCTTTTGCGCTCTTTTCAAACATGCGCTTTTGCGATTTTGCGTTATGCGCTCTTTTCAAATATGCGATCATGCGATTTTGCGATATGCGCTGTTGTGATTTTTGCGATATGCGCTTTGCGCTATTGCGCAATTCCCGTTTTTGCTCTATTTTTTATGACTATGATGATTTCATATTGCGATATTGCGACATTGCGATATTACGATATTGCGCAGCAAATCGCAGATCACAATGTCGCAGATTCATGTAGGCGCGCTATCCCAAGGCAATCTTTCCATATGTCAAATCCGTTATGCGCTTTAATGATTATATTAAATGATTGGATTGATTATTAATGTAAAATGAGATTGTGTTTAGAGTGAAAGTCATTTCACAATTAAAATATTATATTTTATCCGCGTTCATATTCAAAACAGTCTCATCACCTTTCTAATATCATTACTCTCATTTATTCGTAAAACGCAGGCACGAAGGAGCGAATTACTATACAAAGCTTCCGGTATACACTATGGGTAAGAAGGAGAAGAGCTCAAATTCTGAGAAAAAAGAAATGGCTTTGCTATACGCAGACACCGCCTGTAACAAGGATGCTGACATATCCACTTGGGAAGGAATGTACAATCTGTTAGAAGATGAAAACCCTGTGGTGATAAAAGTTGTAGCTACAGCAGGCTCCAAAGATTCGTCTGAAGAAAATCTTAGAGACTTGGCTTGCTCATTTCTGCATAGAATAGCAGCAAGGCCAAGGATTTTCCCATACACAGACATGGTGAGATGGGTCCTGGACAGCGCTGATATTTCAGACAGGCAATTCAAGACTCCATCTGAAGAGCTAATTGGGTCATTTACCATAGAAGATGTGAGATTAATGTATAAGCTGCCAGAACCACAGGTGACTTACAACAGAAAATTCATGGAATATTTTTCCAGAGAACACGCGAATTTGGCAGAATGCACAAAGGAGTGGACTAAAAGAAGTGAACCATTGAAGAAAAACAAACAAGGTATGTACAACATGGGTTCGCTTACCTCTCCTTATTGTTTTACTGCTGCCATGTTATGCAGGCTTTTTGGAAAGCCTGACATAAATATGATTTTACTCGAATGGCTTCCTTTGTTGAGTCATGACATTAATTCTACAATTATGGGCCCGGGGCAAAATCCTATACGATACTATGACCTTTGCTATTTTTCAATACGGACCAACGAAATGTTTCCCGGCGGGTTTATCCGCCTTTTTATTTATACGCTTATGTACCTTGCCATCCATCCTATGTCTCTAAATTCCTTTTTATGCATCAGGCTGGAAATGGACTATCCGAGACCATACACCCATTCATGTACCTGTATGAGGCTTGTGGGAATAAATTTGTTCCCTTATTTTTATCAAATTTGTCATGGAATAATGCTGCCATTGTACAGAACATTGTATAACAAGGATGCCCCGAGGTTATCCTCAGAAACAGAGGTTGATATTCTCCCCGTCGCAAGATGGTTTGGGGAGGAATTTTTCACCTATATTAGGGTTTTTGGAAGTTATGCTTCTCCCCATTTTTTACCCTTATATGTTCCAGATAGACTTGTAGCCCGGGAAATCGCTTATCAGACCTGTGGCCAGGGAGGTATGAAAAAAGATTTAAAAGACAAGAAAAAGGGCATTTGGCCACAATTTCCCATAAAATGTGGAACATTTTCACTGTTCGATATTGGTCATGAATTTCATGAGATAGGCAACGTTACATGCCTACAGCTGTTCAAATTCTCATGAAGGTTATTTGACCAAAATGATATTGTTAAGAATTTTACCAATGCAATCAAAGTAAGGGAATTTGTCGCGGAGCAAGATCTTTTTGATGATATGTTCCAGGCAAGAAATTCATTTAAAGAGGTTTTGAATTCAGCTACAGAGCAGCTATCTCCAGGGGATTTTCAAGAATTCAAGTTGTACAGAGAAAGGAGACTAATTCAAATTCCTTTGGATAATCTACGCATAGAGCCTGCAAAGGAGCAAACTCCTAGTGTTAGTCTTAACAGCAGTTCAGGCACAGGTAAATCCAAATCAAAATCTGACAGAGATTCTGAACACTCCAATACATCCAAAGAAATGGAAGAAAAAATGGAAGAACCCATCAAAGATTCTGCACAATCTAAAGAGCTCGCTCAACAGAAAATTTTGATTTCTCAACAAACAAATCCTCCTTCACCCAATGTACAGCAACAACCAGTCACCATGGAGTTAGATAAAGAATGGGAAACCTTTAATCGATTGATTAACGTAGAGGACGAGAATGTACGGACTTTGTCCAAACAACGAAGTATTAAAGTTTTGAATGCGGGAACAAGCAGCACCGGCCCATGAGTAAAAGAGCACATTCAATCACACCCTCCTCCCGAAATTGTACTTAATGTAGAGGACTTTCCTCCCTCTAGATGTATTTCTTTGACCCAAAATACAAACGGTAGTAAAAAGACAAAGGAAAAAGAGAAAAATGAAAGTGCAATTGCTCTTGAACGAGAACAAGTAGATGTTTTGTGGAAAGATCCTGCCACAGAGCCTACTCATAATCTCACTAAGTTATCACAAATAACAGGAGCTTATGCTTCTGCAACAATTGATAAAGCAGTTGAGATACAACTTTTGTTGGATGAAAAAGAAGAACAGATAAAGGCTCTGCAAAATCAATTGCAACAGGTACAGGTCAATCAGGAAGCACAATTAAAACTTGAAGAGTTACAACAACAACTTCAAGAAATCCAAGAACAACATAAGGATGATCCTAAGCTTCCAGAATTCATTTCAGAAACCATCTCTTTGAACAATGAACTACTGCAACAAGAGGAAGTTTTCTGCCAAAAAATATTGCAATGGAATTCTTTGTGCCAAGAAAGTGATAAAATCACAAGTCATGTCGTAGATTTACGAAATGATTATGATTTAATTAATGAAAAGATCAATGATTATCTAGCATGGCAAAAGACAGAAGAAGGAAGGAAAATTGGTGCACCCATCATTAATGAAAACCACAAAGAAATACTGTTCACTAATTGGGATGCACAAATCAGAAGAGCAGAAAGGGCAGCAAAGGAGGCATCTACAGCGGCAAACACTCTCACTGATTGTGTAAATGACAATTTACACAAAGCTAACTTGATTTCTGAAACTGTTCCAAGTTATCTCCCACAGGCAAATCAATTGCAAGCAGAATGAAGGCAAAAGGCAGAAGAAAGAGAAAAATCCATCCAAGGGCTGACAAGATTAAATTGGGACTCATACTGGATGTACTTGGTAAAGCCACACAGTCACCACAGTGCACTCAATTGTATTATCAATGCTACAGAGAAGATTGCTCCTACGCTTGCCAACTCTGTCTTCTCAGGACAATTGAATTCAGAAGTCGGTCAACCGCATCTTCTCAAAAGTATGCTAGATGCCTGCAAGATCAAAGATCAAGTTCATAGTTAGATAGATTTAGTTTTAATTTCACTGTATTTTAGCTGGGGAAAGGGCAGGTCATTGGGCAAGATCCTTATTTTTTTGTAATAAACTATTTTTTTGGGTTAGTTAAGTAGTATTTAAACCCCTCTCATGCATTTAGAGAGGGTCCTGGATCTTAATATTTTTTGGACTTGGGTGCATTTGTACTCCATTGTCTCATATATATTTTTTGAAAAGGATCACATATGGTGATTTTCATGCGGAATTATCTTTGAAGTGTTGCATTTCTGTACCTTGGAATTTGGTTTTGCATTATAATTACTGGATAGAGTATCAGATTACATTTGAAGTCATCAAGATGAGCAAGGTATTTCTATCTTTTTATTGTTGATCTCTTTTGTTTTATGATATTCGTTTTAAAATTGATATCATTTATATGTATATTTGCTTTAACAACGCTTCCTTTTATATATCATTTCTGAGTATAATTGAAACATTAATTTTCATAGTTACATGTAAATGGTATACAATGATGAATGAAATATGTTTATATAACTCTGTTTAATTTCTTAAACAGAGTTATCTTTATTTGTTCCTACACATTTCAATTTGATTAATAATACATTTTTATGGTTATTGTTGAATTGGAACAATCTTAAGTTGTATTCACATATAGCTACCCGGGTTAATGTTAGAATTTCTTTATCAGTATTTAGCTTAAATTAGATAGTTTTATTTCAGTTAGTTTAGTCCCATTTCCACCCATCCAATCCAATCCATTTAGTTACAAGGAAACTGGTCCTTTAAATCCAGTCGGAGCCACCATACCAAAAGGAAAAGGAGCTGCCTTAAGGTGCCGACCGGGTGGTTTTCCCGAATCTTCTATGCAGAATTTTCCGACTTCTTCGGACACGATCTATCTAAAAATGACCTGTAGTGATGCAGGGAGGGCCGAATGGGGCACACAGCAGAAGAGCGCTACCATGGTATCATATTATCGTGGTATGGTGGGTTGAGGCGGCCATAAGATTCGGGAGCGGCCAACACCGTATAAAAAGGAGCATTTCTTCATTCAGTGATCATGGAAGTTTATGAAATTGAAATTGGTCATTGTGACTTGAGCATGCTAGTTGTTTAGCCTTTCTACAGCTCTGTTTAGCGCGTTGACTGTCTCCAATCGGAGATCTCGCCCTCAGCCCTAGGGGACTTCAAGTGCCTGCTCGGGTGAGGTAGTTCCATCAGTGTCTTTGTAGGAAGATCGATCCAGTGTATTTGTGGTGGGGCAGTGCGTTTATTAACTGCGCAGCACCTATGGAGGATCAGCGTATTTAATTACTGCGCAGAAGAACGCAACCGTATTTGTGAAGTTCCGATTGGATTCTAGAGTATCGCAGATTCTGGAGAAGCAGTGCATTTGTTAACTGCACAATGCCTGTGGAAGATCAACGCATCTATTAGCTACACAGAAGAACACAACCGTATCTATGAAGTTCTGATTGGATTCTAGAGTATCGCAGATTCTGGAGAAGCAGTGCGTTTGTTAACTGCACAGCGCCTGTGGAAGATCGACGCATCTATTAGCTGCACAGAAGAACACAACCATATCTGTGAAGCTCCGACTGATTTCTTGAGGATCGTGGGTAGGAGATTAAGCACCAAAATAGCAGCGTGAGAAGTTCTGGATCGGTGGGATGTCATATTATTGCAGATCTCGAATAGCAGAGGCGAGAGTGATCGGAGGAAAGCACAGATCCGCAAGAAATGATGCCTGGGCAGTGACATAGCCGTCTTCAGTAGCTAGAATGCAGCTCTGAGTCACAGCGATCCGATGCGATACAGATTTGAAACACAACAACATTCTAAGAATAGATCTTGTGCAAATGTAGATGCTTGATCACTTATTGTACTCCTCTGTATTTTTCTAGATTAATAAAATGGCTCAGCACTCTCTTATTTCTTGAATATCTGTGCCTACTATTGTATGTCTGCAATCTGTTATTTTCTCCATTTGCATCTTGATTTCTATACCATTTGTTCTGTTTCCCTCACACTCTTAGATAGAGTCTAGAAAGGGCCAGATAGCCTCCAGATCTCATCCTCTTTTCAGAGGTGAAATATCTGGTAAATTCCCTCCCAGTCAATCTCTGGTTAGAGTTTACTGTGTTGTACAAATATTCCCAAAAAGGAATATTACACCTTTTTTGTCCATTTTCAGTGGGGAAAAGTCAATTTAATTTCCTTTTTTAGCATTTTTAGGATATTTTTATAGATATTTTTTACCTTGGGCTTTGCAAAGCCTCAAGGAAAAAATCAGATATTTTTGATGGGCCAATGAGCTTGCTAGTTGCACTAGGAGGTTCTCCTTCATCTTGGCCTATATATTCCAAGAGATTTCATTGTAAACAAGGTTGAAATTGATGATATAGAGAAATATATGGTTATACAAGCTTGGAAGAAATACTTTGTCTCATGCATTGGATAGTTTCTTGAATGTTTTGGATGATGAAAGAGGACTACTGTTGGATTCCTTGACTTGGTAAAATGGTATAGTTTTCCTCTCTGTTATGTTTCCTTAGTGTTCATACATATTTCATGTTCTTGCTTGCTGTAAGACAGTAGAGAATAGATTTGATACATGCCCATGGAGGCACCTCAAATTTCCTAATTCATTACAGCTTCTATGTTTTCTTCCTTCTTAGTCATATCAAAGAATTCTTGATTTCTCTTTGATCACTGAAGAACTTGTTTGCTTGTGTTCATTTATGGTTGTTATGCATGCTAAGTATGATTCATGGTACGCCTTGCTTACTCATGGCTATTCAAAGCTCCACCTCTGAAACCTTTCTTTGAATGTTTGATTGTCCTAGCTGAACCAAAGATGTCTTGTATCGATCTTTCCCTTTGCCTAAAACTCTTCTATCTTAGTTCAAAGTGCCCGATAGCCCAAAATACTACGTCTAGGAGTTCACTCTTAGTAGTTTGAGTTATTTGTTTGTCTTAATTGTTTTTTCCCAAAGTCTGATAGTGATTTTCCTAAAGTTAGAGAGTCATATATCTCTATGTATCGCTTGAATTTTTATTTTATGCATCTATTAATTTGAAGTTACATTTATCATGATTAATGGTTAGCCCTACAATATAAATGTCTGCTATTGAACTATTTATTTTTGAAATCCTTTGTCCTTCACAAGCTTAGTGTCCATCCCACTTCATTTCACCTAAAGATCCATTTTACCTTGATCAAATTGGCCCTTCAATATATCTTGTATCACCATCTGAGGCTTTCTATACCTTTTCGACCCCATAGCCCAGTTGATCTAACAATATTTTTATGTATTTAGTCTTTGATCAGTTCCTCCCTCAAAAACGTAAAAAAAAGCTAAAAAACTACTTCATAACTAGCCTAAAATCAAAAACACAAGAAGCAAACAACTATACATCCCTTACACAAATAGAGAGAGCCCTCTCTGAGTCTAGGAAGGCTTGGTCCTTGGGCTGCAAAGTTGGTTTGATGTTACCCTGTCACTTGGCTTTTCAATCATCCAAATCACGGGACCCTAACATAATGGTGATCACGGTGGGACTCTGAGTAATAAACAAACTTAGGCTTCCCTAAACATTTCAGCAGCCTTTAGGAATACTACCTGGTTGACTTATCCCACCACTCACTAACATAATGGTGATCACGGTGGGACCTTCTGAGTTAGTGACAATCTAAGTATACCTAATAAGGACTTCAGAATCCCTCAACCTAAAGTTTTATCAAAGATTAGAATCTAATTGTCTCACCATCCTAGTAGAATGATGACCCAACTATAGGATACTCTTACAAACCTTAGGGCTATATAAAAACTTAGAAAATCCCAAAATATTCTAGATTGGTTTTTTCCAGGTATTGATGGTGGACCATAAGTACATCTCTATAAAAACAACAAAAAATCCACCTGGCGACTCCACTAGCCTCCAGTAGGCCTAATACTCCATAAAAAACTAAAATTTCATAAACCATACTATTCCATTGACTCATCTTTCTCAAAACTCAAAATTAGTGTTGCAGCCTCTGAAATCAGTGACAAAATAAGTATAACTTAGTGATTCAGAAAACTTCACCTAAACATAGGAAATCAAATAGAATAAACTTGCAAATAGAACCATAGCTTTCCCAACAATCTAGAAAATTGTTGAAACTAACTGTTAAGTCTTTCTTGCAAGTCTCCACATCAAAGTTTGCTAGAATTTTTTTTCCCAAAAGCATCTTTGTCAGTATTGGTGGTGGACCATAGATCTCAAATAAATCCACCTGGAGACTCCACTAGCCTTCATTTTTGTTTCAACCATTCTTCATGTTAGCGAAACTCCTAGAGAGGTCATCTATCCAAAAATAATTGCAACTATCATCCTCTCTAAACTTTGAATTTGAAATCTGGCTTCACGAAGAATCAATACCAGATCTCATCCAGACCATAACCCAGAAAATATTTTGTGGAAAACTTCTGAAACTGGTAACTTAGCTACTGATAGGTCCATCCATAAAGCAAGCTTTGTACCTGAACATCTTACATCCTTGCAGGATTCCTAGTTCGACTTGAGTTCAGCAAAAACCCTTTTTAAAAGCAAGTCACAAAGTAAAATCAACTTTGACGATCTTGAGCCCTTAGATTTGCAACAAAGTCCTAGTAGAGAAGTCTCACCTACTACACCTCCTGACTTTCAGCTTCTCCACCACTTTGGCTCTTACCGCCCCAAATCTGCTCATAATCAAATCACAGGTCCAAGTACCTCTGTCACACCCATTTAGACCACCACTGTTCAAATCACTTCATCTCACCCTACAAGCCCTTATACTGTAAATCTACCATCAACTCCCTCCATGGCAGCTTGGTATGTACCCTTGGTATTACCACAGCCTTTGGCACCTTTGCAACATGACTACCAATCCAAAATCCCACACTTCACCGGAGTTGAGGCTACTACCTCCCAACAACATGTAGATAGAATTAGTGATGCCTTTGAATACATGGAAATAGAAGACAAGACCATAAGAATGAGGATGTTTACCCAGAGCCTGGGGGGAGAACCCAAGAAATGGTTTAAGAGCTTAACTCCTAACAGTATACACGATCTCCCATCACTCTACCAAACCTTCATAAATAGCTGGGAAATTAGAAAAAACCCCATTCAAATCCTTTCTGAGTATGACAATCTTAAAAGGGATAATGGGGAAAGTGTCCAAGACTACTGCACTAGGTTCAATAGTGTTTATAATTCCCTCCCGCCTCACTTCAAACCTCCACTTGGCTCATCCTTAGCAAAGTTTCCCGAAGGTTTCGACCCAGACATGACATATTAGCTAAGAGACAAGGACCCCGCAGCTCTAGAAGAGATGCAAAAACTGGCTATGAGTGTAGAAGCCAACCTAGCTGAAAAGAGAGCTAGGATGATATCAGAGAAGAAAGTCACATACTGTGATGAGGTCGCCCCTTCAGTCTCTTCCTCAGATCCTAGAATAGATAGCCTGGTTAGATCCATTGATAATATGTGGGAAAAGATAAGTGAAAGAGCACCTCTTAGGGACAACCAGCCAAACCCTCAAAACAGGAACTGGAACCAAAAGTTTAGAAGAGACCCACCTCAAAATAAACCAAGGGAAAATTAACAAAAAATCAGGCCACCTTTCAATGAAAAATATGTTGATGAGGAAGAGAGGGATACAAAACCAATTGATGAAAGTCATTTAAACTTAATAGGTTTTGATAACGAGGGTGAGGTTTTCCTCACAGAAGAAGAACAAGTTTTATTCACCCCAAATCAAAGTGAATAAAATTATGAGGACCCCGAAGATCCTGCTATAGGATTTCAGAATTCCATAATAGAAGCTCATAGGCAGTATGATCTTAGGAGTAAGAAAAACCAACACAACTCTAAGAAAGGTAGCTCAGACACTGCTATTACTAAAACCCATGATACCATTCTTAAAAGAGAAGTGAATAGTAACAAAATCATGGCCAAGAAAACTGACCAAAATAAAGATAAAGCTATTCAGACCAGCCTTGGCCCAAACTGTTCTAGTACCTCTACTAAGATTCTCGAGATGGTTCTGTTGAACAAAATCTCGAATCAAAGTCAGAAAATTAAGAACATAGAGAAAGTCATGGCTGGAAAAACTGAAACAAGTCTATCTAAACTACAAGCACCCTTTAGTTTTGAAGGGGAAATCACCAAAATTAAGATCACCATACCCCTCATGGAACTTCTTGCCAAAATATCTTACAAATCCCAAGTGATAAAGGTCCTGAACATAGGAAATGATGCAGATACCCTACATCTAGCTGATGATACCCCTAAAGTGTTGTTTGGTCCAAAAATAGAAGGGAAATTCCAAGAAGGAACCACTCTTCCCTTTTACATCAGTCTGAATATACATGACCAAATCCTACAGAATGCCATGCTGGATTCCGAGGCCTCGCACAATCTCATGCCAAAAGTTGTGATGGAAAGATTAGGCCTAGAAATAGCAAAACCTTATAAAGACTTATATTCATTTGATTCAAGCAGAGTCAAGTGTCTAGGCCTGATCAAAGACCTTTGTTTTAGTTTGGCCCAAATACCTGCAAAGCACCTGATCATGGACATAGTGGTAGCATACATCCCTCCAAAGTACATAATGCTTTTATCCAGAACTTGGGGGGCCAAGCTTCAGGGAAATATTCAACTTGATATGTCCTATGCCACTATTCCTCTATTTAACCAAACTAGAATACTCTATCGGGAATCACACATGAAATATATGGTCAGCAGCCAAGAAAGGCCAGATAACATCCCGATGTACTCCTTGCATTCAAATTAGAATTCCTTCATTTTGCACAGTGATCAAGACATTGAGGAACAGTTAGGAGAATTTGAAACAAATTTAGGCGCACCACATCAGCCACCCCAGGTTCTCTATGATGAGCTGGACACTCAAAATTATCATGAACCTGAGCAGTTATGTTTTGAGGAAAGAGAATTCGATTTTCTAGAAGCAGAAAGAGAGCAGAAAGTAGAAAACCTTATACACCATCAAGAAAATTGCTCAAACCATAGACAAACATTAGCAGTAACATCAAGAACCTTTTTCAAAATAGAGGCACTAGAAGACTTGCATATTACAAACCTTTTTGGAAATCAGGGGCAGGGAAGCTTAATGTTCTTACAATACCTAAATGATTCATCATCTCATAACTTTACCTCCTCAAATGAAACCTTGACTATAGCCACAACAGATAAAGGTCTAGGAAAAATGACTGATAAGCTTAATATGAAGGGATATGATGACTGCAGTCCAAATATACCTGAGTTGTTTGAACTAGCTAACATTCTATCACTCCACCAAAGACTTAGAACTGCTAGAATTTGCAAGATTTTTCAAGATACTAGTGCATATAGGGAAAACAGTGAAAAGCACTATGACATTGCTATCATTCCAACAAACAACTTTGACAAAGGAAAATACATAAATCTTGATCAAACATTAATAATCAAAGATAAGACAACTGGACATAGGATCTGTGTTGATTTTAGAAACACAAATACACACCCTTGGGACAGAATTTATATCCTTCCTGCCTAAGACCATACTATACAAATGATATGTGCTTCTAATCATGTGTCTTTACAAAATGATGTTTCAGGGTATCACCAAATAATTCCTTTGCAAAGCGAATAGCTCAAAGAATTTTTCAAGTATGCTGGAAGTAGTTCCATCTTCAAACCCAGAATTGCAAAACCACCAGATGCCAAAGACATGCTCCTGAAAGCCATGTTTCCAGTTCTAAATTTCTGCATTATGATGTACCTTGATGATGTCATCATATACTTCCAAAATAACAAATAATATCTGCATTATTTGAAAAAGTTGTATAGCAAAAGGAGAAGTGGAGATCAAAGGTATAAAGAAGTACATCGGGAAGACATAGGGTTGTTTAGAGATTCATGCATGAATCCTTATGTTATGCTTACAAGAGAAAATTTTCCAAACTTTTCTTTTCAAGAGCTGAGTGGATCAAGAGCGTTAGGAGATCCTTATGAAGATAAGATGCTCAGGTTTCACCATTTTCATGATTTCTAGTTCCAGATTTTTTTAAATCATTGTATATATCATTATTTGAGAAAATAAATCAAAAATAGAAAATTCAAAAATAATAGAAAAGTAGAAAAAGAGGGCAGATTGGAAAACAACAAAAAAGCCCCATGTTCAAAAAATAGTCGTTCTGAAAGCGCGCAAGTCTAAATGTCGCTACTAGTGCTCAAAGATGTCTTGTTCAGTTATCTAGTCTAATCATAACTAAACATGTTTTAAATTTATTGTTGATAAGTTAGTGAGAGAAGGATAGTCAAATTGTGTAAGCTTGACTTCTCAAAGAAAATAGATTAGGAAAAGATATTGGCTCCACATGCTCAAAACAGAACCAAAGAGGAAAACAAGGATGAAAAAAAAAATTGTGTATCCTAGCCCTGATTTTTCTAAATTTTATTTTTATGCAAAATAATATTTGTGTGCAGCTTGTCTTTTATGCCACAAATACATGACAAATCAGACTGCCTAATCTCGATTTGGTCATTTTTCAATTTCATGTTTTAGTTAGTGAATCAAATCCTGTCAAACAGCTTAATCTTGATAGTCGATCTAGAATAGGTAGAGAAATAAAGGAGTTCATCAGTTTAATCTGAACTCCCAGCGGATATAAGTGTAGAATTAGATAGTTTCATTTTTCAAAAATATTATGCCAAAGGGTTGCTAGTCTAAATGCACTCGAAAGAAGAAAAAATGTTAGGAAAAGTAGCTGGGTAGCTAGAAGATGACTTTGATGCTAATCATGCTGTCAATTTTTAGAAATAGCATCAAGAAAGAAAGAATTTTGTGTCAATGTATAAGGAATTAGTATTCAAAAGCCAGAGATCTGAAATTCTGGACACCTCCTGAAAAGGAGCTGCCCTCCCCAAATGGAGCCACTGTTAGTCATCAATATTTTTCGTCTGTTGATGATGACTAGTTTCTTAACCTAAGTTTTCTAGAAGCTGATCTCCAAACTGTCAAATCTGTCATCTAGAAAACACCCCTAAACAATTTTTGTCCTCTTGCCCCTTCCGGTTAGCCTATGATGAGAAAAAACCCATTTGTCAAATTCCTATCTGGTTTCAGCAAAATAACCCTGTCCATAGTTGCCATAAGCTGAAACTTATCTGCTGTCATTTACCCTATTTCCTCAAGCCATTCATTATCCAACTATTGAAAAAATTTCTGCAACCTTATCCCTCGTTATCTGTCATTTGAAGATCTAATCATACCAAAGAAAACACTCAGAATCTGTCAAAGATCGCCCCTAAGTTAGATAGTGGCACTTTAGGAAATCCTTTCCTTGTCAAAAATGCTCTAAGCCAAAAACCTCTGTTCAGTACTAGCCAGCCTTGAATTAGCACTTCATCTACAAAAAAAAAATCTTGATACATCCATAGGTCACGTCACTAAGAGGTCATTCTATCTCAGTCCATAAGGAGTTCAACAAAGATCCAAAACAGAAGAAGATAAGTATGTTCATTATCTAAAAGAACATGCTTAGGTCAGGCAAAATCTCCATAAGACCCCAAAGAAGCTCTTCAGAGTTCAAAGTCATTGTTTGTTACATCTCTGCAAGGGTGTGATTGCAACGATGATCAATGTGTAAAGGAGCGAAAGAACAAGGTCAAAAGGGTCCTTCATGATGAGTTAGTTTCCCCTCAGTAAAACAAGTGAAATACAGTAAGTAAAGGGCTACCAATGGGTATGTTTTGAAAGCCAAATTGCCTAAAGAACAGAGAGCAGCCTCCAAGACATATGAATACATAAGGCTGATGTTATGCTAATCAGCAGTATTCTCAGCACCTCCTCCAAAATAAATTCAACCTGCATCTACAAACACAGTCAAGGGAAGTTAGTCAAATATGTCTAGCAAGAAAATACTCTCCATATTCAAATCACCTGGTTTCTAGTCTAAGGGTTCATAGGGATGTTTTACAAAGGATATATATCTCAGACCATGTCTCATGAGCAAAATGTAAAATTTCACCTCTTGCCCATTTAATATGATACCAAGCAGACATATGATTTGCATAAAGATGACACAGTTTTGAAAAACATGAAATGTCATATCTAAAGTGCTAACCTCCTTCATTAAATCAGATGGTTAAGAGAATAGTGAGAACCTCCTCCTTTAGAAGAGCAGATGTTTAGAAGATTAGTGTAACCTCCTTCATTAAAAGCAGATGGTTAGAAGATCAGTGTAACCTCCTTCATTAAAAGAAGATGGTTAGAAGCATAGTGTAGACTCCTTCAATTAAAAAGCAAAGGGTTGAAGTGCTTTGAGTGATTCCAGAAATTATAGGCCATCTCCTTCAAAGAGATGAATAAAAGATGCATCAGTAGTGTTTTCAAATGATGTATGAGCAATTTTCTTATCAAAAATACAACGGTGAAAATCAGTGGTGTGTAAATAAGAGCTCATAAGTCAAAAACCTGTTTCACATCAAACAAAAGATGGCATTTTGATGTTAAAAGTCTCTGTTTCCTCTGTTTATAGAGAACTCCTCCAAACTGTGATAAGGGTGAAACTTGGACTAAGGACCTGTTGTGGTAAAACACAACCCCCCCATTTTTGACTTGTTCACTTCAAATAATGGGGACCCTTTCTATAAAATTTTGGCTAAGCACCTTTTAGGATTTTATTTAGCTGATTATCCTATGCTTTTGTTAATTTTTCATTTTCTTCGGATTCTTGTTTTGATTGCTTTGTTAGAATCGATTTTTTTATAAGCTTCCCATTGACGCTTGTTTCGTTTCATTTGGTTAACTGGTTTGAAAATGGCACTCCTTTGAAGTCCCATCATTTATCTAGTCTGGGTTAAAAATGTTATTTTTATTCTTTTTATTTATTTTCGGAGTGGCTGTAGTTTAGAAAATTTCATAACTAAACTAAATATCATCAAAATAAAACCAAAATAAAAAAATAAAAATAAAAAACTGATATTTAACATTAAATTTTAAACATTAATTAAATTAATTATTATAATAAAATATAATTAATTTAATTAAAATTAAAACTTAATATATATATATATATATATATATAATAAAATTTATATCACATATCGCGATATCGCAATATCGCGATATCGGAACACATCGCAACTTTTATATAATGCACATTTGACAAACTGCGATATTGCGATAAGGAAATATGGGATGTGTTAAAAAGTTTTCATATAAAGTTTTTGTTTTTCCCTTATGCCTCCCGTACATCCACCTCACTCATCCTCACGTCACCCTCACCTCACCCTCCACTCACCTTACCCCTTTACAAACTCACATGGATTAATTCATAAGTTTTAAGTTTTAATGATTTGTTTTAAATTTTTCAATGATATGTATGAGTAGAGTTAATGGAGTGGTAGGTTAAGCTTAATATATTTTTATTTATTTATTTAGTATTTAATATAATTAATATATAATATTTAATTAATTTAATTAAATTAAAATTTAAATATTATTTATATTAATTAGTTTATAAATAATTAATATTTTAGTTAGTTAGATATTAATTAATAAATAGTTTATTAATTAATTAGTTTAGTTCATATTTAATAATTAAATTAAAATTAATTATTAGTTATTTAGAATTCTGATTTAGGATTAATTTTTTAAATTTAAATGCTGATTTTTAGCCCACCAACAGAAAATTCCAGAATTGTGCCAGAATTGACTCACCAACTTCGGAGGCCCATAGAATGAGTTTTATTTGGCCAAATGAGGCCCAGGACGGCTCATTGGAAAGATAAAATCAAGGAGAACATTTATAAGGAGGTTCCACTAATAGATCTGGTCATTAATTGGGTCAAAAATGATGCAGAAGATCAAGCTCCGAATTTCTAAAACAAAATCAATTTTCTGATTTATTTTCTGCATTTTCATTTGTCCAAGCCTCTTCTAATTGCAGATTAATTTGTCAATAATATCCTTGGCTAATTAAAACATCCCAGGCATCAATAGAGAGCTTATATTTTATTTTTAATGATTTATTTAAATTAAATTTGATTGGATTTGTTTTAATGCCAGAAATGGTATTTTGATTTTATTGTTACATTTTAAATCATTTTGATTTCTTTTTGCAGGGAAACAGTAGAAGATATATGGAGAAAAAAGACCTCAATCAATGAGAATTCTCCAGCAATTAAAGATGGGAATTTTGAGCAAATAAAATTGGATTGGGAAGATTTCTCTTCAACAAACTTTCATCTCAAGAATTCCTTTTCAAATATTATAAATATGAGATTGCAGAATGTAATAGGGGCTGCTCTCCTCTGCAATTCCAAACTTCTAAAAGCATTTCTGTTATAGGAATTTAGAGTTGTAGATGGGGAGGAGAGAAAAACTTTAGATCTGAACATTAATGAGGGTTTATTCTTTATATCTTGAATTATGCATGATGGGCAAAGTTTGCATTTCTGCAGCTCTAGTCTTGAAAGCAGAAATTCAAGTAATGTAAAGTACTGTTAGAGACCAGGATCAGAGAAGTAGATTCAATTAATTGGTATTTTTGGCATTTCTGTAGCAAATATCAGTTTCATTTTTATGTTAATAAAATTGTTGTTTCATTTTATTCATGTTTTTTGGCATTTCTGTTGATATGGATAATTTGTCTCAAATTGTTATGTATCTCTGCTCTTATGAATTAAACTCTGATTTCTGAGTAACCATTACTCAGAAATTTGTCTTATAACACTGATTTATTAAATAGTAATGTGTTGTGAATTTCTTCCACATGTTATCGTTTAATTATTAGTTTGACTGATATGATAATCGACATCAATTTTTGTGAATTTCTTCCGGAGTGTTGCTGATTAATTATTTTAGTGACATGGTCTCAATAGAATGTGTTTTGGTACTCACAAATGTGAGCTAATTGAATTTCTTCGTTAGCTTAATATTAATTTAAAACCAGACATATTTTAATTCTCATTATTTAATCATCTTGCTCTTAGTTGGGTTAGATTTTCATCTACCTAATTGAGATAGGATTTAGATTAGTTTCTTTTTGCTTGCATTATAGAATAAGTTTGCAATTAGATTAAATTTACATTCTTTGAAGTCCTCTTTTCAAAGAGGCAAAATCTTAGTTGTGGTTTGGCTGAACCCAAATCAGCTTAAGGGTCATTCTCTTTCTTGATCAGCAAGAAGAATTGATCTGATATCCTTGTCTATTGGTAGTTAAGGACACATCATAAACCAATAGCGATAGGGAAAAGGTAACTGGACCTAGTTAAACCAGTTGGAGCCACTATCATAAACGGAAAAGGAACTGTATTAAGGTCCGGACCGGGTGGTTATCCCCCAATGTTGTAGCAGCGATTTTCAAGGCTTCAACAGGACCTTCATCTAAATATCCAAAGAAAGAGAGAGCTAACTGGGTTTGATAGTAGCTTCTGCATATGCATACAAAGAAGACAGTAAAGGTAAGAAAAAGACATAATCTTCAGAAAGTTACATTTGTGATTTTAGGGGTCACTTCCTTGATGAATAGCAGTAAGAAAAATCTTGTTTTAAAGGAGGCTTCCTTACTTCAAAAAAACCTTTATGATAGGTCTTTATGGTGTTTTCGAAAGTGATACATATTGGGGGCAGTAATTGATATTTTTATAAAAAACCTTTTTCAAAAGGCATAAAACCCCTCTAAAAGGCTGCAAAAGCACAAAAATCTTCCTCGTTTTAAAGGAGGGAAAGGTCTTTAAAGGGGCCATTGTCAAAATTCAAATCTTGAAACAAACATTCCGTGGCTCCCCCACTGAAAAAAGGAAACATTTTCTCGGGCAATTTTGAAGTTTTCGAGCTTAAAGCTCTGTGTGGCGCGCCTATACACCTGCTCGGCACGCCTGTGAGGGCCCAACTAAAGGAAATACACTGAGGCACAGCATGCCTATAACCTTGTGTGGCACGCTTATGCCAGAGGTCACTAAGCACCCAAGGCCGACCCGAAACCATTCTACGTGGCGCTTTTTGCTGTCAACGACCTGCTCATCTCCGGTTTTGAACATGCTTTTGACCACTGGGCCAGTACTCAAAAGGCACCAAATATTTTTTGATTGGAAATTTATTTATACCTCTAAGACCTTTTTTTTTATTTAAGAGAGAGGTTTAAAGATCAGGGCACCATGTTTACAAAGTCAAAGAAAAATAGTGGGTGTTTTAAAAAAATCTATTCTCTTGTAAGCATAACAGTGGTTAAAGGGAAGGGGGTAAAATATGCAAATTTAAAAGGTCACTTAGCAAAAACAGGGCTATCTTTATTCTGGAGAAACAATAATCATCCACGGAAATACAGCACATTCAAAAGAAAAATACAGTGTTTTTAAGAGCACAGTTTTTGGTTTTAAATCAATCCCTTAAACAGTAAGTTCAAAGAGCATTTTTCTCTTTTCAACTAAACTACAGCCTCGACTAGAAAACAAAGTTTGTGCAAAAGGTCTCATAACCAGCTTGGAGGAGTATGTTGAAACAATGTCTTTCATGAGTACCTTTCTTTCCAAATAGCCACAAAAGATCATTGATTGCAGAGAAAAACTGTAACCATTCAGGGAGACATAGTTTGTTTGAAGGGCCTAGTACTCAGTGACAAAGAGGACTATTTTTTTTTTAGAGAGATAACAACATTTGAGAAGGAAATTTATTTAAAGGAAAACTACAGTGTTTTTTCTAAAGAGCAGAGTCCTTTGTTTTAAATCAATCCCTTAATATAGTAAGTTCAGAAGACCTTTTTCTTGCTTCAAATAAACTACAGAAGATAGTGATCATTTAATGGTAGACAAAGTTTGTTAGAAGGCTTATTATTCAGTGACAAGGGGCTGTATTTTGTTGTGGAAAGACATTAATCATCACAAGAGGGCAGTTTTATTTCAAAATAGAAACAATGTTTGCTAAAGGGTACAGTCTATGTTTTAAATTAGTGCTTTGAAACAGCTATACCAAGAGGAGATAGTGGTTTCAAATGACCTTTTTATCACAACCACAGAACACAATCAGTCAAAGGAAAGGGATTTCATATTGTCAAAATCAAAAGAGTTGTTTCATTTGAACAAGTTGGTTGGCTAGCTAAGGACAAACTTGGTTTTTCTCAAAGGGTAAAGGGTGTGTTGATTGAAGATTTATCCCAGTGAAAATTTGAGATAGTTTTCCTTGGTGAATCAACCAAGGATCTCATAAGCAAAATGCCTCCTAGGCAAGATAGAAAAAGTGTTCCTCACAAAAGGTATGAACCTTTTTCAACTGAGGAAGTGAATGCCTATCTTTCAGTACTATTTAACTTTCATGAAGTAGGATGTTTGGAATTTTGTCAAAAGGTTCAGGAGGTGAAAAGTTATCTTCCCTTGACACATATTTTTGCTTTAAGGCTGCAAGGGAATCATGTTCATCTATAAAGTTTAGAATTCAAGCTCTCTCCTAGATCTATCTCCAGAGCTACCAAAATTTCATATGTCGGAGAAAAATGGTTTAAGCAGAGCTACCTAGATTCAGATCAATACAAACCTTCTTGAAACCAGAACATCGGGATGCATGCCCATCTATCTTTCCTTTTTCCTATTTTTTGACTAGCTATGCTCCTGTCATGAAGATCATCATGAAATATTTCACATGTGACGGGAGGTTTTCTCGGGTTTATGCTTATCATATCAGGCTACTCATGCACTTCACAAGAACCCAATTACTAAACCTACCCTTTTTACTCTATAGAAGCATTGACAATATGGCTTCTACTATTCAAAAGAAGCCTTCCTCTCAACAACAAGCTTGTCTTTTCCATCATTCCCTTATCAAGATCGCCATCCTCCATCAACTTGAGAAAAAGGGAGTTTCTTGGGACTCTTTCATTTCACATCTCGATTTCGCCATTGCTTCTTCATCCCATGTGCCTCCCTCACCATCCACTCATCATGTTTCTCCTTCTTCTATTAAACCCACTCCTAAGAAGCAAAAATCGCCCATGCTTGAAAGAGAAGAGGAGAAAAGTGAGAAAGAGCAAAAAAGTGATCAAGAAGAGCAAAGTGAGAAAGAGAAAAATAGTGATAAAAAAGAACACAGTGAAAGAGGG
Organism: Pinus albicaulis; assembly: GCA_034641835.2. Lineage (NCBI taxonomy): Eukaryota > Viridiplantae > Streptophyta > Pinopsida > Pinales > Pinaceae > Pinus > Pinus albicaulis. The sequence goes on along the minus strand of CM076577.1, from coordinate 1,378,766,145 downwards.
CAAACAAGTGATCAAGAAGGCCAAAATGAAGAATCCAAGCATAGCAATGAGCATGAAGAAGGAAATGATGAAGAGATGGAACAGGTTGATGAGGAACATAGCAGTCACAAAGAGGAAAATATTGGCAGCCCTCACAACAGTGAGCATGATGATGATAAAACACAAAACACTGAGGATACAGAGCCTAACAGTCCTGAAGAAAGCAGGGACAAAAGTGAACAAGGCAGCCCTCAAGGAGACATGCAAGGTGATAGCCAAGGCACTTATGAGGAGGGTTAAGACAGTCCTCAAAGGGACACTAATGGTGAAAAATAGGAAAACCCACCAGCCAGCAAGGATGATGACAAACAAAGCCCAAGCAGTGAGCATCCTAAAGAAAGCAGCCTTCAAAAGGATGAAATCAGTGACAAAGATGATGAGGGGAGCAGTAAAGACAAAGACCAAATAGAGCATGTGCTAGCTGCCTTCTCCTAGGCAAGGGGCCACGCTTTCTTCTCCAAAGGTAACAAAGCCCTGAACATCAAGAAAGAAAGTGGCTTGAATTGTAAATCCAAATGTTACTAGAGCACTCTGAAGCATAGGCAAGTTTCCCAAGAAATCCATTGTTGAATTACCAAAGAATAGGAGAACCAAGAAAGCCACCGAAAGCAAGGGAAAAGAGAAGGAGGAAACTAGCCATGAGAAAGAAAGGGGTTTTGATATAATTCGGATAAATAGTGATGACAGTGACAATGAGGCTAGAATCCTTGAGTCCCTCTTGCTAAATAGAGAAGAAAAAATTCATGACCTAAGAGTGGATCTAGAGAGGTCTAAAAACCTCATTCATTTTCTACAAACACAAAACAAGAAAATGAATGTCCACATGGAAGTTTATCCAACACAGGCTATCAAGTACCAAAAGGAAGCCTCCAAAACACAAATTAAGTTGGAAGAACTTATGGGTGAATTCAATGACACTGAAGAAGAAGATCAGCCAAGCAGGAAGAGGCCAAGGACTATGGGACTCAAAAGAGCTTTGGAGAAATAGAAAGAGGAAGACGCTACCCTTTTCCGATCTTTTCCTCTTACTACTTTATTCACCCAAGAGATAGAAAACAATAAAGAAGCATGGCTTGAAAGGGTGAATAAACACTTGGAGAATAAGTTGGAAAAAGCTAGTAGAGACTTAAGCCTTCAAAGGAAAATGACCAGACACTATAAGAATCTAAATCAATTCGCCCGAAGGAAACTGAAGGTTACACAAGAAAAGCTCAAGGTGGCCCGAAAGAGGCGCCCAGTACAAAAAGTGAAGAAAGGCATATCAAGGCTTGAAATTTTGGCCTTTGCTTCTTAACATGCTTTTGAAAACCCATGAGGGTGATGCTCCCCAAAATTGGGCATAATTCGACAAGTTTTTGTTTTTTGACATTTTTGGGCTTTTTGCAGAAAATCATGGGCATCGCCATTTTAGTTTGAAGCATCCTCAAAAGTTGAAAGTGGCATCATTAGATGCATTAATTTCAGGGACATCTACTCAAAAAAAATTTAGATCAATTGAAGATGTTTTGGAGCCCCAAAGTGGCAAAAAACAGTCACCTTTTCAACACTCTACCTCGCATATTAGCAAAGGCTAATTTCTGGGTTTTTCCACATAGGTCAGATTTTCATAGGCTTCCGATGATCAGTTTGGGGAAAACAAAGTATTTTAAAAAAATAGACATCTAGGGCTGTCCAATGAGACATCACATGCCTTGTTTAGACATCGGAAAGTCCTCGAAAAGTTGCCCACAAGACAGGGGATTTTCTGCTCCTATATTTTTGAAGTATTTTTGTGAAAAATGAAGTTTTCTGAAGTGGCTTTTCCAAATGTGCGTTTAGCATTTTTTGGCCATTGTCAGTTGGGAAAAGTAAATTTAATTTCCTTTTTTAGCATTTTTAGGATATTTTTATAGATATTTTTTGTCTTGGGCTTTGCAAAGCCTCAAGGACAAAATCAGATATTTTTGATGGGCCAATGAGCTTGCTAGTTGCACTAGGAGGTTCTCCTTCATCTTGGGCTATATATTCCAAGACATTTCATTGTAAATAAGGCTGAACTTGATGACATAGAGAAATATATGGTTATACAAGCTTGAAAGAAATACTTTGTCTCATGCATTGGATAGTTTCTTGAATGTTTTGGATGATGAAAGAGGACTGCTATTGAATTCCTTGACTTGGTAAAATGGTATAGTGTTCCTCTCAGTTATGTTTCCTTAGTGTTCATACATATTTCATGTTCTTGCTTGTTGTAGGATAGTAGAGAATAGATTTTAGACATGCCCATGGAGGCACCTCAGATTTCCTGATTCATTACAGCTTCTATGTTTTCTTCCTTCTTAGTCATATCAAAGAATTCTTAACTGCTCTTTGATCACTGAAGAACTTGTTTGCTTGTTTCATTTATGGTTGTTATGCATGCTAAGTATGATTCAAGGTATGCCCTGCTTACTCATGGATAGTCAAAGCTCCACCTCTGAAACCTTTCTTTGAATGTTTTATTGTCCTAGTTGAACCAAAGAGGTCTTGTATCGATCTTTCCCTTTGCCTAAAACTCTGTTATCTTATTTCAAAGTGCTCGATAGCCCAAAATACTATGTCTAGGAGTTCCCTCTTAGTATTTTGAGTTATTTTTTTGTCTTAATTGTTTTTCCCCAAAGTCTGATAGTGATTTTCCTAAAGTTAGAGAGTCATATATCTCTATGTATCGCTTGAATTTTTATTTTATGCATCTATCAGTTTGAAGTTACATTTATCATGATTAATGGTTAGCCCTACCACATAAATGTCTTTTATTGAACTATTTATGTTTGAAATCCTTTTTCCTTCACAAGCTTAGTGTCCATCCCACTTCATTTCACCTAAAGATCCATTTTACCTTGATAAAATTTTCCCTTCAATATACCTTGTATCACCATCTGAGGCTTTCTCGACCTTTTCAACCCCATAGCCCAGTTGATCTAACAATATTTTTATCTATTTAGTATTTGATCAGTTCCTCCCTCAAAAACCTAAAAAAAAAACTAAAAACCTACTTCATAACTAGCCTAAAATCGAAAACACAAGAAGCAAACAACTATACATCCCTTACACAAATAGAGAGAACCCTCTCTAAGTCCAAGAAGGCTAGGTCCTTGGGCTCGAAATTTGGTTTGATGTTACCCTGTCACTTGGCTTGCCAATCACCCAAATCACGGGACCCTAACACATACCATGGAGAGTTCATGAATGTTTCTTCAGTAAGTGGTGTTGGGAAATCTTCTATTTCTTCCAAGACATCAACCATATTCATATCTAGATCTTTGAAATTAGACTCAGCCATGAGTTTTTCTAATCCTTGTCCCTTGATGAGTTTAGTAGGCCTTATTTCTAAGTCATATTCAAGAATAGTGGCAATCCATCTTCCCCTTTTACCATCGAGGTCCTGACTTATAATATCTTTAACTACGGTGTGTGGCACAAAGGAAATGTTATGTGAATGTAAGATGTACACCCTAAAGTCCTTTAATGCTTTTACGAGTGCCAAGGCCTTCTTTTCCATGATATTGTATTTGACTGTAGCATCTCTTAAGGCTTTACTGAAGAAGGATATAGGTTGTTCTTACCCCAAGTTATTATTTTGCAACAATACTACAGCTATTGTATGTTCAGATGAAAAGGAAAAAATATAGAACTCTTTGGTGAAATCAGGATTGATAAGGACTGGTGCTTGAGTAAGGGCTTGCTTTACCAGTTCAAATGATTGTTTAGCTTGCATTGTCCATTTAACACCTACTTCTTTCCTCAGCATGTTAGTGATGTTTCTTAATAGCTTAGCAAGGTTGGGGATGAACCTCCTCAAAAAATTTATCTTTCCAATGAAAGACTATAATTATTTGAGGTTTCTAGGGTGGCTGATATTCAATATGCCATCAATTATTTTAGGATCTATTTTGATCCCTTCTTCAGAGATTATATGACCAAGAAGCTTTCCTTCCTGGAGGCCAAAGAGTGTATTTTTTGGATTTAAAGACAAGCCAAATCTTTTGCATTTCTCGAAAAAATTCCTTAAATGTTATAAATGTTATTCATTAGTTTTGGAGAAAACGGTAATGTCATCAAGGTAAATGATTATAAAATAGCCTATGTATTTTGAGAAGGCTATGTCCATGGTCCTCTGGAAGGTGGCCCCTGCATTCATCAAACCAAATGGCATTTTGACATACATGAATGTCTCCCAAGGTGTAGTAAAAGCAGCTTTAGGTTGATCGCTTGGGAGAACTAGAACCTAATTATAACCTGAGAACCCATCCAACAATGATATCATTTTTGACCCAATTACCCGTTGAAGAATGTAGTCCATTTTTGGCAAGGGGTAGTTATCTTTCAGAGAGGCTCTATTTAGGTTTCTGAAGTCAATACACAGCCTGATCTCCCCTGTCTTCTTCCTAACAGATACTAGATTGGAGACCCAGTCTGAGTATCTGAGAGGAACAATGATCCCTGCATCATACATCTTCCTAATTTACCTTTCCACTGCAGGCAATAAAACACGGTTTATCCTCAATTTCTATCTGAAAGGTGTGTGATTTTCCTTAAGAGGTATCTTGTGCTAAATGATGTTGGTGTCATATGATTTCAAATGTTTATAGTCCCATGCAAAAACATCTATAAACTCTTTTAAGAGTGATATGCATTGTTGTTTGATGTGGGCAGGAAGGGTGCTAGATAATTTAATCATTTTAGGCTCAGTTGGGTTGTCTATAGTGTGCTCTTCCACATTAGTTTCCATGGGTTTTTCTTTTGGTTCCTTGGCCACATCGTGGAAATCAAAGAGTTGTTCTAATGGAGCAAGGCCTTTGGGTGTAGTATCACGTTTACACTCTAGAACTTCAGGAATTCTGTTTCAGGAATTTGTTCCCCAACTAAACCTTTTTTTTCACACCTGAAACTTGGTCATGCTGTGGAAAACTCATTTTTTGACTGCAGGAAATCCTCTATATGTTTATCATTGTCAAATACCTACCAATGATCTTCGTTATCAGGAAATTCTAGTCTGTTTTTCACCTTTATAATGAAATGCTCATCGATTTGTGGTATTTGGCAATTACTAGCAGCAAAAGCAAGTTCATTTGCCAGGTGATTTTGGGCTCTTGGTATGAACATAAGCTCAAATTTTTTGAAAGTTTTTAGGAGATCTAAAATAGTGTTTCTATATTCTCTGAGTCTGGGGTTTTTGGTTGAATATTCCCATTTGATTTGTCTGATGATTAACTAAGAATCTCCTTGGACTGATATCTTCTTGGCCTTTAAATCTTTAAGTATGTGCAGGCCAAGGAGAAGGGCTTCATATTCTGCAATGTTGTTAGTGCATGAAAATTCTAATTTCCAGGCATGTCCTTTGTTTATGTTGTGTATCCACACACCATCTCCTACACTATTCTTGCTGCAAGAGCCATCAAAGCTCATTCTCCAAAGTGTTTCTGTTTCATTCTCATACGTTTTGTGTTGCTCAAGGTTGTTGGGGGTTGAGATATCTAGAGGTTGAGGGGAGGACAATTTTGAATGCTCTGGTGCACTATCATCCTATTTGTTTTCTTTCTCTGTTTGGGTGACTTCAACTTCATTGTATAAAATAAAGGAATCTAGATCTGAATGGGTGGAATAAATAGGAGTGTTGTGAAGTTTGTCCTTGCTGCTCACCATGTATTTCATGAGGGTTTCCATATATAATCTATTGGTTTGACCAAAAACTGGTATGGTGGCATTAGACATATCCATTTGAAGGTTGCCCTCAACCTTAGCTCCCCATGATCTAGAAAAGAGCATGCCCTATTTTAGGGGAATGTCAACTACTACTACATCCGTTACAAGGTTCTTGGCAGGAATTTGAGACAAGTTAACACACAAATCTTTAATTAACCCCAAGCATTTGACCCTTCTGGAATCAAAGGAATGCAAGTCTTTATATGGTCTAGTAATCTCTAAGCCTAGGCTTTCCATTACTACCTTGGGCATAAGGTTCTGTGATGCTCTCGAATCTAGCATGGCATTGTGTAAGATTTTGTCATGTATGTTTAGACTAAAATAGAAGGGAGGCACAACCCCTTCCTGATATTTTTGTTCAACTTTAGGACCAAACAACAGCTCTGGCTTGTCATCTGTCAAGTTCAAAGTAGCAGTATCAACATGTATATTTAGAGCCTTTAGGACCTAGTTTCTGTACACTACCTGGGTCACTAATTCAGCCAGAGGTATGTTAATTTTAATATTTTCAATCTCTCCCTCAAGGCTAAAAGGAACTATTGATTTTGTTGTATTTACATCTGTTTTCTCATTTATGTTTCTTTCAACAATTTTGACTTGCTCAGTTTTATTAGGACTGTCAATTTGAGTTGTTTTAATAGGGCCACTAGCTGAGGTGCTAGGGAAACACTGTTCAACATTTGGTTGGCTACATTTCTCTCTGTTTAAATATATTTTCTTAGCCAAAATGTTGGTTTTCTCTGCTATTTTCTTAGGCTGCTTTTCTGTATTTTTCCTAATGGCAGAGCTAGTGTTTTTTTCATTTGGACTATCTATGTTCCCTTTGCTTCTTTGATCATAGTGTTTGTGTATCTCCATGATTGGATTCTCAAACTCCAATCTAGAATCTTCAGACTCCTCATATGTGTCTTCCTTTGGTTCTGAGGAGGAGAAACCTTGTTCTTCTTCAGTGAGGAAAACATCATCCCCACTGTCTGATCCAATCAAGTTTACATAGTTTTCTCCCAAAATTTCAATCTCCCTATCTTCCTCTTGATCTACGTAGTTTTGTTGGAAGGGAGGCCTAATTTGTTGGTCATTATCTCTTTTCCTATCTTGCTTTTTTTCTCTCCTTAAATTCTGATTTCTATTTCTATTTTGGAGGTTGTTTTGGTTTTCTCTTGGTGGCACTCTATCATTCAAGTTTATCTTTTCAAGCATTCTCTCCATTACCTTCACTAGGTTGCCAATATTGAGATCAGAGGATGTGGTTGAGGGTGCAGTATCATCTTTATACGTTACCCTCTTCTCTGATCTTAGCCTAGCTCTTTTCTCAATTAAGTTTTCTTCTACACTCACAACTCATTTCTACATGTCTTCTAGAGTTAAATAATCTCTCTCCCTTAGTTGATAGGCCATATCAGCATTGAAACCTTCAGGATATTTTACTAAGGCCATGCCTTGGGGAGGTTTCATGTGCGGTGGAAGAGCATTGTAGATACTGTTAAACTTGGTGGAGTAATCATGAACACTCTCTCCCTGATTTATTTTAAGACTATTATACTCTGTTAATATTTGGAGAGGGTTGCTTTTAATCTCCCATTTGTTTATGAATGCTTGATGTAATGAGGGAAGGTCATTGATGCTATTAGGAGTTAATCCCTTAAACCACTTCTTTACTTCTCCTCCTAAACTTTGAGCAAAGATTCTCATATTTATGGTCTCATCTTCTATTCCCATATAATCAAATGCATCTTCCATCCTATCTACATGTTGTTCAGCTGTGGTAGATTCTTTTCCAGTGAAGTGGGGAATTTTAGACTGATAGTCATTGGGTAAAGGAACTAGAGGTTGTGGTAACACTAATGGGGCATACCATGCTGCCATGGCTGGAAGGAAAGGTGGATTTACAGGGGGTGGATTGACAAGAGGGAAAGTGGGCTGAAATAGAGTGTTTTAGATAGTGGTGGTATGTATTGGAGTGGAAGAAACACTTGGGCCAACAAACTTGTTTGAGCAGATTGGTTATGAAAAAGGCTAAAATGATGAAGAAGCTGTGAATCAAGGGAAGTAGAAGGTGAAGATTCTCTACTAAAACTCTGTTTCAAACTTGCAGTTTCAAGGTCAGTTTGGTTTAAATCACTTTGAGATTTGGTTCTAAAGATGTTCTTGTTGGGTGTGGAGCCTGATTATCTTGTTTACTTTGTATCACAGCATTGGACCCCTGTACCTTAAAAGGGGCGGAAACGCCACCTGTAATTAATCGCTGCCATGGGGGGTCCAGGGGGGGCAGCAGCACTTTTCGGAGCCCCCCCCTGGCGGGGGTTTTCGGGGACAGTGCCCCCGAAGCTAAAAACAGATGTAAAATTTCCTTGTAAAAGTATAGTACTTTCTAGTCAATTTGGGCCTTTCATTAGGAAAATGATCTGACGGTAGAAGTTATGTTTAGATTAGGGTTTTTTTCCCTAGAAGGTAACCCCTCACTTTTATGAGGGTATTGTATTGCGGCTGTGTATGGTATGTGTATTCTCGGAGCGAGAAACAGATAGGGAGACTGTGAGAGAGAACAGAGGATATTACAGCAGATCTGCTGTAGGTTTTGTCTCTTCAATTTTTGCTGGATAATAGAAAGGAAGGACTGGCTGTTTGGGGTGGACGTAGCCCAAACTGGGTGAACCACGTATATTTGTGTCTCTCTGGTTTTATGTGTTTTGTGTGCTTGTATTTTCCGCATATTTTATGTGTTGCATTGCTCTATAATATTTAATTTTCTAACAACTGGTATCAGAGCTGAAGGTATATTTGGCTGATAAACTCTCAGGAAAGAAGGGTTCCTGGTTCGAGTGGGAGCAATGGCAGAAGATGGTAAGTTTAGGGTCTAGAAATTTAATGGCCAAAACTTCCCACTGTGGAAGATGCAGATGGAAGATTATCTGTATCAGAAAGATCTGTACCTACCATTGAGCAGAAAAGCAAAGAAGCTGGTGGCCATGACAGATGTGGAATGGAACATTCTTGATAGAAAGGCACTCAGAACAGTACGGTTGTGCCTTGCGGCATCAGCTGCCTTTAATATTACGAAGGAAACAACAACAGAGGGTTTGATGCAGGCGTTGGCGAAACTATATGAAAAACCCTCGGCCTCAAACAAGGTATTTCTTATGAAACGACTATTTAATATGAAGATGTTGGAAGGTGGATCTGTTGCAGACCATTTAAATGAATTTAATACAGTTACGAGTCAGTTAAGTTCTATAGGGGTAAACTTTGATGATGAAGTTAGAGCTCTGTTATTCTTGTGCTCATTGCCAGAGAGTTGGAATGGTTTAGTAATGGCCATTAGTAACTCTGTCTCTGGATCTAGTACTTTAACGTTTGATGATGTTGTTGGTGCTATCCTTAGTGAGGAAATGCGATGGAAAAGATCCAGTGAGACATCAGGTAATGCTTTGAGTGCAGAGTCTAGGGGAAGAAGAATGGAAAGAGGAAAGAGCTTGGGATATCGCAGTAAATCAAGGAAAGGCAGATCCAAGTCCAGATCAGGGATAGTGTGCTGGAATTGCGGAAAGAAAGGACACCTAAATAAAGACTGTAGATCTCGAAAGGGAAAAGAAGGAGACACACAGCAAGAAAAAAATCATGAAGAAAATGTAATAGGTGATGTGTTACAATATGATTTGATTCTTTCTTTCGAAAATGTTTTACATATTCTCCTCTGCCTGTGAATTTTTCCCCGCTGTCTCATTCAAATCCATTTTTAACCTCTGCCGTGGCCTGAAATCTCATGACCCCTGCTAGATATTACTACCTCCGCCCGAAAATCTGCTTTACAATAGTTCAAAACCCAAATTTAAATAATCGGGCCGAGTTCCTAAAGAGTTTGACGCCCTCCCGCTTCGGCTTCCATAGGACCCGAGTCTGAAAACCATAATTCAAAGCAAGAAGGAGCCTATTGTCTTAACGATCGGGCGCAATGCTGGCCGTCTGATCTGGCTCAAATCAACGGCGCGGCAATCAACTTATATGGAGGGCCCGCGCACAACAGACCGTCGGTATTTCATGACCCAACGTTTTATTGCCCCCCGATGCAAGTATAGCTGTTGATCTTGTTTGAGATCGAACGGCCCTGAGTCAATCGCAGTCTTGCCCTCAATCGCGATCAGAACTTCTAAAATGTGCCACCCCGGCCTCCCCGCTCCACCTTCCGATTGCGATTTCCGATTTGGGTTCCACCTCCTGCGGTCGTGTCATCATAATTCACAAGTGTATGCCATGTTCCTCCCCCACCATTTATATATTTTGGTGACGTGTCATATTTTATGAACCTTTACCCCGTTCGTTCATTATTGCTCCATTGTATTCTGCACTGTCACCCTCTATTTCTCCACTATTTTCATGCGTTTCCTGTCACCCTGCATCATCTCAACATTTCGCCTAGTCCGTATCACCGATTCCATGGCCGCTGTCGTATCCATACTCCCTGTCTCCAAGTCAATTTCCTCTAATGTTTTGCGGGTTTTGCAGGTTTTAAAACGACTTAGTAGGCGCTTTAACTTGCCGCCTCCATTGCAAAGATCAGGAGCATACAAAGGACATATTCTGCTGGTGAAATTAAAAGAAGAAGCCGAGGGTAGGTGGAAGAGGTGACCGCCATTAAAGAAGACATAGATATGGATTCTCAGAACCCTCCAGATGAATTTTCCCCGCATTAAAGACCCAAGATTCAAATCCAAAGCCAAAGGCCGAAAGTACAGTACAGAAATGCAGATTATTTCAAAATCTCTTACGGCAGCAGATTTTCCCTCAGCCGCGGGCAACATATTGTATATATTTTATTATTTCTATCTTGTATATAAGGAAATTTTATCTCCCAGCATTTATTTCATGAACAGGTTGTCTAGTACAGTCATTTACAGTTAGTCATTCATAGAACAGGCGCGAATGTTTTCCGCCAGATTATTCAAATTGAGTCATTAATTGTGTTTCAGCTACCTCCTCCTCTAGAATTCTCCATCACTCCTATAAAGACCAAAAAAGAAGACATTGTAGGGGTTCCGGATTTCTATCAGCAAACTATGCAGCGAGAAGACTTCTGTATACATTTTGTAACATTCCTGTATGAAGTTTCAGAGCCCGTAGGGTCTCAGTGAGGAGGGGTTATAACTGTATTGAGGATTCTGGTCTTTGATATTTCACAGTATGTAATTCCTCTTATGTGTTAATACATTATCTTATTTCATGCAATTTATCTTCTTGTATCATGCTCTAGAATGCGAGTGGCTCACTAGTTTGCAGTAAGGATTCATCTTAAGTGGTGCCCTTTCTGGAATTAGTCAAGAGCTTTAAATAGGCCTAGTCATGATATACTGTTCCATATTCATTCTTTCCATATTTTCTGCTATATTAGTTGCTTGAGGAGGGTGCTTTTAAAACGCCATTATCATATAAGGATTCGTAAATTGGTGCGCCCTTATATGATTCTGTTGTGTATCTGGGTATCAGTCTCATGCCAGCTAATATCTTCTTATGTTTCCTCACTGCACTCACTTACTGATATTTGACTTTTGTGATATATTATTTGAATCGGCCCTCTTTACAGTAAGCGGTCTCTTAACTGTCTGATGTCTTTATACTGGAGTTTTACATGATGTTCCTACATTATTCTCGTCTTTGTATCAGCTTCTGAGAGAGATTGGTCCCATTCAAAACTAATTTCCTTGTTCAAACAAGAGATAGTAAGTGAGCTCTTGGACTGACAACCCAAATTTTAAAGGGCTCCTTGCTATATTAAGATGTCCTAGGCACTGGTCTATGGCAACTCTAGACTGTCTCTAGGGGGGTGACTAAATCATCCACAACAGAAAATATTACTGATTCTTGGGTTGTAGATTCAGGGGCTTCATTCCATGCCACACCTGATAAGAAATATTTTCATGACTATGTTCAAGGAGATTTTGGACAAGTTCGTTTGGGTGATGATAAACCCTGTAAAATTGTTGGAATGGGTAAAGTTCTTGTAAAACAACAGAATGGAAACCAATGGCTACTAAAGGAGGTAAGACATGTTCCAGATCTGAAGAAAAATTTGATTTCAACAGGGCAGTTAGGCAGTGAAGGTTGTGTGACAACTTTCATAGATAAAACTTGGAAGGTCACCAAAGGAGCACTGGTAATAGCAAAAGGTGAAAAGGTTGGTACATTGTATTTATGCAATGGTATTTCTAACTCTGTTAATGCTTTAACTTCCAAAGGAGCAGATGCAAGATTATGGCATCATAGGCTCGGACACATGAGTGAGAAGGGAATGAAGATTCTTCACTCAAGAAATTTGTTTCCAGGTTTGAAGAATGTTGATTTGGATTTCTGTGAAAATTGCATTTATGGAAAACAAAAGAGAGTCAGATTTCTCAGAGTTGGGAAAGAAAAGAAGAGAGAAAAATTGGAGCTTGTGCATACAGATGTATGGGGACCTGCTCAGGTATCATCTCTCGGTGGCTCTTGTTATTATGTTACTTTTATTGATGATGCAACTAGAAAAACATGGATTTATTGTATTCAGAATAAATCTAATGTATTTGATACTTTCAAGAAATGGAAAGCTTTGGTTGAGATTGAGACAGGAAAGAAGTTGAAGTGTCTCAGATCAGACAATGGAGGTGAATATTGCAGCAAAGAGTTTGATAGGTACTGTTCATAGCATGGAATTCGTAGAGAGAAGACAGTTCCAAGAACACCACAAGAAAATGGTGTGTCAGAAAGGATGAACAGAACAATCATGGAGTGTGCAAGGTGCATGAGATTGCATGCAGGATTGCCTTTACAATTTTGGGCAGATGCTGTAGATACTTTTGTTTATCTAATAAACAGAAGGCCTTCAAGTTCCTTGGATGGTGGTTGTTGAGCCTCAAGATTATGCTTTCTTTCATCTTACTTTACCTCATTTTCCTTTGTCCATTGTTATCCCATACCCAATTGATCAATGAATTTAGTTAAAATTACTTTTAGAATGATTAACATGACTGACTTGCTAAGTTTTGGATTTTTGTCATTGTAATGCATTTTGACCGGAACTAGCTGCAGAATGCAGACATTCCGTAGCTAACCGGAAATTCTGCAGCTGTCTTCACGTTCAGGCATGTTCCAGGTGGCCTCTCAAGAAAAACCACATATGGGTATATTCCATGTCATGTCTACATTGTTCGTTGCTCACCATGAAGGAAAAACCGAATTCTGGATATGGTTTTGGTACGTGGGAACTCATTTAAGGAAGCAGATTTCTAATAGGACTGTCTTAGTCCAGATGTCCTTTTCCTTTTTACGCTGCCACTTTAAGAGTCCTAGTATTATTTCGATAAGGAAAGACAATGATCCTCGAATTGTTGCAAGTCTTGTTATGTAAATTTGTTATAAAAACACTTGGGAAACCGAGAGATAGGCTAGATTTTGCTCTGGATTTTGCTTAGATTTCATGCTATATTTCTGAAGACGCAGACTACTCTGTTCAAGTTATTTTTCCTTTAATGAAGAAGACAGTATTGCTTTGAAAGCGTTGAGTTGATTTGGAGTTAGATTCCGCCTGGTGGTAGAGGGCCCCTGCCTCCTGCACGGTTTTACTTGCGTAATTTAAATAAGTATCTTAGTTTCCTTTACGTTTTTGAAGTTTGAGTTCATAGTTAATTTCATTAGCCACTATAGTTATACTCGTTCTAAAAAATCTTCCAAAAGAAGAAACTCTTCCAAAAGATCATGATAATGAATGGGAAATGGCTATAGTGTTGTAGGATTTAATTGCAATTTCTTTTGTTCACTATCACAGTTATACTTGTTCTAAACACTCTTCCAAAAAATCCTTATGATGTCTAAGGCATGACTGTGATAATGAATGTTTCAGTTGTTTGTTTTCACTAAGTAACATAGCTGACCTTGCTCTTAAAACGCTCTTCCAAAATATCATAATGATGGGTAGGAGACAGTTGTGATATCTTAGTTTTTAAATTTCTTTCAGTCTTTATGTTTGCATTTGCACTGAATTGTACAGTCAGGATTGTTCTAAGAAACTCTTCCAAAATACCAATCATGATGGACAAAACAGGCTGTATAATCCCATAGATTAATGCATGATAACTTAGTTAGGATACTCCGGAGTCTAATTTCATTTAACTCATGCTCTGTTATTTTGTTTTGAGTTTGATAATGACTTGTTAGTTCAGCACTGTTTTAGACTAGTGACATCTTAAGTTCAGTTTTATCTTAACTCATTGCATTTTCACTCCACATTTAGTTGTCATCCACTGCATATTAGATTACTTCAGTTGTTAAACTTAACAAAACAACCTTCATTATTTACAAAACCTCTTCTTGTTCCAAATCTATAATTGATTCATAACCATATGAATAGAAGACAGTATCATTCCAAGGCCTAAAGTACTTTTGCAACTTCCTTTATCATCTCACAAACAAACATTTCCTCAAAAGACTATTCTAAAAATCTATAACCTTTGAGTGAAGTGTAGTGGTATCAAACTAAGTTGCAGAATAGAGTTAGGAACTAGTCTTAGAGTAGAAGATCCTATGATGTCAACAATATTTTTCTCCAAATATGTTTCTACAAATCTTTAATCATGGATAAAATATTGTCTCATTATAAGCTGATTGTTTAATCGTTTAGATTAGGAGAATTTGTATACTTAACTGACCATTTCTCAAACTCTCCCAAAATACCTTTGATGAAAGAATTGGACAAGTTAAGTTTATGTTTTGATTCATTTCCTTTAGGTCATTATCAAGCTTGGTATTCTGCTTAAATCATAGTTTAGGTTTGATTTTGTTTCAGTATTTGCCTTTTCATTTGTCACTTGTCATCAACCAATTAGGCTTCACTCTGTTTTTAATCATTAGCTTCTTTCCACTAGCTTTCTAGTCATTTTCCTTGTGAACATAAAACTACCAAAAGACCAAAAACATCATAAATAATCACAAAAGACCAAAAACATCATAAAAAACTAAACACAACGCATTAAGAGAAAAACACCTAGGCACATACGGTGCACTTCACTTCAGCAGTTTACCAACCCTGGTTGACAATTAAATGAACTCAATTTAGGAGACTAGGTTGAGACCAAACATTTTGGCGACGTTGCCGGGGAAGTGAAAACTAGGTAACCTTTGTTTCTTAGCATCCAAAAACAATTTTATGCGTAGAGAAAGAGATTCAAGGGGAAGATTCATAAGCAGCAGAAACAGAAGTTTGATTCCTAGAACACCACTTGTTTCACCTAGATCCAGAGCTAGTACACCTTCAACTCAGACCCACATTCCATCCTTTACTAATCCTGGACTTCTAGAAGATCTAAGGTCAGCTATTCCATTAGAGAAACCTTCCACTTCATCCACTGAACCTGCCATAGAAGAAGATTTAAAAACTCCTGTTAGGGACACAAACCTTTCCACTTCCATAGGAGAGTCAACCATGGCAAAAGAAGGAGGAGGAGGAGTCTTTAATGGAGAACACACACTATTTGGAGGTAGAGGTAGAGGTAGAGGAGAAGGAGGTAGAGGTGCAGATGGAGGAAGAGGTAGAAGAGAAATAGGAAGCTCTTTTGGGTTCCCTATAATTGATGAAGAAACCAATACAACCATGAAAAACATTTCACCCTCTGTCCTTCCAAAATTCTATGGAATTAAAACTGAAGATCCTGAAACCTTCTTATTTGAATTTGAAGTTCTGTGTAGAACTTATGACTACTTACAAGATGCTTAAAAACTGAAATTATTCCCTTCAACCTTGAAAGGAGCAGCATTGAAGTGGTTTATGAGTTTGATCAGCAGTTCTATTAGAAGATGGGAAGACATGAAACAAGAATTTATAGAGAGGTATTTGGATTATTGTATGCCGGTTAATCATAAGGAAGAAGTGTTTAAGATGTTACAAAAAGAAGATGAAAATTTGGAAGATTTGTTGGAGAGATTTAATTACAACATCAAAAGAGCAAAAATGGAAAACCTAGATCAAGACACCTTAAAATCTCTTTTGTTGAAAAAAATTAGGGATGAATGGTTGGATATCCTTAACATGATGGGAAAAGGGGATATATCACAGCTCACATTACCTGAAATATCTAAGTTATGTATCAACCTTTCAAGAGGGAAATCTAAAACTGTAAAAGGTCCAAGAGATCCTGCTCTTGCAAGGGCAAGTAAGTCTGCTTCTGGGACAGTAAGTAGATCAGAAATAGGACACATGCTTGATGATTTTAAATCTGACATCTTAGGGAGTCTTAGTGAGAAAATAGACACCCTTAAGAAACAAAACAAGCAAAAAGCTGAATCTGATGCCTTGGCAATCTTTTGTCCCAAATGTAGAAAGAAACATGCCTTGAGAGAGTGTCCTTTGGATGTAAAAATTGTAGAAACCTGTGTCATTTGTTCTGAAAACATGATACCAAGAATTTTCCTTCTCTTCCTGGTCTCAAAGCCATGTTTCAGGAGGAAACTCCTACAGATTCCACAGAGTCTATCAATTTTGTATCTAGAAGACCTTGGCAAGGACCTCAAACACAAGGATTCTATGATCAAATGTATAATCAACCTCCACCTTGGAATTCTTGGTAGCAACCTTGGCCTCAATTTCAAAATCAATCTCCAGCTTGGGCACAAGGATCACAAAGTCCCTATGGAAGATACTCCCCATACTATCAGTATCCACCATCCTATCCACCATACCCACATTTTTATCCTCAAAATCCTCAGCAAAATTTTCCTCAAAATCTTCAACAAAATTTTCAACAAAATCCTCAACAACATCATCAGAAACAACCACATCAAAATCAACCACTTTCATTACCATTCTCTCAAAAATCAAATCACTTGCCTGCTCAACCCATACCAAACCCCAATAATAAAAATCCTCAGAACACATACATGATAGAAGGCCAACAGTTTCCAACTTATTTAATTACTCCTCTAGACCTTAGTGATGTTCAACTTAGGTCTGGAAGAATACTTGAAAAGAGGAAACCTTCTGTGATCATACAAGAACAAGATAACTCTGAGGAAGACTCTCTACGGGTGAATAAAAGTCTTGAGGAAGACACATCCTTTCAAGACCCAAACACTGAAAAATTAAAGCAAAAAGATCTAATAAATTCAACTCCTGTATTAGAGCAACCATCTACATCTACTTCTATACCTCCCTTTCTGGAAAGATTACAAATTGATAGAGGTGTAGAAAGACAAATTATGGTGCCTAATTATGATTTCCTAGATGAGTTGAGAAATGTTTGCATTAAAATTCCATTATTACAAGCCATCAAGGAAATTCCAATTTTAGCCAAAACAATAAAGGAGTTGAGTATGAAGAAAACAAGAAAAAGAATAAGAGAAACAAAGAAAATTCAACTGGCAAGAAAAATAGCAGACATTATGATGGGCAAGATTACTATTCCAAAGTATCTTGACCCAGGAAATCCAGTTGTCAAAATTCACATCAATGGAATTGAAATTCAAAACACACTCATTGACTTAGGAGCAGCAATAAATATCATGAGTAGACAAATCATGGACAAACTGAAACTTCCTAATTTTCTCTTTACACCCACACTATTACAATTAGCAGATAGATCTGTGATCAAACCAGATGGGGTAATAGAAGACATTCCAGTGTCCCTAGATTCTTGGGAATACCCTGTGGATTTCATGATCCTAACTCCCAAGAATAATCTAGGAGGCCATCCTGTTATATTAGGAAGACCTTGGTTGGCTACAGCTGATGCTTTTATTAGTTGTAGATCCGGTGATATGTATATCTCCGATGGTAGTTCAACTAAGAAATTCACTTTATATCCTCCAGCTAGGACAATTACAGATCTAGATGACACTCAATGGATAGAGGATGAAGAAGATTTACAACCTCTCTTCACAATTTCATAAATTAGTGAAGATAATCAAATTCTGAATACTCTAGAAAACTTTGAATCCTCTCCAGAACACAAACATGAATCATTTCAAGAGGGATCCAATATTGATTTTTTGTCATCAAGGCGTATGTCTCTTCATTCTATGGATAAATTTGGCAGCTCTACAAGTGATATTTTTCCAGGCAAAACTTTGAACATAAACAAGAACCTAGAAAAATCTCAACAAGAAGAGTTAGTCAAAGTATTACAGAGACATTCTTCTGCATATGCATGGGAATACACCGACATGAAAGGGATAAGTCCCAAGACTTGCACTCATCACATCTATATAGAGGAAAATTTCAAACCAATTAGACAACCTCAAAGACGGATGAATCCAAATCTTAGGGAAATTGTTAAAGAAGAATTGCAAAAATTGTTAAATGTTAATTTCATCTATCCTATTTCAGATAGTCAGTGGGTTTCTCCTTTGATAATTGTGCCAAAGAAAAATGGAAAATGGAGGGTATGTGTTGACTACCGAGAACTAAACAAAGCTACTCTTAAAGACCATTTTCCCTTACCTTTCATAGATCAAGTGTTAGATACATTAGCTGGAAAAAAGTACTTCTCATTCTTAGATGGGTTTAGTGGTTACAATCAAATCCAAGTAGCACTTGAAGATCAAGACAAAACCACATTTACTTGTCCTTGGGGTACCTATGCTTACCGAGTATTGCCATTTGGATTATGCAATGCACCTGCAACATTCCAAAGAGCAGTATTAGGAATTTTTTCAGATCTAATACATGATTGTGTAGAGGTATACATGGATGATTTCATAGTTTATGGAAACACTTTTGAAGAAGCTTTAGAAAACTTGGAAAAAGTCTTAAAGAGATGTCAAGAAGCAAACCTTTCACTTAGTCATGAAATTTTTTTTGTGATGTTTACTAAAGGTATTGTTTTAGGGCATCACATTTCAGGGGATGGGATTAGAATTGATGAGTCAAAAGTTGAAGTCATCTCTAACTTATCTATTCCAAGTTTTCAAAGAGATGTTAGAAGTTTTCTAGGATTTACAGGATATTATCGGAGATTTATAGAAAACTTCACCAAGATAGCATCTCCACTCTTCAAATTACTTACCAAAGATTGTGAATTCAAATGGACTTCTGATTGCCAGTTAGCCTTTGAAACCCTGAAAACCAAAATTTCTGAAGCACCTATATTAAGGGGACCTAACCGGAAGTTACCTTTTCATATCTCAACAGATGCTTCGAATACAGCTCTAGGAGCAGTATTGGGACAAAAAGATTTGATTCCCTATGCCATCTATTATACCAGTAAAAATTTGACTCCTGCAGAGTTAAACTATACTGTAACTGAAAAAGAGTTTTTAGCTGTTGTTCATGCCATAAACAAATTTAGACACTATATAACAGGCTATGAAACTTTTGTTCACACTGATCATTCCGCAATTAGATATTTAATGAACAAATCAATCACTAATGGCAGAGTTATAAGATGGTTATTGCTCTTACAAGAATTCAACATTACCATTCTAGATAGGCCTGGAAAACAAAACACAGTAGCTGATTTCCTATCTAGACTCCAAAATATCAAAGATGACACTCCTGTTGAAGATCAATTTCCTGATGAATATCTTTTTGCAATTTCTACTCAAACTCCATGGTTTGCTGATATTGCTAATTATTTAGTTTCAGGAAAATTTCCTTCAATAATGAATGCAAGGGATAAAAGAAAATTCATTTATGACAGTGCAAAATATTCATGGGTTGCTAATGAGTTGTACAAGACAGGTCCAGATTTGATCATTAGAAGGTGTGTTCATGAAGATGAGATGCCTGAGATTCTCAAAGCATGTCATGATGAACCTTGTGGCAGACACTTTGCTGATAAGAGGACAACCTATAAGATACTTAATTTAGGATATTATTGGCCATCCTTGTTTAAAGATGCTAAAGAGTATGTCAAAAGGTGTGACAGTTGCCAAAGGGTAGGGAAGCCTTCTCCTTCAGGTGAGATGCCATTACAACCTCAGGTACATATTGATCCTTTTGAAAAATGGGCTTTGGATTTTGTAGGACCTATTAGTCCTCCATCAAGACAGAAGAGGTATATATTAGTTTGCACTGATTATGTTACTAAATGGGTAGAAGCCAAGCCATTACTTGTTGCTAATGAAGCATCCGTAGTTACTTTTCTTTTTGAGGATATTTTTACTCGTTTTGGTGTCCCAAGGGAAATTGTTACAGATCAAGGAGCTCAATTTACATCAAGGCTAGTGGAGCAAATGATGGAGAAGTACAAAATCATACATAGAACATCTACTCCTTATCATCCATAAGCAAATGGTCAAGTGGAATCCACTAACAAAGTCATTGAAGGAATCCTAACAAAGACTGTTCATCTACATAGAAGAGATTGGGTAGATAGGCTTCCTGAAGCCTTGTGGGCCTATAGAACTACATGGAGAAACACAACAGACCATACTCCTTATGAACTTGTTTATGGAAAGCAAGTTTTGTTTCCCATAGAGTTCCAGATTCAAACTTTCAAAATGGTAGTTCAGCTAGGACTTGATTTAATGGAGGCACAAAAGCATAGACTGGAGAAGATTAATGAATTGGATGAGATCAGACAAGATGCAGTTCAGAAAACAAGTCTAGTCCAAGAACAAAGGACTAGATGGCATGACAAGTACATCAAAGAGAAGAAATTCAAAGAAGGTGACTCGGCTCTCTCGTTTGATTCAAAATTCAAGGATTTTCAAGGTAAATTTCAAACACATTGGCTTGGGCCATATGAAATTGTTGAAATTTTTAACAATGGAGCAGTAAAAATCAAGACAATAGATGAAGAAGAGGTCACTTTTCTTGTGAATGGTCATAGATTGAAGTTGTATCACAAACCACTCTCAAGAGAAGAATTTGTCAAGAAGTTCCAAGAAAGCAGTGATGTGAAGTTAATGAAGAAGAATCTTTTTTCTTCATCAACTTGATTAAATTTTCTGAAGAATTTCTCTTTGAAAATAATAATAATAATAATAATAATAGTAATAAAAATAAAAAATAAAAAATAAAAGTATAAACATGAAAACCAATCATTGATTGGCATGTTTATACAGAAAAGATAGGGTGAAAATCAGAGTCTCTCTGACACTCTAACTTTTCCATTTTGTTTTTGCAAGCAGCTGTTACAAAATCATAAGTTCAGATCCATTGTACTTATGATCCATCTCATTTCATTTCATTCCATTCACTTATCTATCCATACTCCATTTCATTCATTCATTCATACTCTACTTCATTCCATATTTCATTCATCTCATTCCATACTCCATCCACCTCATTTCCATGTCAAAATTTAAAGTTTGATGTCTTACTGCAAATGAATAACACATGTCATGGATTGTAGGCCATTTCTTATATTTTTCCACTCCATTTCATAAATTGAATCCATTCCATTTCATCATCCACTTCATACATATCATGACTCATCATCCATCTTCATTCATGCCATCTAAAATTTTACTTATATCCCAAAATACTCCATTCCATGATTAAAATGCTCTACAGGTACATTCTGCAGCTTAACAGACATTCTGCAGCTGATCAGACTTTCCGCAGCCAGACAGTCATTCCGCAGCTACAAATCCTGAAGGCACTAATCAACAGACATTTGAATTGCAACAAGATGATCCAGTATATCTATGAATAAGAAGAATCAAGAAGGTTTATGAAGACTCTTCCAAAGGAAAACAAAGAAGACAAAGACCACAAAAAGCAAATGAAAAGAAGAGGTAACAAGTTTTGATTATAATGGAATTTCATAAAGTTTAGCATAGTTTTAGTTATGAATCATTCGAAAAAGTTGTTTTGATTATTTTTATTGATCATGACCAATATACCCTCCAAAAACTTTGGATTAAAATCTCTCATTTCAAATTCTATACCCAACATCATTTAAGCGGTTAAAAAGGCTGAAGTGTTTGATTTCCTCATGTCACCCAACCAAATAATTCAATGATGATTTTCTTTTCTGTTGTAAAAATCTCCGCAGTCTTTTCACTAATTAATTCGTTTTCTCCACCTCACTCCATTAACTCATTCCGTAACTACTTCCATCACTCCATTATGTAGCCAGCCCTTCATTTCGCAAAACAGAGATATCCCTATCACCGTGAGCAGAGATTAAAGCACTATCACCATGAGTAGAGATTGAGCATTATCACTGTAAACGCAGAGGTATAGCAGTGTGGAATTTGAAGCCATTTGTCACCGAGAGACAGAAGTATAGCAGTGTGGAATTTGAAGCCATTATCACCGAGAGACAGAGATATATCAGTGTGGAATTTGAAGCCATTGTCACTGTCAACCAGAGGCATATCGGCCCGAAGTTTGAAGCCGTTGTCACTGTCAACGAGAGGCATATCAGTCCGAAGTTGAATCCATTGTCACCGAGAACCAAAGTTATATCAATTCGAAGGTGAAAGTTATTGTTTCCGTGGGCAGAAAGAGTATTAATCTGAACATTGAAGAAGAAATTATGGGCCTTATTGTAAGAACTGAACCAATGGGTACAAAATACCTAGAAGGATACCCTCAATGTAAAGAAATGTTGCAACAGGTAGGATGGCTACAATTTCTTGAGAAATTTAATGGCTTCCACAAAGAAGTCACTAAAACATTTGCAAGGTCATTTAGAGGAGCTGAGGTTGAAGTGAGAGATGTTAAATTCACTGTCACTGAGGTTTTCATTGCAGAAGCAATGGGATTGCTTAGAAATGGAGAGAGATGGTTCAAAAATAGAGAATTCCATAATGAATCATGGAAACAAATTCTAAAATCACCAGGTATGGATATCACTGTGTTTAAGAAAGGAATTCCAAGTTCTGCATTGAAAAATAAATGGAGAAACATACTGCTTATTCTGCAAAAATTTATTACATGTGAAGGTAGATATGGCACATTTTATGTTTACCACATTAGACTGATAATGCATTTTCTAGCGGAAGAGTTAAATTTGCCCTATTTCTTGCTTCAAAGTTTGAAAAAGATGGCTTCTTGTGTTCAAAGAAGGGTTCAATTCTTAGAGACAACTCTATACCATCATGGCTTGGTTAAGATTTTAATTGAACACCATTTAGCCAAAACAAATGATACTTGGGATAATTTCTTGATAAAAAATCATTTTGAAGAGCCAAAAGAGCCCTCACCTGAACAACAGCCTACAAGGAGAAGCAGAAAATGGAGAGCTTCTAAAATTGAAATTGACAAAACAATCCAGGAAAGTAGTGAGGAAATAATCTCAGAGAAGTTGACTCAAATTAAGAGACAATTTAAGAAAGAGAGGGTAATCAGAAAATCTGCCACAGGAAAAGGAGAGGGAACATCCCAGCCAAGAAGAAGCCATAGACTCAGGGGGAAACTAAGGAAAACTCAGATCAAACAAACAGGGGTGATAAATATAGAAGATGAGGAAACATCTATTGAAGAAGATGTTGAAGAGGATTTTAATGAAGGAACCCCTGAAATTGACCCTGCTCAGTAAGAAGTTTATGACTATGTTGAAAATTTGGAAAGGAAAGCTTCAGAGAGTAGAGATAGAACCCCTAGTCCTCCACTATAAGAAATATATGTGTTAAGAAGGGATAGGTATGAGATGGAAATACTTAATAGACACATCAAAAATGAGAATGATATTCTAAAGGAAAAAGTCAAACTCAAAACCAATATGAACTCAACCTTATCTCTACATATGGACAAAGTGGAAAAGACTAATGAAAAGTTGAAAAAGAGGAACAAGAAGCTAATCAGGGCACTTATCAACTTAAGGTTCAAACTTGTCATCAGGAAACCTAGAAGATCTTTAGCTTCCAGGCAAAGAAGAAGGAGAGGATTAGATGTTCTTGCATAAGCCTCTAATTTTATGGAATAAGTTGCATGAGGACATGCAAGAAGTCAGCAGTGGGGGTATGTTGAGCCTCAAGATTGTGCTTTCTTTCATCTTACTTTACCTCATTTTCCTTTTTCCATTGTTATCCCAAACCCAATTGATCAATGAATTAAGTTAAAATTACTTTTAGAATGATTAACATGACTGACTTGCTAAGTTTTGTGATTTTTGTCATTGTAATGCATTTTGACCGGAACTAGCTGCAGAATGCAGACATTCCGTAGCTAACCGGAAATTCTGCAGCTGTCTTCACGTTTAGGCATGTTCCAGGTGGCCTCTCAAGAAAAACCACATATGGGTATATTCCACGTCAGGTCTACATTGTTCGTTGCTCACCATGAAGGAAAACCGAATTCTTGATATGGTTTTGATACGTGGGAACTCATTTAAGGAAGTAGATTTCTAATAGGACTGTCTTAGTCCAGATGTCCTTTTCCTTTTTACGCTGCCACTTTAAGAGTCCTAGTATGATTTCGATAAGGAAAGACAATGATCCTCGAATTGTTGCAAGTCTTGTTATGTAAATTTGCTATAAAAAACACTTGGGAAACCGAGAGATAGGCTAGATTTTGCTCTGGATTTTGCTTAGATTTCATGCTATATTTCTGAAGACGCAGACTACTCTGTTCAAGTTATTTTTCCTTTAATGAAGAAGACAGTATTGCTTTGAAAGCGTTGATTTGATTTGGAGTTAGATTCCGTCTGGTGGTAGAGGGCCCCTGCCTCCTGCACGGTTTTACTTGCGTAATTTAGATAAGTATCTTAGTTTCCTTTACGTTTTTGAAGTTTGAGTTCATAGTTAATTTCATTAGCCACTATAGTTATACTCGTTCTAAAAACTCTTCCAAAAGAAGAAAATCTTCCAAAAGATCATGATAATGAATGGGAAATGGCTATAGTGTTGTAGGATTTAATTGAAATTTCTTTTGTTCACTATCACAGTTATACTTGTTCTAAACACTCTTCCAAAAGAAGAAACTCTTCCAAAAAATCCTTATGATGTCTAAGGCATGACTGTGATAATGAATGTTTCAGTTGTTTGTTTTCACTAAGTAACACAGCTGACCTTGCTCTTAAAACGCTCTTCCAAAATATCATAATGATGGGTAGGAGACAGTTGTGATATCTTAGTTTTTAAATTTATTTCAGTCTTTATGTTTGCATTTGCAATGAATTGTATAGTCAGGATTGTTCTAAGAAACTCTTCCAAAATACCAATCATGATGGACAAAACAGACTGTATAATCCCATAGATTAATGCATGATAACTTAGTTAGGATACTCCAGAGTCTAATTGCATTTAACTCATGCTCTGTTATTTTGTTTTGAGTTTGATAATGACTTGTTAGTTTAGCACTATTTTAGACTAGTGACATCTTAAGTTCAGTTTTAGCTTAACTCATTGCATTTTCACTCCACATTTAGTTGTCATCCACTGCATATTAGATTACTTCAGTTGTTAAACTTAACAAAACAGCCTTCATTATTTACAAACCTCTTCTTGTTCCAAATCTATAATTGATTCATAACCATATGAACAAGAAGACAGTATCATTTCAAGGTCTAAAGTACTTTTGCAACTTCCTTTATCATCTCACAAACAAACATTTCCTCAAAAGACTATTCTAAAAATCTATAACCTTTGAAGTGAAGTTTAGTGATATTTAACTAAGTTGCAGAATAGAGTTAGGAACTAGTCTTAGAGTAGAGATCTTATGATGGTATCAATGTTTTCCTCCAAATATGCTTCAACAAATCTCTAATCATGGATAAAATGTTGCATCATTATAAGCTAGTTGTTTAATTGTTTAGTTAGGAGAATTTGCATACTTAGCTGACCACTTCTCAAGCTTTCTCTCAAAATACTTCTGATGAAAGAATTGGACAAGTTGAGTTTATGTTTTGAGTCATTTGCTTAAAAGTCATTATCAAGATTTGTTTCTGCTTAGTCATAGTTTTGATTTTGTTTCAATATTTACAATTGCATTTGTCATTTGTCATCAACCAATTAGGCTTCACTCTGTTTTCAATCATTAGTTTCTTTCCACTAGCTTTTCAGTCATTTTCCTTGTGAACATAAAACTACCAAAAGACCAAAAACATCATAAATCATCACAAAAGACCAAAAACATCATAAAACACTAAACACAACGCATTAAGAGACAAACACCTAGGCACATACGGTGCACTTCACTTCAGCAGTTTACCAACCCTGGTTGACAATTAAATGAACTCAATTTAGGAGACTAGGTTGAGACCAAACAGTGGTATTCCAGAGGAAGCATGGACAGGTAAAAAGGTAAACTACTCTTTTTTAAAGCCTTTTGGTTGTGAGGCCTTTTTCCATATTAATAAAGAAAACAGAACAAAGCTTGAGGCAAAATCAAAGAAATGTACCTTTATTGGATATGGTGCTAATGATTTTGGTTATCGCTTATAGGATTATGAAAATCACAAAATCATTAGGAGAAGAGATGTAATATTCAATGAAAATGTCTTGTATAAGAATCAGTTGCAGGAAAAGAAACAGGAAAAAGAAAGCAAGGAATACGTTGTTCTTGATGAGATATTTGAAAAATTAAAGGTGCCTGAAAATAATAATAATCAACAACCACAACAGCAGCAAGCACCACAACAGCAGTAGGCACCTCAAACACCTGAAAGTGGTGTTAGAAGATCTACCAGGATAAGTAGACCCCCTGAACGATACTCTCCTTCATTATATTATTTATTGTTGACTGATTCTGGTGAACCTGGATGTTATGAAGAAGTAATGCAGGTTGAAAGTAGGAAGAAGTGGGAGCTAGCCATGGAAGAAGAGATGGACTCCTTAATGCATAACCATACTTGGGACTTAGTCAGGTTGCCTGCAGGTAAAACTACATTGCAGAATAAATGGGTTTACAGGCTGAAGGAAGAAGATGGAGGAAAACAGAGGTACAAAGCTAGACTTGTGGTGAAGGGGTTTGCACAAAAGAAAGGTATTGATTTCGATGAAATATTTTCTCCTGTTGTTAAGATGAATTCAATCAGAACTATCTTAAGTCTCATAGCAACGGAAGATTTACATCTTGAACAGTTAGATGTAAAGACAACATTTCTCCATGGAGATTTGGAGGAAGAGATATACATGCAACAACCAGAAGGATATGAGGTAAAAGGGAAAGAAAAATTGGTGTGCAAGTTAAAGAAGAGCTTGTATGGCTTAAAACAGGCTCCAAGGTAGTGGTATCTAAAATTTGACAAGTTTATATCTGAACAAGGTTATACTAGATGTCACTCCGATCATTGTGTTTATCTAAAAAGGCAAAATGATGGCAGCTATATTATATTTGTATTGTATGTAGATGACATGCTTGTTGCAGGATCTAACATGCAGGAAATAAATGTGCTCAAAAGAAAATTGGCAAATTCATTTGCAATGAAGGATTTGGGAGCTGCAAAACAAATCCTTGGTATGAGGATAACTAGAGACAAGAAAAATCGCAAATTAACACTGTCTCAGAATGACTACATAGAAAAGGTGTTGAAAAGATTTAATATGCAGAATGCAAAACCAGTTAGTACACCTTTTGCTAGCCATTTCAAACTTAGTAAGGAGATGTGCCCAAAGACCCAAGAAGACATGGATTATATGTTTAAAGTTCCATATGCATCAGCAGTTGGAAGCTTAATGTATGCAATGGTCTGCACAAGGCCTGATATTGCACATGCAGTGGGAGTTGTAAGCAGGTACATGAATAATCCAGGAAAAGAACATTTGATGGCAGTAAAATGGATTCTCAGATATTTGAGAGGTACCACAAATCAAGCATTATGCTTTGGTGGTTCAAACATTGCTCTACAGGGATATGTTGATGCAGATATGGCAGGTGACAGAGATAACAGGAGGAGCACTACAGGATATGTATTTACCGTAGGTGGAACAACTGTCAGTTGGGTTTCAAAAATCCAAAGTGTTGTTGCACTTTCAACAACAGAAGCAGAGTATGTTGCTGCTACAGAGGCTAGTAAAGAAATTATTTGGTTACAAAGGTTTATGGATGAATTGGGTAAGAAGCATGATATGGGCACGTTATACAGTGATAGCCAAAGTGCCATTCATCTTGCAAAGAACTCAACATTTCATTCCAGGACTAAACACATACATCTCAAGTACCATTTCATACAGTCAGTATTGGAAGATGGAGAGTTGAAGCCGGAAAAGATACACACTAGCCAGAATCCTGCAGATATGCTAACAAAAGTTGTAACCAGGGAGAAACTGAGAATGTGCTCAGTTTCAATTGGTCTTCAAGGATGACGATGAAGATGAGAAATAGCCAGGTCCAAAGAGGAGTCATTGTCCAGCAAATGAAGCAGTGGTGGAGTTGCTACAATCAGTCTCCAAGTGGGAGATTGTTGGGTGTGGAGCCTGATTATCTTGTTTACTTTGTATCACAACATTGGACCCTTGTACCTTAAAAGGGGCGGCAACGCCACCTGTAATTAATCGCTGCCGTGGGGGGTCCAGGGGGGTGCGGCAGCACTTTTCGGAGCCCCCCCCTGGCGGGGGTTTTCGGGGGCAGCGCCCCCGAAGCTAAAAACAGATGTAAAATTTCCTTGTAAAAGTATAGTAATTTCTAGTCAATCTGGGCCGTTCATTAGGCAAATGATCTGACGGTAGAAGTTATGTTTAGATTAGGGTTTTTTTGCCCTAGAAGGCAACCCCCTTGTATATATGAGGGCATTGTATTGTGGCTACATGGTAGAGTGTGTATTCTTCTAACACGTTCAGGAAACGTATAGAGACCGTGACCCTGGTGGAGGATATTACAGCGAATCTGCTGTAGGTTTTGTCTCTTCAATTTTTGCTGGATAATAGAAAGGAAGGACTGGCTGTTCGGGGTGGACATAGCCCAAAATGGGTGAACCACGTATATCTGTGTCTCTCTGGTTTTATGTGTTTTGTGTGCTTGTATTTTCCACATATTTTATGTGTTGCATTGCTCTGTAATATTTAATTTTCTAACAGTTCTTAGTATGATGTAAGTCAAAATGTAAATCCTCTAAGACAGCAAGATTTTCAGGGAGAGATTTCGTTCTTGGGATGTTCCTATCAACAGCTAATTTTTCAGCTCTAGAAGTCTGCCATAGAATTCTCTCTGGATTGTCAGCTATTGTAGGAGGATTAGGGTCTGGATGGCATCTAGTGCTGATCCTATGTGAAGCCAGACTGCTTTTCAAAAATTGAGAGAGGCTGAAGTTTGTAGAAACTGTTTGGAAGTTTGGTCTCTCAGAATGTCTTATCTAATATGGGACTAGGCTTCTCAACTTCTTCAAGGCTGGTTAACACAGTCATAAGGAGATTTGGAGACCTAGATGGGTAGTAAGCCTACTGGGGCTAATGGATTCGCCAGGTGGAAGTTTTAGCTTTTTGTGAAGGTACAATGTTT
Organism: Pinus albicaulis; assembly: GCA_034641835.2. Lineage (NCBI taxonomy): Eukaryota > Viridiplantae > Streptophyta > Pinopsida > Pinales > Pinaceae > Pinus > Pinus albicaulis. The sequence continues at coordinate 1,378,737,092 of CM076577.1, read as the reverse complement.
TATGGTTCCACCACCATGCATTATTATGAAGCCAATTAGGAATATTTTTGGGTTTTTTACATTTTAATGGTTATGAAAGTGTCCTATGCTTGATTTATAACACTTAGCTAAGGTGCTCAACCAAACAGAGTCTAATATATGGCCTACTAACTGATTATCTTAGAGATTTGTAGGACTAGAGAGTGCACAAGAGTTAGCTAGACTATCATATACTCAACAAGTCCCACCGTGATCGCCATTATGTTGGTGTGAGCAGTGGGATAAGTCCATAAGGTGTTCTTTTGATAGAGGGACTTCTGAAGGTTCATAGATGTGTATGTTTAGTTCTTCTTTTAGAAGGTCCCATCGTGACCGCCATTATGTTGGGGCCGTGTGTTTTGGTAGATTGGCTAACCAAAAGACAAGGCAACATCAGAACCAATCTTTAGAGCTATAGGATCTAGCCCTCCTAGTCTCAGAGAGGGATCTCTCAATGTTTTTATAAAGATATGTCTTGGAAGTTTTGGTAGTTGATTTTAGGCTAGTTATGATGTGCAGGGTTGTTTGTTTTTTTTGGTTGGAGAAATGTATTTCATGTGGTATAGATAGAGCATGGGAATCTACAAGCCATTGGGAAATGGAGTCATGTGAAAATCCAAATAGTTCTGATTGAGAAGGAAGGGAAACCAAAGGGAAAATATAACTTGTTCAAGGATCTGTTGAAGAATATAGATGAAATGGGATGAACATTAAGGAGTAAGAGTGAAAACCAAACTAAATCCTTTCACAAATGACTTAAAGGATTCGGGGAACACCCCATTTCCTCCAGTAAGCTCAATTTTTTGGACTTAATCACTATAGCCACTCAAAGAAAAGGAGAAATGCATAATAAAACCTTCTAAATGAATCACAGGATTCGAGGAATGCCCTATTTCCTCCTATAAGTTCACTGTTGAAAGCTTAATCAACAAAGACATACAATTGCATTCAAAGAAGAGGGAACGCCTTAGACATATAGGACTGCAATTATAGGGACCTTCAACACAATAATTACAATAAGAACAGAGGGTATGATGGAAGCAGACCTCTCTTTCAAACTGCAAACATTAATAATTAAAGGGGGATTTTAGATACAATATTTAGTGGCAAAGAAAGAGGGAACGCCTAAAGAGTCTTTAGCACAACTGAATTTACCATTTCTGAAATAAAACAAACTGAATATTCAAGAGAGCTATTAGACTACCCTGTCATGTTTAATAGTGGAAAAAATATAAACAGTGAAGGATAAACAGGTCAGAGGTGCTTCTAAGATACATTTCTCTACATAAACTTTTTATCCTACTGTAAGCAAAGCATGATGGAACAAAGTGGAAAAACAGGAAATAACATTAACAATAAGAATTAATTCACCAAAACCAGGTTCAGGGATCCAATGGTCTAGCCTCCTTCATCAACAGGAAAACAAAGACCTCCACACTCCTTCAGAACACCAATGCTTCTTCAAAGCAGCAATATGTATTACTTTAGAAATCACCAAATGCCAACCTTTTACAATGAGACTTCGAAGAGTCTTTATAGTAAAAATGAGGAAAAGTAGGTGAGGAAATTTTTAATGAACATCAGAGACAGGAGAGGGTATTCGAATGCCCCATTCTGTGTCTTAAACATTTCATTGAATTCTGGACAAGATCAATAAATATGTAGCTTGTTGAGACCATTTTGATATGATAGAAATCACTCACAGGGTGTCCTTGGGAAGAAAAACATATGGAGTGGTACTGTTATCTTCTTGGTGTGAGTTAAGTGAAATAATGGGCCTTGAGCATTCCCATACTTCTAAATAACTGCCTCTGACAGTTTTTAGTAGCCTCCTTGGTGTAATAACTGCTTGGCAGGCTTTTGAGCATAGAGATGGGCTATGTCTATGTCAGTCAACCTTTACAACAATAACTGCTCTGTTCCTTTGTACTTAAACCTGTTTTAGCTCTGTTTATGCTTTCACTTTGCTGATTTCTCGAATTACTTCTGTACTGATGCCTTTAGAGGTTTTATTAATCTTCTATGCCTTGTCATATGCCACTGGATATGTGATCTTTAACATTTCTGAGTGTTATGTGTATAGGTGGAGGGTTTCACTGAACTGGAGGGTCACTAAGGGTTCATGGATCTGATCCAGTGCTTGACATGACCTCACCTTCTGTTCTATTCCCTTTGATGTTGTTTCTTGGCCCTAAGATAATTATCGGAGCCATCTATGTCACCTCCAGTGACTATGGAGAAAAACTGCCAACGGAGTTACTCTTTGAACCTGAAAACACACAAAAACTCGTTATGAAATCCTACGGGCTTGGTTTAGACAACTTTCAGAGGCTCTGGGGGTGGAGGAGCAGTGACACGGAACGTGATTGTAGCGGAGAATCTGGAAAAAACCCTGGCAGAGCAGCTAACTAGGTGCAGTGAGGGTCTGGATGCGAGGATGAACGTCGACCAATATATCAGGATGATCTATGGTGGAGATCGCTTGATGAAGTCTTTTGGGAGCATAGGGAAAACAATTGCATTTAATATCATGATATAACACAAACCGTTCAATCTTAGAGATCGACGGCTGAGATTTAAAGCGAAATTACGTTGTGGAGGGTAGGTGATATGGAAGAAACCAGGAATGGTTTTCACGCAAAAAAAGGGGGGGAGGCGGTATTTGCGTTTGGAACACGATTCTACTCAGTGAGTGATGCGTGTATTTCTAAAACCGTCTATATCATGCGGAACTAGTGCATTGCGAAAGGGGATAGAAAATTACGCGATATGGAATTTTGACCATCGGATGATGGGTGGCAGATCTGACGGCGGAGGAGAAGCGTGATGGATGAAGAGTTGCACGGGCAGATGAAGCAGTGCGCCTGGTGGTGATGTCAGTGTTTTTTTGTGGAGTGGAGAAATGGTTGTGGCGGGTTATAAGGGGGGGCTATGCGATCACCATTAGATCTAAGGGATCAACGGCAGAGGTTGCATCAGGGGTAAAACGCCGGGTGAAATATTTATAAAGGAAAAAGGCACATTCACGAAGAAATATGAGGAGAGGAGGGCTTAGGGATAAGCGCTCGGATGTGGTCCCATGGAGGGAAAGAACCAGGGCTAGCGGGTGACTTAAGCCCTTGGGGGCTTAATACTTTTAAAGGGCGGAAGACTATTTTTAGGCTAGAATAAAGGTTTTTTAAGGCCAAATGAGGGTTTCGGTAGGCTAGAAAATGATTTTTAAACCAAATAAAAGGATGATATAAGGTTTAAAAGAGGGTTAAGGTGATTTAGAGGTGAAATGGAGGGGTTTTGTGGGATTTTTGAAGGAAAAAAGGATGAAAAATGGAGATTTTGTGGGAGTGAACTGGAGAGGTAAATGGTCAGAAGTGGAGCATTATGAGCAGTTTTCTCTAGGCAATGAGCAGGTTTTTGAGGGCTTATAATGAAATAGAAGTGAAGATTATATCAAAGGGAAGAGAATCATCCTAAGACTTCAAAGACGATGGATTTTCAAAGGAAATATATCTCTTGAAGGCTTGACATCAAATTTAGCCACCATTAGGTATATCGGAATTTATAGGTGGCTAACACACAGGGTCCATGTAAACACCTCGAGAAATTTTTTTTGGACCCTAAATTAGGTGGGCAGACCTTCCTATGAATTTTCACATAGGTTTTGCACATGGTTTTGGGCATGATGGTTTTCTACACATGGTATTTTGTAGATCCGTTCAAGGGAACTATGATTATGTTCTAATCTAGGGTTAATGGATTGGGGTTTATGAATGCTTCAACATGTATATATATATATATATATATATATATACATGTTTAAGCATTCATATATATATATCTCTGTGTGTGTGTGTGTGTGTGTGTGTATTGTAACATTGAAAGGAATATAATGAAAAATCAATATGGTAGTCCCGATTTTGGGATACAGGGGAAAATATTTATGTATATTTGTTTTTATGTTCTCGCCATTGTTAATTTTTTTGTTTTAAGAATTTGTTTACAAGTAATTTATGTTTAGGGTTAAAACCTACACTATTGATACTTCTCTCTATGGAATAAATTGTAACTATAGTTGAACCACTTCCATACTCAGTCCTTAATTCACATGCAATCTCACTAATGTGGCTATCTGCGATGTAAAGGTTTGTGGAAATCACCTTGACAAGGGTCTGACAGACTTACTCAACTGCAACAATAATGACAGAGAATGAGCGAAAGGTCAATGTCATGCTAAATCGTGCAATATAAATTGGTCATGTGTTACACAAATTATTCTATCCAGGTACGATACAAACCATCTCAGGGACAAGTATGGATGGAGGCATTACATTAAAGTATTTCAATAACAGTAAATGAAACTATTACTTTGTTGATGTAGTGGGTGGAATAGGTCAAGCATTACAACAAGAAAAAGAAGAATTTACAGAATGTGGGGCTGACATAAGTGCTTCAGCTCAAAGGATAATACAATGACAACAAATATGTGAAACACTTAGGTCTGTAAGAGAGAGGGATGAGAACCAACATAGATGCATGTTAACTACGAAGTACATGGCGTAAAGGAGTCACAATGACCTCTAATACCATGTTAAACCAACTCATGAAAATAGGCAACAATACTGAGTAGATTTCATAAAGGATTCACACTAACCTTCACTACCATGTTAAACACACTCATGAAAATATGCAATAATTAGATGAAACATGAGATTCATTTCATTAACAAAATACACATATTAATACATTTCACTAACCTTTGGTTTTCATTTTTCAAGAGGTCTCTTAGACGTCTATGATTGTTTGAATTCCTCCAAACCCACCCTAACTAATTAGGTGTCTAACAAATTAGGTATCATTGAAGAGCTTTTAATATATGCAATTTCAAATTTTTAATTAATAATCTCTTGGTAGGTTCTAAATATTTAAATTTCCTTCATCCAATTAATAGTTCATGAAATTTTTTTACCTTATAAAATGAAAATTTTTAGTTCATATTTTAGTCATGTTTGGTCAAAATGTTAACCTTAAAATGGAGGATAGCCTAAAAGTTTACCCATCATAAAATTTTCATGTGATAGGTTATGTTAAAGTGAAATTTAAAGCTCAAATTAAAACCACATGTAGCTCACATATCTAGAAGTTCCCTTTGCACTCTGGTCTGGTCATAATTTTAGTCTATTTATACCTATCATTGTCAGTTTTTTGTATTATCAACTTAGTCGTATTGACTGGGATTCTATAGGGTATTGGTGGTGCTATAATTTTAGCCGAGTGAGACCATTTTGGGTATATTGAGATTTTTGTCTTCTACTCTTGTGGAATTATTAGTATTATATCATTTTGGTAGTGATTGTTGTTATGGTTTTTCTACGACTCTAGATTAGTTTCCTCTATCATATATTCTTATTTTTGAATTGGATTCTCCCCTATCTTATCTTAGTGAATGCTGATCTTTTATTTGGATGGTATTGATCGGGTGGGCCTTCAATTCGACATTTATTGTATTAGGTGTTATGATTTTATCCTAATTGGGAGGCTAGGCCAAGCAGGTCAGAAAAAAGAGAGGAAAAGAAATAACTATTTTGAACGAAATGAGCAATACGATTGACTAGATTGTTCTTTATCCAACTGAATAATTGCAATATTCATTATATTGCCGATACAATCCATACATACTATGGTATACACCTTTACTCCATCATTCATTTTGTTACACATGAACTCTTCCATCTTGGAGAGATGGCTGAGTGGACCAAAGCAGCGGATTTCTAATCCGTAGTATGGATCATCTGTACCGAGGGTTCGAATCCCTCTCTCTCTGTTCGTACACTATTGATCCTGAAAACAAATAACCTTGAATCTTTCTACAGACCAGAAAAGACCCATTAACCTGGAGACTTTTTTCACTATTCTTTACGTCCGGGATTACGTCCTAGATCGTTCGATAGAAATCCAAAGATAAAAAGAGAAATGAAAAATACCACTACTGCGTAAACAAGTGTAGTATTTCCATTTATTTCTTGTTATTGAGGATCACTAGTCAGTGTTATTATTTGATATGTTATGCTTTGTGGCATATTCGTTGGATATCTATTGACAAAGTGATCATTATTTTCTGGTCATCAACTTGAGGGGCTTATTATTGGATCTTCGATGATTAAGCTAAATTGGAATGTTCATTGTGTATTCTATGGTTTTTCGCACTTATTTTCAATTTTGGCGACCTATTTAGATTTTGTGACTTAATAATATTCATGGTGATCTTGGATTTGTCTCATCTTCGGTTGTGCATTTATCTTGCATGTATTTTCTCACCCTCTTCCACTTGTTTTCACAGGTGATATATTGTTATTTTATTGTGAAAGGATGGGGATAGTTAGACTCAAGGTCATGAGGAAAGTTTTTTAGTTTTATGTAGTAGCTCCCCTCTCCTGAGGATGTGGTACTTTTTAGTGCACCCAAGGATGTCGAGCATCAATATTCACAACCTTTTCCAAGTGTTATTTTGACTGAGTTTCATTCTTATTCCTCTAGTATCATTTATTTGGATTATTTTCATTATGCTCATGTGCACCATACTCTGCTTCCACTGTCTCATGGTAAAAAAAAACCAATTAAGGTTGCAGATAATCTGTAGAAATTGACCTTCGGATTTGACATCATTTAGGATCGGGTTGTGGGTCTTAAACAAAGGGATTTGGTTGGGTGGTGGGTTCATGCAAGATTGAACCATTTCAATATGAATAATTGGGTTGAGAATAATTCGGTGTCAGTTATCAATAATAGGCTGAGGATAAGTTTACTTTATAATGGTTGGTTTTACTTTCATTTTTTCATGTTGACAATGTCCGGAAAATTATGTATTTTTTTCTGGGTCAATGGTCATAGTTTCCTATCACTTCATCCTTGGCACATTAGCTTTAGCCCATTTTGTGAGGTGCCATTAAAGAAGATGATATGGGCTAAGCTGCCTAGCCTTCCTCTGGATTTTTGGTCATGTTCAACCCTAGTGGACATAGGGAATTATATTGGATGATTTTCTTATTTGGACGAAAGGCTTGTGGGTTACATGGATAAAAGGATTACTTGTATCCTTTTGGAAGTGGATTTTTCTGGAGGGCTACCTGTTGAGGTAGACTTAATTTGGGGTGAAGATATTTCTCGAAATCTCATTGAATATTGGGGTATACCGTTCAGGTGCTTGGTTTTTCAAGCAACTGGGCACTTTCTAGCTAATTTTCCTTGTCATTTTGGCTTTCCCCATTGTTCTAATCCAAATTTGGGAATGTTTTGACTAGTGGAAAAGGGTGGGACTTCGAGCTTCGATAAAGTATCACTTGAAAATCATGGGAAATTTCTTCTGTTTTCTCTAGGTACTAAGCATGTTATTATTTCTTATAGTCCTATTATTCCTATTATTAATGGTATGGAATCAAGTATGGATTCAATGGACAATTATTATCATATTATATCAAGCAGGAATTCCCTTCCTTCGTTTGTTTATAATTTTGTTTCTATCAATGCTTGTCCACTTCTTGATGTCATACATGTCATCCTCTAGTGGGGAGGAAGGTTTTTCCTACATCTTCTTGTGAAAATATTTCTTTCCATGTTGGATGTCATGGGACTTCTTCTATTTTTTCTTATTTTCCCCTTTTGTGATCTTGTCCTCTTCATCCGATTGATTTTGGTCATCCAGGAGTACACGAATATCATCATTAGGATGGAGGTGTTTCTTCTCCATTTCCTTTATCCATTATCATCAAATTTGGCTCAAATATTGGGCCTTTATTTCCTACTAATTTTGGGGAGAGCGACTTTTAACTTTTGCGACTTAATCCAGCTATTATCCTAGATCCTCTGTCTATTCACTCGACCAATTTTCTTTGGGTTTCTATGATTATTAGTCCTTGTTTATTTTATAACATTACTATTTATAAGAGCATCAAGCTAGGATGAAGTTGGTCTATTTGGATGAGGCTGTTACATTCGGGTATATTGATCATTTTTTGGGGCGATATGATCCCTCACTCACTACTCCAAGGTCATCTTTTCTTATCTAGGATTTTAGAGATTAAAGACCCGCATATTATTTTCCATTATGAATATTATGTCTCTTAATATCAGGGGATTATAAATTAATCTCCCTAAGACACTTAGCTATGATTTTGTAATATCCCAAAAGGGACTGCTTAGTAAAACAGGCCTAAAAAACGCATTTTTCAAGGATGTGTGCTTCAAAAACCTAGATCAGCCCTTGGATTCCCTATATATTATAATATAATACCCAATTCCAAGAGGATATCAAAAACCAAACAAACTAGGTGAGGCAAACAGGCCTCCCACACCTAGTATGGCTTGATAAATGTCCAATGAGGGACTGCAACAATATATAAACACTGTATTGGAGAAGTAGGATAATAATTCATGTGATGTGTTAATAAAAACTTTAATATCAGTAATATATGCAGCAGCAGGGAAAGTGATCTATCCCTTCAACCAAAAGTGGGGAAAAACAGTGATTTAGGCCCTAAAAAGGCCATTTTCAGAAATCTGCGTAAAAACAGAGGACAGTGACGGTTGGATATGTTAGCTTAGGTCATGGGGGACTCCCATACCAAATTTCAGCTTAAAAAAATCATTCTAGCTAAGTTAAACAAGTCTCCCTCTCCCGACAGGGCTAAAAAGGGCTCAATCCCCATGGCTTGGCTAATGCAGAATTTACTGAAGCTTAAGTAGCATGATTTTCTGAATATATTAGATTAAAATAAGTATGAACATCATTAAATAATAACTATGATATGATTTATGCAATATATTAGAGAAAGACATAAGTTTACATGGATCAAGGCTTCAAAATGAGACACTACAACACAAGAAAATGCAGAATGAGATTGACAATGTAATTTTCAGGAGGCTGAAGTAGTATTTCATTATAATTCAGATCTAGGTCATATCCTTACATAAAAATATAGATCTATTACATATATATATATTCCAAAGAGGCTCTTCTTTACACTCCCCTTGGGGATCTCAACAAAAGATGGATATCAGTGAATAGATCTAAGATCTAAGCCATAGATCTACAGTAATATTCAGAAATTTTGGAAGCATATTATGTAAAACATATCAGATCTGAAAGGAACATGTATTGGTTGGTCAATCCACGGATCACCACAGTGAAGGGAAGGGTCCCTTTCACCAGAGATCTTTCCTCCAAGTTGATACAAGACCACCCTGCAACTATGCCTGCAAAAAGGACGTAGTCTCTTCAAGGAACTGCATAGATGATGGTGGAGAATACTTTTGCCTTATGCCAAGATGCAAAACTGAAGCTCAATAATGGTTGCACTCTTCCAGGAGGTTAAAAGACACACTCACTGAGAAGAGGCCCCAATACAAGCTAGATCTGAATAGATCTAGAGTTCCACTTGCTACAGCTTACAAAAGCAAGAAAAACCCCACTGGTTCTGCATTGCAGTTGGAAGTAGAAGCTTGGTATCCAACCAGATAGTGGACAAGAAATACAAGCTCTCCTAAGAGCTCCTCAATGGGAAGAGATGGAACTCCTAAATAGGAATTCTCAATGCAATCTAGGCTAAGCAGCCAAGAAAGTTGTTTGTCTAAATAGACAGAAATTCAAAAATAAAATCATGAACAACCTCAACATGTTGCCTTCCTTTCCTTTTATAAGATGAGAGCTTGCCAAAACCCTAAACCACCTTCATTCATTTAACCCTTTTCACATGGAGGACCTCCTTCTAGAACTGCACTGATCATCTAGGAGGTTCAATGCATCTGGACATTGTTGTGATTTTTTCCTATTGACCCAGTCAAATGGCTCAATCCTATTTCACACACAGGTGGATTTTATTAAGACAGCCCTGATTTTCCTCTGTTCACATTGGGCATGTATTTATTCTTTTATTAGGAGTTTTTGACCCTCCTTTACATAATTATTCTTTGAACAAAGAAAACAAAATGAAATTGAATATTCCTATTAAAATAGGAATATTACAGTCCTCCCCTCCAAAATGTTGCTTTTCCTCAAGCAACTCACAAGGACTTGCAAAATCTCCAATGAAATTGTCACCTCCCAAGAATACAAGTTTGCCTTTGGTGGATGAACCAAATAGCTGTCATCATGAAGTAGTGGGAGATACATAAAAGAATCATATGCTATCCATTGGTCCCTTTATGGCATGAGAGATAGTAAACATTAGGGACTTCAACCCCCATGAGAAACTCCAATCTCCATGCTATCATCCAAATAGAGTGAGCCATCCTTGATAGCTCAAAGAAATAGTCACCAATCCCCACCATATGAAATGTGTAGGGACTCCATGGCTAGAAATTAGAGATAAGAATACTCAACTCATGTTGTCTCTCCCTCCATTTATGATACATATGGAGCTGATGATCCTGGGCTACAATAATATAGTCCTCATGAAGCCAAAAGAGACTTGGAACTTCATGATTCCCTCCATGAATTCTAGTGAGCCTTCTTGCCCAATATTTCATGCATATAGTGAATAGAGTATCTTCACCATATGTGCTCCAAAAGTAACATGGACTAAGTGTCATATATTGGATGGTGACAATAGTCTCTCCCTTGAGACCAGTGTTGTCCTTCATCTTGCTGCCTCAAATCATAGCACAATAAGTGACCATCCCACCACCTTCTTCCTACAAAAAGCTTCTTCAAAGCTTGGAAATAGTAGAGGGTAATAGGTGTTGGCTGAATATGATTCAAACAACACATGTCTTGCTGCAAATTCTCCCAAGTGAGAGACTTCTCCCAATGACATAGGCCCAACATATGGCTTCTAGCATAATAAAACAAATGATATAGTGTAGCAGCCACACAATGTTCTATCCTCATCTTGAAGTACAAGTAAATATGGGAGATTGCATTCCCAATGGACACATCCACACAATGTGTCATTCCTCCTCTCATGTTCATAAAAAATATTGGAGCATTATTAACATCATGATATAAGCAAGCTCCCTTATGCCAGCTCATGAGAAGGTCACAATTTCTCCCAACCCAAAGTACATACATGATTGTGATATCCATCCTAAACAGAAATACATGTACATACATCATAGACATAAGTAAATGTATGGACATGGAATTCATCATGGGGTGTCCATACTTTCTTCTTGTCAACCAAAGCAACCATGCCTCCTTCTTATGCATTCTTTCCTTGAGATACAAGGCATGAGACAAGAAAATCAGAAACCTTGGGTGGTACCCACACTCGCCCAATAGAAACCAGCGCAGGTCATCTCCTCCCTGCTTTAGATCTAGATGTGGTAAGTGGTTTACATGCCACTTACTTGCTGCCCTCATAATTCCACCAAGGCTGAAGGTGAAATGTATATTTGGTGCTTTCGGAAAGCACGCATCATGCTGTAGAACCTCCCTTAGCCCATCAAGGGAGTGGCCAAGTTTGAAAATAGTTCTGGTCCAAACCATCCCCAAAAAGGAATGGCACCTCATCACAATTTGGCATCCAAATCAAAAAAATGATAATGGTCCCATGATACCAATGGTTTATCCAAGGGATACAGTGTAGTTCTCCCAACTGTTGTTTGAGAATGTCATATGGCAAGTTTTCCTCCAACTGGGTACTAGTTGTGCATGAGTGCTCATCTACTAGGTAGCAGTACACAACAATATATATCAGTTGTACATGATCAAAATAACAACACAATGTGACATACATTCCTTCTAGAGCATCATGACGAGTATGGAGAGATTCCATCCCATACTCTCTCAATAATAGCCATAGAAACAAGGACTCTTGCTGCCTCCTTGCATTATCAAATTCATATCATGGAGCAATAATCCACTGATGGAAATGCAAGTTGTCTCATCAACCAAGCACAAACTAGCTCCCTTATACATCGTGGGGAAGTTAACCTTCCTCCCAAAGTAATATACATACTTGAAATACATCTCAAAGATAAATACATGTGAGCACATGAGACATATCTCTGACAAAGGTAAACACATGGACATAATATTTGACATAGGATGTCCAAACCCTCTTCTTAACAGCCACAACAACCATGCCTTCTTCTTATGCATCCTATCATTGAGACTCAAGGCATGAGTTAAAGAAATATAAAGTTTTGGGTAGTTACCTAACTCACTCAGAAACAACCAGCGCAACCATGCTTCTTGCTGGCCTGTATCATAGATCTGTAAGGGGTTTGGAAACCTCTTGCTCTATACTACCATCCACTCATCCCAATGTGGGTGATGGATCTCATTCTGCCATTGCTTGGTATCCTCCGAGGGTAGGAAACCATGCTCCTCCAAACTTTGAAGAACTTTTCACCTCATGAAACGTTGAAGTGCACCTCCAATGGGATATCCTGATGAAACCTCCTCCTTATGCATGATCTTTGAAAACCAAAGAGGCCTTGGATTTGCTACAAGTAGAATTCTCTCTTTGAGTTGTGGCATGCTCATTGAAAGAGTGTCATCTAGAGAGGAGAAAGAGTTTCTCATCTGAAGATGTCTACCCTTTGACATATCTTCCTCCATGGCTTCCTGAATGAAGCTGACATCAAAATGGTCCCATGAGGAATGGGTCCTCCTTTCTTCACTGCTACCCTTGGATAGCACAGTGCAACTCTGCTTCTCTTGCTGGACTTTGGGAACACCTTGCATGGCTGCAAGAGTTCTTTCTTCCACAATGTTGACTTCCTCAACTACAGGTGTTGAAGGCTGCTCCTCCAAAGCTGTCATAGTGTTGGTGCAAATCTCCTCAAGAGATAATGAGGACTTCTCTTCCTCAAACCTCTGGATCACCCTTTTACTGCAAGGTCTCTTCTCTTCCTTCATCTGGATGAATTGAGGAAAAGTTAGAGTCTCCTTGAAGGCTCTAGAGTGACACTTGTACTCTGTCAAGTACCTACTTAGAATCTCATTTTCTAAGTTCTCATCTTTCTCTTCACTCCCTCTATGAGAATAGGAAGTGCCTGGTCCTTCTCCTTCTTCTTGGAACCTTCTAGAGGTCTCACTGCAGCTTCCTTCTTTCTTCTGTTTAACCTCTTTGGAGAGGCTCTTCTTAGAACTGAAAAATGATGAGAGTAATCTCATCCTCTCCATAATTCTGAACTATACTCCTTTTATTTAGTGTTTTGATAGCTGGATCTCATAGGTGGAGCCAGAGCTCATGCTTTGATACCACTGTAATATCCAAAAAGGGATTTCTCAGCAAAATAGGCCTGAAAAATGCATTTTTCAGGGATGTGTTCTTTAGTAACCAAGAACAGCCCTTGGATTCCTTAGATCTGATAATCTAATACCCAATTACAAGAGGAGATCAGAAACCAAACAAACTAGGTGAGGCAAACAGGCCTCCCACACCTAGTATGGCTTGATAAATGTCCAATGAGGGACTGCAGCAATATATAAACACTTTATTGGAGTAGCAGTAGGCTAATAACATATGGGATGTCTTAATAAAAACTCTACTATCAGTAATATATGTAGCAGCGTGATTTTTTGAAGCTATTAGATGAAAATAATTATGAAAATTAGTAAATCATACCTATGATATGATTTATGCAATATATCAGAGAAAGACAGAAGTTTACATGGATCAAGGCTTCAAAATGAGACACTACAACACAAGAAAATGCAGAATGAGATTGACAGCATAATTTTTAGGAGGCTGAAGTATTATTTCATTATAATTCAGATCTAGGGAAGATAATTACATAAAAATATAGATATATTATAGATCTATATGCCAAAGAGGCTCTTCTTTACACTCTCGTTGGGGATCTCAGCAAAAGATGAATATTAGTGAATAGATCTGAGATCTAAGCCACAGATCTATAGTAATATTCATAAATTTCTGAAGCATATGATGTACAGCAGATCAGATCTGAAAGGAACATGGATTGGTTGGCTAATCCACGAATCACCATAGTGAAGGGAAGGGTCCCTTTCACCAGCAATCTTTCCTCCGAATTGATAGAAGACCACCCTGCAACTCTGCCTGCAAAAAGGACATAGTATCTTCAAGGAACTACACAGATGATGGTGGAGAATACTTTGGCCTGATGCCAAGATGTAAAATTTAAGCTCAAAAATGGCTGCACTCTTCCAGGAGGTTAAAAGACACACTCACTGAGAAGAGGCCCCAATACAAGCTAGATCTGAATAGATCTAGAGTTCCACTTGCTGCAGCTTACAAAATCAAGCAAACCCTCACTAGATCTGCGTTGCAGTTGGAAGTAGAAGCTTGGTCTCCGACTAGATAGTGGACAAGAAATACAAGCTCTCCCAAGAGCTCCTCAATGGGAAGAGATGGAACTCCTAAACAGGAAATCCCAATGCAATCTAGGCTAAGCAACCAAGAAAGTTGTTTTTCTAAATAGACAACAATTTAGAAATAAAATCATGAACAACCTCAACATGTTTCCTTCCCTTCCTTTTATAATATGCCAAAGCTTTCCAAAACCCTAAACCACCTTCATTCATTTAACCCTTTTCACATGGAGGACCTCCTTCTAGAACTGTGCTAATCATCTAGGAGGTTCAATGCATCTGGACTATGTTGCGATTTGGTCATGTTGACCCAATCAATTGGCTCAATCCTTTTTCACACACAAGTGGATTTTATTAAGATAGCCCTGATTTTCCTCCGTTCACATTGGGCATGTATTTATTCTTTTATTAGAAGTTTTTGACCCTCCTTTACATAATTATTCTTTGAACAAAGAAAAAAAATGAAATTAAATATTCCTATTAAAATAGGAATATTACAGATTCAACTTCCCTCCATCATATTACTACAGGATACCATGTTGGTTGGTTACAAGGTTTGTCCAGAGATGTTGAATATTTGTATTAGTTTGAAGGTTTGTACATTAGATTTAGTACTATGTCTGGTGGCTTAGCAGCTATTTGGAATCCACATATGTTTTATTTATTTTTTTATATAAATAATTTGCAGGTATTTTATTATCAGTATCTACTATAAGTTTTAAGTCTCAGTTTCATATTTTTAATATATATTCTCCCTATGTGTCGAGACAAATAATTTGGGACCATATGGAATGTTGTCGAATTTTGAAGATTGGTTCTTTGGTATTGCCTATTGATTTGAATCTTGCTATGGCAATGAATGAAAATTTGGGTACAAGGTGTAAATTGGACTTGTTCGCATATTATTTCAAAGAACTATTTGGTTTAAACCATTTCGTGGATATATTTCCAGAGCCCATTTTACTGACCCAGAGGAATGGTGGGATTGGGTTTGCTGGAATAAAAAAGAGCTTGGACTGATTTTTGATCGATGAGAACTTGAGCAAGTTGATTTATTTCATTCTTGGGTTGTTCCTGTGGGCTTCTCAGATCATGATTTGACTATTCTTCATTGGCGTGGGGATGGTGAATGGTTGGGAATCCCATTTAAGTTTAACCACTCTTGGCCTAAAAATAGGGAATTTGAGGCTTTGGTGTGAACCAATTTGGAGGCTATTATTAGCTATCATGATACTTTGCATGTGGAATTGAGAAGTAAAAAATTCACAGTTGTTGAGAAGGCAATTTGTCATTGGGAGAGGGTTCATAAATGGAAAGATTTAATAGAATCATTTGAAATTAAGAATAAGATTTTGTTGTTGGCTAACTCTTCCCATCCTGGTTTTTCCTGTGACTCTTAGAGGCCAATGGTTATGGATTTGGAAGGTTGTAAAAGGGAAATCCTAAAACTTCATGAGGAGGAATGGTGACATAAAATTCGGGTCATTTGGATCATAGACGATGAAAAAAATATGGATTTTTTCACATGCATCAAAGAGGAGTTGAGAATACACAATTTGGGAACTAAAGGATGGTAATGGAAGAAGCATTTCTTCTCTTAAGGCTCTTCCATTGGAGGTTTTTCATCATTTTGGAGAAAAATAACATGCCTGGGATGGGGCATATATTGAAAAGAAACTAGAGTTCATCTATAAATATCCCATTATATTTGACATGAAAACCAATGAGATATTTATTAGACAGATCATGCATATGGATAAATGGTGGGGATATTAAAGTCATTTTCTAGGGATGAGCCCTAAACTAGACGATTGGTTGGTTGAATTTTTTCTTCATTTTATTGACATAATTATGGGGCTATATTTTCTACTTGCTATTAAGGAATCTCAAAAAATTGGTAGCATTCCAGGCTGATGCAGGTGCATAGGGCAAGCAAACAATTTTATGAAGTCACGACAAGAGTTTACTAATGTGATGGGATGGTTACATGGTAATGTTGGGAAAAAATATTTTAAATGTTTTGTTAAGAAATTTTAAATATTTAATTAGGAGTGAATTTTGATTTTTCTCAAAAATATGTTGGAGAATTTATTTTCTGTTGTAAATATAGTTTTTAGTTCCCTTGCTTTGTGGAGAAGGGGAATCAATTAAAATTTGTGAATCTTAGTTTCCATAGTAAGTTTTTTATTTTCAAAAATAAAACAAATGAGTGCTTGGAAGCTCTCGAGGGAGGAGAAGAGATGAAATAGTTGTTTCTATGAGTAACTATAGTTATGAAGTTAGCATTACCCCCCTGTACTTTCCAATCTATGTGAACTAGAATGTATTTATGTGTGAATAGCATAAATGAATAAAAAATGGAATTGTGAGTTTGTATGGTTTGAGATTGAATCAAAACCATGTGACTAAACCAAATAGATTTCAGCTTATGAACTGTAATTAATTTTAGTTTTATTCCCATGCCTTGGGTCAATTTGAGAGCTTGTAACTTGTTGAATTGATTTTCATTAAGGATTTGTACTTTTTGGCTTCAATATTTGTGTGATTTGTTCATTTTTCTTTTGTATTCTTGTTTAATTGGTTTCAAAGACTCGTGGAGTAATTCTCACTATGTTCTGGAGTAGTGAATGCATGGTTCTTTTTAGAAACTTGAATGCTATTAAATTGAACTAGAGGACCACATTTTGAATACAGTCAAAACACCTTTTAGATTGGTTTTTTGATTGTCAAATTAGAAATAATGTTGCAAACTACAGTGAATAAGGGAAAATTAAATCGATTACTGTGTTGAGTAGTGAGTCCGAGACATTGAGAATTGGATTGGGAAAGTGATGAGTTGAATCATATTCCTATAAATCATAATACAAAAATTAGACAGTGTGCTGCCAAATCATTCTATAGCAAACAATGCTACCAAATCATTTTTTAGTGGTTTCATGGTTAATTAGAAAACAGATGCTACCAAATCATTTCATAGAGATTGTGAAAAAACTATCAGAGGACTATGTATCAGTGTCAAACCTCCCGTTATCCTGCCCATTCCACCAATTTGCAGTACTACAACAAACATTTTTGGTATGGTTGATACTATATACAACATAAGAGAAGATGGCTATGTGAGCAAGAAGATGAGGAGGTCGAGGAGGAAGACTAGTGGGTAAAGTAGAGCTCAGAGAAGAGATTAGGAGACTGCAATCTCATTCATATGCTATGGAGGTAGGAAGAAAATGAGATCATGAGGCTAGAGATGTTAGTAAACATGAAAAATAAGCTGAGGATGGAGGAGAATCACATGCTGAGGCAACTCCAAAAGTCAAATTATTGAGGTCATTGTTAGGCTCAAGTTCAATACTAAATCCTGAACTATATCTACCTATGATGATAACATAGGAGATGAAAATTTGTTTGATTGGATCAGTGAGTTAGATAAGTATTTTGAATATGAAGAGATGGATTATGATATACAGGGGATGTTTGTAGTAACAAGTGTTGGGCCATGGAAACTGTATGTTTTATCCTGATATCAGCTTGATTTATCGTTGAATTTCATGTAAATATCTTCATTTTTGGAATAAATCTATAAGAAAAGATTGCGAAAGTTGGAAAAGACCAATTATCAACAAATTGTGTGATTCTGTCATGAAAAATAACTTTCGCTTTCTTTTTGTGTGCAGGAATCCGAATGGAATAACTTTTGTTCAAATGATGGGACAACAACGACCAAGAAAAGGAAATAATACCATGTGTTTCTCATACGGGCCAGCGAAAGAGTAGGAGGATCGAGTCTATTTTATAAGGCAATCTGATTGATAGATGCGAAATCCTCAGGATCCCTTGATCTCAAGGATTCTCACTCATTCGTTTTTTTCCCTTTATATTATATAAAGTCGATAGGTGAAATAGAACAAGACTTTTAACCTGAAAGCTTTAATTTACATTTTGACAATATTATTGAAGACATAGTAATTACACTGTGGTGATGTTGTATCATTATTATTGAATTTAATGAGAAAGACAATGTTTCCTTTGTAATTGCATTCGGAGTATCTTTCAGTAGCAATTTCTGGAGACTCTGGGCCTAGTCACTAGGAGACCTACTGCTTCTCTTGTTTCATATTCATTTCTTTTCCTTTTCACAATTATTCATTTATGCTATCTTATATAATTATAGTTAATTCAAATGCTGTTAGTATTTATCTTTATGATTTGCTTTTACTGTGAGATAACTTTTAGCTATTGTTACTTTTATGCCTGCGTTTTATTCCTTAATGAATTTATTGGATTAGTTTGAGAATTTCGTTTGATTTATATTTCTTTTGAGTCATGTTATTAGAAATATTGAGTGATCAGTTATTTTTGGTTTCAATTAAAAGTGTGAATATTAGATTGTTGTTCATTTCTGTAATCTGTAATATCCCTAAATGGGGAATGCAGCAATAAAAGAAAAAATAATGCAATTTCAGAAATATGTACTATAAAAATCAAACTAAACCCATGGATCCATTAGATCTACTATTAGAACTCTCAAATCCAAGAGGAGAACATTAAAAAATCATGATAGGTGAGGTAAATAAGCCTCCCACACCTAGTATAGTAAAAAAACAATGCAAACCCCAAAACTAATGCAATATAGAATTACTGCATAAAGAGAAAACACAGTCTAATGAGGGTTTATACTCAGAAATTGTAGAGACAAATAGATCTGATATTATATTAATCAATAATGCTCAAAATCTGAGATCTAGTCTCCTATACATCAATCCAAGAAAACCCGGGAAGGGTTTCTAGAAAAGCACCTAATACAAATGATGATCTACAGCCAAAAGAATGAAGAGTCACTAAAAACTGAAGCACATGAATATAGGAGGCTGAAATAATATAGATCTGATGTAGATCCACTCAAAGGTCTCCTCCAATGAAAGGATGAACCATCCAATCACAGGAAAACACTCTCAATGAGCCACAAGATCCCACACTGAAGTTGCCCTCCAAAATAACATAATTCATGACTAGAATTACATTGTACGTGATGGAAATGTATCAGCCTGATGCCAAATATCTAAAATGTGCTCAGGAACCCTCTAAACTGATCTCCCAAGAGAAGGAATCCTTCCTCGTATGAAAAACTATCTCAGAAAGTGGGTTTCTCAACCCTCCTCTGCAACACCTTACAAAACAACACAATATTCTGCAGAAACTGCATTGTAAATGAAGACTGAAGCTTGGCCAAAATTTTAGATATGTGGAATGATAGATTAGGACTCCTCCAAGAGTCCTCTCAACTAAAGAGATGGAATTCCTAAACATGAAAACCTTGTGCTAAACATCACCAACAATCTTAGCTAAACAACTGAAGAGAGAAAAATTATAAACATACATATCAAAATATAATCCATAAGATAACCCCATATGGCTGCCATCCTCCTCCTTATAAGCAGTGTGAGCCTTCTCACCTTGGGTCCCACTCATTAGGGTTTCCACCATCACACAATCAATCTCCCTCCAAAACTGTGTTGTCCGATTATTAGTACCACTCCTCCATAATAACGTTGTTTGATTTGGTCAAGTTGAACTCTTCAATCTACTCCAACCCCTTTTCAAACCTAAGGGTCTTCAATCTAGCTCTTATATAGCTGTATAAACTAATCCATATTCATATTGAGTTGTCTTCATTGATGATCCACTCCTCCCACATTAGTGTTGTTGACTTGGTCAAACTTGACTTTGTCCACCTCAATTAGTCCTTGTTCACACATGAGAGTGCTAGATCCAGTTATTATAATGATCCTCTTTCACATCAAGATGGATTTTATGCTTATTCAAGATAAATATGGGTCTCCTTCCCCATTTATTCATATAACTAGGTGCTAAAAGAAAAATCAATATTCCTATTAGATGCATGCTAATTTAGGAATATCACAGTCCTCCCCTCCCAAATGTTGCTTTTCCTCAAGAAAATACAAGGATAGAACTGAAGAGCCTCCTCTCCTCCTCTTGTAGCATCCTCATATGATAAATTTATCCAAGGAACAAGATGTTGTCTCATCAATAAATCTCCAAGTTTCCCCTCCCAAGTATGCAAGCCAGCTTTTGGTGACCATCCCAAATAGCTATCATCATGTAGAAGTAAAAAACCCATGGAGGCAACAATGTGCTAGTTAGAGGGCTTCTTGAGACATGAGATCTGATATATATTTGGATCTATCATCCCCATGTGAAACTCCCATCCTCAAGTTATCATCCATACAAAATGAACCACCCTCCAAAATGGTAACTCATGAAAATTCTTGTCCACCTTTGGCTTCTACAATTTAGGTGGGCTGAATAACTAAAAATGGTAGACAAAATAACCTACACCACACTGTCTCTCTCTCCACTTATGATAAGTGTAGAGTAGCTATTGATTTTGGGCTGCCACAATGTTTCCCTCAAGAGGCAAGAAGAAGACTAGATCTTCAATGATCCTCTCCATATAAACATGAATCATGTTGGCCCAATCCATCCCATACAAATTTAATGGTACATCATCACCGTATGGTATCCAAATTGGAAAAATTTTGAAGGTCATGTGAAATTTTGGATGGTCCCAATGGTTTCTCCAGTGGATACAACACAGTATTTCCAACTGCTGTTTTAGAACATCATGTGGCAAGTTGTCCTCCACCAAGTTGCTAGTTGTGCATGTTTTCTTATCCACTATGAGGTAGTAAATATCATTATATATCAGCTGAGCATGATAAGAATGAAAACACACTTGCCCAAATTCATGTAGAGAAGGGTTATCTCCATCATAAGTGTTGGTCCTAGAATAACCATGACATCCAAAAATAATCTTGCCCTCTTGTGGAGCAATGCACTGTACATAGATGGTGAGAGAAGGAAAATACTCAATGAAATGATCAATAAGTATAGAAATAAATTTCTTACCATGCATAGTGAGTGGGCTAAAAATGAGGTCCATGGATGAGTCCTCCCATGAGAATATCCTTATTAAAGTCTGAAAAATGAAGGGATGCATACTCCCCTTGGAACACTCCCTCAATAGAAACATACTCCCAAGTGACAACATTGTTGGCCTTAGTGATAAGGCTTTTGTCACTCCATGACTTCCTTCTTTGACACCCCATATGCAAAATTCATCCACCATCATGCCGCTATGTGTGGAAACCTCCTTTTTATGTGAAAGTACCTCCTTATCCTCTAATGTTGAAGGGTAGCCTTTTTGCATTTTGATTGTGCCATCCCTCTCTCTGGAAATCACATGCAAAGTATGGGAAAATTTCTGCCCATACTCTCCCAAGAGTAGCCAAAGCAATAATAACTCTTGCTGCCATATGATTCAAGTGTCCTTCCAAGTTTACTCCACCAACATAACCTTTGGAGAAGGATATGTCACATGATGGCCAAAATATTTCAAGAGTAGCCAACGCATCCATGCCTCCTGCTGCCCTGTGTCATAGATATGAAAGTGGCTCACTAACCTCTTGCTCACCATCCACAACCATTCATCCACATGTGGGTGTCTCCCACCATGCTCCCTCTTGGTACTCCAATAAAGGCTACCATTCTGCCAAATCATATTTCTACCTGTGAATTTCATGATATGTTGAAATGAAACCTCTTTGAGATCTCCTAAAGAAGACCCCACACTAATGACCATATTGAATCCATAAGGATCCAAGTATGCTGAAGGAAAAAATGTTGATCAACGGTTGTCATTGATGTCAACCCAAGCAGCACCAGGTGCTACCCCAATATTGCATGGGAATTTTGACCTACCAAATTAATATATTCTTGGTCAATAATTCTTTTTATGGTTTCTAGTTGTCGATATGTTTCCATTGATATATGGTACGCCACGTAATTCTTCACGGTTTGAGAGATATTCATGTTTGAAGTTTGTAGCCCTAGTTAGTGGGATAAAACCCCATGGGGTTGTCGCATGGGTCATTGAAAAGTCATAATTAATATTTTTTAAGCTCCTAAAATACCTCCCATGCTCACTTATCGAAGCCCCTCTCAACCTAAGCATTTATATAAATTGTGATCCTCATATCCTCCTCATGCAAGGGATTTTTCCATCTGAAACAGGTCATCATGGTATTTCCAAGCTAACTTTGCTTCTACGAAGGTTCAGAAGCTAAAATTTTAATGAGGTGAAGCTGAAATCCTGAGGAAGCTCCTGTAGAAATTTTAGATCAAGGTGCGCAACATTTTCGAAGATATGATTTGTGGAAGTCAGTGTTTTTGTAGTCTTTTAAAATTCATCTCAAAGAAGTGACCTTGGGGAAAACGTCATAACTCTCTCTCTGAGTATCAGATTGGAATTCTATAAAAAGTGATAGATATTGCATAGACTGTGTTTTGTGCTCTATAAATTTTAGAGCAAAATAAAGAAAACGTGACACGTGCCATGTCGTACAAGTTCACTCTACTAAAATAGTCCATAATTAGGGCATTGTGAGAGATTGGGCATAAATATCTCTTGAAGAATCCAAATTGGGTCAGACCTATGGAATTGGAAATAAGACTCAGAGAAATACTACTAGACCAAAAATTAGATATTGGGGATCTGAAATAATAGAGATACACTAGATTCAATATCAAGCTCCTAGAAGGCAAGAAAAAGCTAGATCATGTGTTGTCAAGAGCTGCAAAGGACTAGAATTTCTAGGGTAGCAAAGCAAAGCAAGGTGCAGTAGAGGGTAGCATGACAAGAGCAGTAACCAAGGTGCAGAACAACAGCAAGAAGTTCATCACATGAAGTCCTCAAGTGGGAAGAACTGCATATAGTCACTATAAAGGTATCATTGTACTAAGTCATTGTAAATACATTATTGTAAAAATTGTTCTAGTGTCTATCTGCCAAGAGTTGAAGAGGTAGTGTCAGGAGGTCTAGGATCATCATTAGGAAGTTGTGTCATAGTTGGGGTTATGTTCTAATGTGTCTTCTTCTTCTACATCATTCTATATCATTGTAAAGTGGACCATTTTCCCTCGTACGGGAGTCCATTCTTCTTTTATTCTTCTATAGGGTGGTAGGGTGGTGCTAGGGTGAGTTGTAGCTCATTGGGTCTTGGGGCATCTATTCAGTTGACTAATGAAGAATCTTGGGCGTTAGAGTGTCCATCCAGTGGGAGCTGGAGAAGAATGCTTTTCTAGATTCTAGGAAGTTGGAGCTTTATTTTCAATTGGAGTTGAATATTAAAGAATTATTAGAAAAGCATTAGGTGGTTTTTGTCCGAGAGTGGGTTTCCACCTTAAAAACTAGTTGCATTTGTGTTCCTTTTGTTTCCTGCTATCATTGTACAAACACTAATAATAATTGAAGATTAACTAATGCTCTAATTGAAAGAAATATTGATTCACCCCCCCTCTTAGTATTTCCAACAAAAACCTCCTCATAGGCCTATACAATGCTCATCCCAATAGATCCATCACAAGTATGAAATACAAAGGTCTCTCATTGATCATCTACTCATTCATTGTCACACAAGTGTAATGGTCATCAAAATGCTCTAATGATAGCTGGGCCCCCAACTCCTCACTGCTGCTTAATGACAGCACTGTTAATTTCTTGAATGGTGTATTTGTCGTCTCATGCTGAAGCTCAATGATGAACATAGATTTTTGCATTGGATTGTTTAGGAAAAATCTCATCCTATCCTCCACCAATCCACACCACAACCCCAAGTGTTGTGTGTAGCTTAATAATGACACATTAGGATGATTGTTTATCCCTTCCTTCAACAACTCAAGGCTGCACAGCGCAGTGCAAGTCTGCTGCTCCAAATCAGTAATATGTTTTGATCCTTGATCATGCCAAGGCATATTTCCATAACCTCCCATAAGATTTTCTGAAATAACAGAAAGTGGAAATTCATGCATACCTTGGTGAATTTTGGGAACATCTTGTATGGCTACAAAGTTTCCTACCTCCAATGTGTTGGCTCCCCCAACTGCTGATGGTAATGGCTGCTCTCCCATAGTTGTACCAGTGCTGGTACATGTCTCCTCAAATGGTGGTGAAGGCTTCTCCCCTCTGATTTCTTCTTGTCAAATATTTTGATCACCCTTTGAGTGAAATCTACAAAAGCAGTCACTTTTGCATGACTCAAATGGCTGAACCACCAAGTGCTTTCTTTACCCTCAAGGTGTAGCGTTGCAATCTCAACAGCCTCCCTTTCTACCACTAGGTGCAGTAGGAAGAATGCACCTAGCTTCATCACCCAAACCCTTGTTGTACATGTGGATGATCCATCAAAAGTAGACAATAGAAATCTATTTCCCCTCATTCTCCTATTGTTGTAAGGTCTCCTTTCTTCTTCAAGTTGAATAAACTGTGGAAGAGTTAGAGTTTCCTTGAAGGCTCTAGGTTGAGACTTATATTCTACCAGGTATCCACTTAGGATCTCATGTTCCAAGTGCCCTCCATCTCCATGATTCTTATCTTCTTCCTCAAAAGGAAAAGAAATAGTGGAATTCTTTGGAGCTCTCTACAACACTGGTTCTTTCTTTTGATCATAGGAAGTACATGGGCCTTTCTCGTCTTGAAACCCTCTAGAGGTCTCATTTCATCTTCCCTCTTTCATTTTCTTAACCTCCTTGGAGAGGTTCTTCATAGATCTGAAAAGTGATGAGACAAAGCTCATTCCCTCCATCAGTTTTAGATCTCTTCTCCTTCTTATAGCATATTGGTTGAAAACTCATAGGCTAAGCCAAGATTATGCTCTGATACCACTGCAATATTCCCAAATTGGGAATGCAGAAATACAAGAAAAAATAATGCAGTTTCAGAAATATGTGCTATAAAAATCAAAATCAACCCATGGATCCATTAGATCTGCTATTATAACACTTATATCCAAGAGGAGAACATAAACAAATCATGATAGGTGAGGTAAAAAAGCCTCCCACACCTAGTATAGTCCAAAAACAATACAAACCCCAAAACTAGTGCAATATAGAATTACTGCATAAAAGACAGCGTATTCTACTGAGGGTTTATACTCAGAAATTGTAGGGACAAATAGATCTGATATTATATTAATCAATAATTCTCAAAATCTAAGATCTAGTCTCCTCTACATCAATCCAAGAGAACTCAGGAAGGGTTTTTGGAAAAACACCCAATACAAATAGTGATCTACAACCCAAATACTGAAGAGTCACTAAAAACTAAAGCACATGAAGATAGGAGGCTGAAATAATATAGATTTGATGCAGATCCACTCAAAGGTCTCCTCCAATGAAAGGATGAACCCTCCAATCACAGGAACACACTCTCAATGAGCCACAAGATCCCACACTGAAGATCCCCTCCGAAATAACGTAATTCCAGACTAAAATTATGCTGTAGGTGATGCAAATGGATTGGCCTGATTCCAAATATCTAAAATTTCTCAAGAAATCTCCAAACAGATCTCACAAGAGAAGGAATCCTTCCTCCTATGAAAAACTAGCTCAGAAAGTGGGTTTCTCAACCCTCCACTACAACACCCCGCAACACAACACAATATTCTGCAGAAAATGCACTGTAGCTGAAGACTGAAGCTTGGCTAGAATTTCGGATACGTGGAATGATAGATCAGGACTCTCCCAAGAGGCCTCTCAAGGAAAGATATGGAATTCATATACAAGAAAACCTTGTGCTAAACAACACCAGTAATCTTAGCTAAACAGCTGAAGAGAGCAAAAGTATAAACAGACATATTAAAATATAATTCATAAGCTAACCCCATATGGCTTCCATCCTCCTCCTTATAAATAGTGTGAGCCTTCTCACCTTGGGTCCCACTCATTAGGGTTTCCACCATCACACAATCAATCTCCCTCCAAAATTGTATTGTCCCATCATCAGTGCCACTCCATAACAACGCTATTTGATTTAGTCAAGTTGACCTCTTCAACTTTCTCCAGCCCCTTTTCACACCTAAGGTTCTTCAATCCAACTCTTATATAGTTGTCTAAACTAATCCACATTCATATTGAGCTGTCTTCATTGATGATTCACTCCTCCCACATTAGTGATGTTGACTAGGTCAAACCTGACTTTGTCCACCTCCATTAGTCCTTGTTCACAGATGAGAGTGCTAGATCCAGTTATTATCATGATCCCTTTTCACATCAAGAGGGATTTTATTCTTATTCAAGATAATTATGTGTATCCTTCCCCATTTATTCAACTAATTATGTGCTAAAAGAAAATTTAATATTCTTATTAGTTGCATGCTAATTTAGGAATATTACATAATCTGCCTTTTTCAGTGGATAATTATTAAGCAGTAACTCTTTGAGTGTGATTCTTGCAATTCATAAGTTAGATTCAGCTTTTCTACAAAATATTTGAGGATAGATTAAGATTCATGGTTTGTAATTCCTTTAAGGTTTTCTTTTGAATTATTCTAGATTGAACTTCGAGAATTAGAAAAGTAGTTATTGCAATGATTTAGAATAATTTATTCGTAGATAGATTTTGATTTCACTTTGCACAAATAGTGCCAGCACTCTTGAAACAAACAAATGAATCCTTGGTTGATGATTAATGTAGGCATTAGGATTGGTTTTTATAAGTCACATTTTTGCACCAACATTTTAGCACAATTTCCAGGGAGAGTGTTAAAGATTGATTTATTTTTTTGAATTGGATTTTATTGCTATGAAGGACTTGGGTATTGAAAATGAGAGGTAAGAACCTATGTGCCAGCATTTAAAACACTTGCTCAAAGCCCACTTTCTAATAGGTTCATATAGACTAGATAGGAATAGATGTTTTTATGAATGAATAGGAAGAAAAAAATAGAAATATATCCAAATACGCCTCCCAAATCCACCAAACCCAAGGGGTCTGTGACCCTTGGAAGATCGACCTTTATAGGAAAAATCATAAGAAAAGAAGAATCCTAGGTGTTAGTAGGACTTCAGATCACATCCAGAAAAATATCTACTGTAACACCTCAAGTAGCAAGCTCACCATCTACAGCTCACGCTGAGATCCATAGCAAAACCAAAGGGTCCGAACAGAGCTTTTAGGATATAGAAAATTTGCATTCTGACCCTTCACAAGAGGGAAATTTGTGCAATATGAAAGAAGGAGAGGGAAAAAATAGTGGTGATTAAACTGATTAGGGGGGGGGTGAATCAGTTTAATACATTCCTGATCTTTTAAACTTTTCAATAAACTTATTTACACCTTCATTTCAAACTCTATTTGATGTGAGAGTAATCTTAGAATGTAATCTGAAAGTATTAGTTTGATAGAGCAGTAGACTTAATTTGAGAGCAACAGGTATTAAGAAAATGATACATATAAGATCAATACATAAATATCATGCACAGAGACACCAGATATAAGTGGAAACCCATAAAGGGAGAAAACCACATCTTATTATTGTTGTGATGCAAAGGCAAGCTCCAACTCCCTCTCACCACTGTTTTTCTGCAGGCACCAACCCACAGGAGGCTCCTACCTCAATTCTGCAAGCTACAACTTGCAAGGAAGCACCAACTCCCTTCAATTTTCTGTAGGCACCAACCTACAGGAGGCTCCAACCTCAGTCAGCTACAACTGACGACTATCAAGCTGCAACTTGATAGGGAAGCTCCAACTTCCTCAATTTATCAAACTGAATGTTTGCTGATTTTCCTCAGATATCAACTCTGTTCTGTAGCTTCTCTTAATCTTCTCTGCCTTCTATATTCTGCATTCTCTCTATATATATTCTCTCTCCCTTGCTCTAAAAAAAAACTCTCTCTGCATATCAAGATGATATTATTTATAGATTTCCTCACATGACTGTTTGTATTCTGCTTGGAATTCGAAATGGAAAGTCATGTCTCTTTGCATTCTGCCTTCTTACTCCTTTTATCAGCTTACTCAGAAATTATAACTGTAGGTGTCAATTTTAACATTACAGTGGGAGTTTGTTTTCTCTCGGAGACTTGCCAATCCATCACAAACAATAAAAACAATTAAAACATTTACATTCGAATTACATTTTGAATTCCAGCTCAACTCATTTAGTCTTTTGAATTGGTATGCATTTGTCTTTTCTTTGGCTGTCTTTGTCTTTTCTGTGACTGTGTTTTATCTCCTTTCTTCTCTGTTTGCTCTTCTGTCCTCTGTTGTGGTGTAACTGCTGCATACGTGTAATTGTGCCTTTTATATCCGCTGACTGTAAATCTAGAGGGATTCCAACACTTTTCATTCCACGAGTGTCTTGTTGATGTGGAACATTCCGCAAGCGGAACGAACATATATTACAGTCGTTGTATATTAATAATCGCCCTCCCCTTAAGCTGAGGCCCATGGGTCTACAGACCACACGACACTTTTCAATACAGTCGCAACATTCGTTTTATATTACCAATCGCCCTCCACTTTAAGCCGAGGCCCGTGGGTTTACAGACCACGCTGCATATTTTAATACAATCGCCCTTTATATATATAAAAACGCCTTTTGATACAACTTAAATCAACTCTCGACATCCTTATATAAGGTTTTAACAAAAAACTGCTGCTTCTACTATAATCAATGAATAATCTTGATAATACTTAACAAATTCTCTTTCGAGCCCACCTGACATGTTTTCCGATGCATTGGTTCTCCTCTGATTGCGATTGATCGCTCCTGCTCCGATTCCGATTCAATCGGAAATCGCCAATCGATTGAATTGATATCACTCAACTATTGCAGCTCCAATGTGCTCTGATTTCTATTCAGTCGGAAATCGCCAATCGATTGAATTGATATTACTCAACTATTGCAGCTCCAATGTGCTCCGATTTCGATTCAATCGGAAATCGCCAATCGATTGAATTTATATCACTCAACTATTGCAGCTCCAATGTGCTCCGATTTCGATTCAATTGGAAATCGCCAATCGATAATTGCAATGCGCTTTCACCTTTGGACTCTTCACAATTTCCGATCCGATTGGGGAGGGGTCCCACCTTATAAAACTTTGTTTTATGCGCTCCATAATATATATGCTTTGGACCATTGCAGAATATGAAATGCGTGACATTTATATGTATTGTGATGGATATTATATATATATATATGTGTCCGCCAGCGGGTTAGGCGATTCCCGGAATAATTTTTATGAATTATGTTAATTCTATACCGCCGGTTGGAGTGTGCGATTCCCAGAATTTGGTTTTGCATTATATGCGTAATGCCCGGCTTGGGGTACGATTCTCGGAATTATATATCTGTCCTCCGGGTTGGGAGATTCTCGGAATTATGTTTGTATGTGTTATATGTGCTCCGCTTTCATATAACTGATATATATGTTTATATATTTTGCCGCTGGAGTGAAGCGATTCCCGGAATTTTATAATGGCTCTGCTTCTGCCTCTGCCTCTGCTGCTCCTGACGCTCTGCCTCTGCCTCTATTGCTGAGATAACGGCTCTGCTTCTGCCTCTGCCTCTGCTGCTCCTGTTGCTCTGCCTCTATTGCTGAGATAACGGTTCTGCCTCTACTATATTCGTTTCCTCTGCCTTCATTTGCTTCTTTGTTGCCTCGTTGCTTGAGCATTGCCTCCTTTGCTTGAGCGTTGCCTCCTTTGCCATCAATGACAATATTTCCAACAGTCTCCCCCTTTGGCATTGATGGCAATCCACTTTCTCTGTTTGCTTTCTCTTTCTCTTGCTGCTTGCTCTTCTTGTTTGCTATTTGTTCTTCCTCCTGTTATTTGTTCTTCCTCCCCCTTTGACATCAATGGCAAAGGACGATGCCTCATCTCTTTGTATGGGTTTTGTCGTTGCATTTCCTTTCTCTGAGTTACGTATAGGTCCTCTTCTACTGAAATTGGACTATGCTACTCCAGAGTGATGTATGAAACTTGTTGAGAGAACATTTAATGATGCATTTAATCCTGTGTTAACAATATAATCTGTGTTGAGGCTGCTGCTGCTATATATATCTCTGCTATAATCTGTGCTAGATTGCCGATATATGTTTAATTTTTTTTTCATGCTGAATGCTGATAATACTGAGAATGCTGATCCTGTGGACCTGTTATATGCTTCCCTTGCTTGCTGATTTCCTTTAGGAAAGATATTTTCGTTTATGCTCTCCCCCTTAGAATTATGCTTTCTCTTTATATTAGAGAGTAGTATCTACAGATACTACCCCTAGTCTGTCTCTCAAGTATTCGAATGGTTCTCTGGCAAGTGGTTTAGTAAATATATCTGCTATCTGTTCTTTTGTTGGTACATAGTCTAGTTTAACTATTTTCTGAGCCACTTGTTCTCGGAGAAAATGATATTTGATTGGTATATGTTTCGTTTTTGAATGAAGCACAGGATTTTTGGATATACTTATAGCACTTGTATTATCAAATTTGATTGAGATAGGTTCATTAATGCTTACCTTCATGTCTTGAAGTGTCTGCTTCATCCACATGACTTGTGTGCAACATGCTGCTGCTGCTATATATTCTACTTCAGTTGTAGACAGACAGATGGATGTTTGTTTCTTGCTTAGCCATGCCACCAGACTTTCTCCTAAATAGAATGCACCTCCACTTGTACTCTTCCTATCATCCACACAGCTGGCCCAATCTACATCTGTGTATGCTGTCAAGGTGAAGCTTTTGCCTTTAGGATACCAAAGCCCATATTGTGTAGTTCCTTGTAGATATCTGAGTATTCTTTTTACTGCCAGAAGATGGTTTTTCTTAGGTGCTGCTTGATATCTTGCCGCTAGTCCTACTGCTAGCATGATGTCTGGTCTTGAAGCTGTCAAGTACAGCAGGCTTCCTATCATGGATCTGTAGAGTTTTTGATCTACATCTGCAGATCTATCATCAGTACACAGCTTGCATCCCGTGATCATGGGGGTTTTCATTGGTTTGTAGTCCTCCATTTTGAATTTTTTCAGCATTTCTTTTAAGTATTTTTCTTGAGCAATGAATGTGCCAGTGTTCTTTTGCTGAATTTGCAGTCCCAAGTGGAAACTGAGTTCTCCAATCATAGACATTTCAAACTCTGTTTTCATCTCATCAGCAAACCCTTTTGCTAGTTCATCTTTGTTGCTTCCAAACATAATGTCATCAACATATACAACAACAATTAGGAATTCATTTTCATGCGCTTTGATGTATAGATTGTTGTCTACTCCACCTCTCTTAAAACCCTGTTTTTGCAAATATTTGTCCAGTCTTGAGTACCAAGCACGAGGAGCCTGTTTCAGTCCATATAGGGCCTTCTTCAGTCTACACACATAGTCTTCTTTGTCTGTCAATGAGAAGCCTTCTGGTTGTTCCATGTACACTTCTTCTTCTAGATCTCCATTAAGAAAAGTAGACTTTACATCCATTTGATATACCTTGAAGTCTTGATAGCATGCAAATGCCAGGAACATTCTGATAGCTTCCATTCTAGCTACAGGGGCAAATGTTTCATCATAATCAAGTCCTTCTATTTGTGAGTATCCTTTGCAGACCAGCCTTGCTTTATTCCCGATTACTTGTCCTTGCTCATTCATTTTGTTTTTGAATACCCATTTTGAACCAATGATATTTTTCTCAATAGGTCTAGGAACTAGTTCCCAGGTATTGTTCTTCTCAATTTGGTCCAATTCTTCATTCATTGCTTTTATCCAATACTTGTCCTTGCTGGCTTCGTCAAATTTCTTTGGCTCTATTTGTGATGGCATGGCTATGTATACTTCTTCTGTTTGTTCTGTTAGCTGCCTTCTTGTCTGGACTCCTGCTTTCTTGTCTCCTATGATCTGATCTTCAGGATGATTCTTCCGAGTGTATCTTGAGGGGGTTTTTGAGCTCAGCTCTGCATTATCTGTTGTCTTGCTTGTTTCATCATCATCCTTGTCTTCCTCTTCATGGTTGCCTGATGGACTGCAGCAGTCTGTATTTCTTGTATTGTTTGGAAGTTCTTCATCAAATCTCACATCAATACTTTCAACTATCTTCCGAAGGATCTTGTTGTAGCACCTGTACCCTTTGCTTTTGGAAGCATATCCTAGAAAAATCCCTTCATCCGCTCTTGCATCAAATTTCCCAAGGTTTTCATCATTATTCTTTATGTAACACTTGCTACCAAAGACTCTGAAATGTTTTATTGAAGCTGGCTTTCCATGCCATAGTTCATATGGAGTCTTGTCACTGCTTGGCCTTAAGTGAGCTTTATTAAGGATATTTACTGCTGTGTGTACTGCTTCTGCCCAGAAGGTTTGAGCAATATTATTCTCTTGCATCATAGCTCTTGCTATTTGTTGTACAGACCTGTTTTGTCTCTCTGCTACTCCATTCTACTGAGGTGTCCCTGCAATAGTAAATTGTTGCTTTATTCCATGTTCATTACATAGGTCTGCAAAGTCATAATCAGTGAATTCACCTCCTCTATCTGATCTGATGCATTTCAGCTTGCATCCTGTCTAATTTTCTGCTAATGCTTTAAATGTTTTGAATTTTTCCAGAGATTCCGATTTATTCTTGAGAAAAGCAACCCATGTCATTCTAGAGAAATCATCTATTATCAGCATAAAGTAGGACTCTCCACTTGGTGTTTTAGTTCTTGCAGGTCCACACAGATCCATGTGCACAAGTTGCAGTGGTCTTCTTGTTGATAACTCTTCTTTAGATTTAAAGGATGTGCGAGTTTGTTTCCCCAACCGACAAGATTTGCATATTGTGTTTGAGGGCCTTTTTATTTCTGGCATATCTCTGACAGCTTTCTTCTTGCTCAGTCTAATGATATGGTCAAAGCTGAGATGTCCCAATCTCTTATGCCATAACCATGACTCCTCGAGTTTGCTAAGATGGCAGGCTTCATCCTCCTCTCTCACTATGTACACATTACTCTCTATTCGAACACCTTTGAGTAGAGTTTTTCCTGTTGTTCTTGATCTGACTACACAATCTTGTGCTCTAAAGAGAACTTCACAGCCTTTATCACACATTTGACTGAAACTTAGTAAATTTTCTTTCAGTCCATCTACATATAATACATCTTGGGCCTTTCCTCTGCCATTGTCTATGCTGACTGATCCTTTTCCCTTGATCTTTCCTGATTTGTCATTTCCAAAAGTGACATTGCTCGATTTCTTTTCGTCAAGAGTTAAAAACTTGTTTTTATCTCCTGTCATGTGTTTAGAGCAGCCACTGTCCAAATACCATTGACTCTTCAAATCTTGAGCAGTTAAAGCCAAGTCACATTTATTCGCCTTCTTTATCCACTGGAGGCCCCCTTTTGTTTGGTATCTTTTGTGAGGTGATGGATTATATCCCTTTAGAGAACACTTGGAAGATATATGCCCAATTTGATTGCATATACAACATTTGATTATAGTTTTTGCGGAATTGTGAGCATGAACAAAATTGCTTTGACTCATAAACCTCCTTGAGGTATTGAACATCAGTCTTTGTCCATACTTTCTACATTCAATAATTCTATGACCAAAATCCTTACAATAAAAACAATAACCATAGAAATTACTTGCATACCTGATGTAAGGTTGTCTCTTCCATGCTTGCCTCTTTTGTTGGTTTGACTCATTCCTCCTTGCATGAAAATATGCAGCAATGTGTCCCTGCTTGTGGCAGACATAACAGGTGGCATTCTTCATAGGAGGGAAGAATCTCCTTTGATGGCTTCCAAATTTGACATACTCAGGAGCATATGATCCTTTTTCTGTTATCTTAGTAATTATTGCATTCTTTGTTACTAGAGGTTTCTTCTACTCTCTGTCTCTCTTATTGCAGATTTCTTCTTTTGTAGGAATTAATTGAGCTACTTCCTCATCCTTCTTTGCTTTTACAAAAATAATCTCTCTGTCAACCTTTTCTTTTCCTTTACTTGATTCTCCTTCGTAGCCTATTCCAGTCTTTATCGTAGGAGATCTTTGAGAAACCAAAATTTCATTCAACTTAATAGAGCTTGTTGTTTGAGAAGGGTATATAGAAACTTTCTGTTGAGCTTTTTCTAATTTCTTTCTCAGACACAGAATTTCTTCTTCCATCTTCTCTTGTTCTCGAGATTTATCTTTGATTTGCTGAAGTAACATATCTTCTATCTTCTTGGCTTATTCAAGCTTTACCTTCAGCTGCATGAGGACTTCTGAATTTTGTTCTTCTTCCACACATTTTAGGAGAATCTCTTTTTGTTTTCTGCATTTTAGTTTGAGTCTGTCAATCTCTTCCAGAGCACTTCTTAGCTCCCCCACAAGGTCTACTTCCCCTTCTTCTTCTTCATCTTCTAGTAGGAGTCCCTCAAGATCTTCTATGGCCATCAATATAAATTCTAAGGTTCCTTCTTCACTTGAGGGTTCATCTGAGTCTTCAGATGCACTGCTGTCTTGGTGAGCATAAAAGGATTTTCTGCTGAATTTCTTTCCTTTCTGCCAGTTCTTTGATGTGTCTTTCTCTGATTCTTGAGCTTGATTTCTTACTTTCTTGTGAGGACATTTAGTAGCATAATGTCCAACTCTTCCATAGTTAAATCATTTGAAGGGAAGTTTACCTTTGTATCTACCTGAGCCTCTATCCAATTTCTTAACAAATTTAGCCTCTTCTTCATCAGAGCAGGAGCATATGTCTTCCTTTTCTTCTTTCTTCTTTTCTGTTTTGAATGCTGCCTCCCTTGTGCTTGTCTTCTTCTGTGGGAGCTTCATCTCATATGCTGTAAGATTTCCTAGTAGCTGATTCATGGTCAAGGTCTCCCAATTCGATGTCTCTTCTATTGCAGATACCTTGGGATTAAATCTGGATGGGAGTGATCTTAGAATATTTTGCACAACTATACTTTTTGGTATGGTTTCTCCAAGAGCTTTCACATTGTTAACAATTTCTGCAACTTTTAAGAAGAAGTTGCCAACATCTTCATCATCATTCATTTTTAAGTTTTCAAACTGGGCTCTATATACTTGAAGTTTGGCAGTTTTTACTTTCTGGTCTCCCTCATGTATGCCTTCAAGAGTATCCCATATTTTCTTGGCAGTGTCTTTGTGCATTACTTTAATAAACTCTGCTTCACATAATCCATTCAGGATGGCATTCATGGCTTTTGCATTAGCTACAAAGCTCTCTTTAGCTTCATTTTCTGTATCAGTTGACTTCGGGGCATATCCTAATTCCACAGTAGCCCAGGCTTATATTCCTAGAGACATTATGTATGTCTTCATTCTGATTTTCCAGAATGCATAATTTTCACCAGTGAAGAAAGGGGCTTTATTGGTTGAGCATCCTTCTTTACTAGCCATATTGGGAACCTAGGATCTCATTTCAGTTGTTAGACTTGTACAAAGGAACCTGCTCTGATATCAATTGTTGAATCTCTGATTAAACTGAGAGGGGGGGGGTGAATCAGTTTAATACATTCCTGATCTTTTAAACTTTTCAATAAACTTATTTACACCTTCATTTCAAACTCTATTTGATGTGAGAATAATCTTAGAATGTAATATGAAAGTATTAGTTTAATAGAGCAGTAGACTTAATTTGAGAGCAGCAGGTATTAAGCAAATGATACATATAAGATCAATACATAAATATCATGCACAGAGACACCAGATATAAGTGGAAACCCATAAAGGGAGAAAACCACATCTTATTATTGTTGTGATGCAAAGGCAAGCTCCAACTCCCTCTCACCACTGTTTTCTGCAGGCACCAACCTACGGGAGGCTCTATCCTCAATTCTGCAAGCTACAACTTGCAAGGAAGCACCAACTCCCTTCAATTTTCTGCAGGCACCAACCTACAGGAGGCTCCAACCTCAGTCAGCTACAACTGACAGATATCAAGCTGCAACTTGATAGGGAAGCTCCAACTTCCTCATTTTCTAAAACTGAATGTTTGCTGATTTACCTCAGATATCAGCTCTGTTCTGTAGCTTCTCTTAATCTTCTCTGCCTTCTATATTCTGCATTCTCTCTATATATGCTCTCTCCCTTGCTCTAAAAAAAAAAACTCTCTCTGCATATCAAGATGATATTATTTATAGATTTCCTCACATGACTGTTTGTATTCTTCTTGGAATTCGAAATGGAAAGTCATGTCTCTTTGCCTTCTGCCTTCTTACTCCTTTTATCAGCTTACTCAGAAATTATAACTGTAGGTGTCAATTTTAACATTACAGTGGGAGTTTGTTTTCTCTCGGAGACTTGCCAATGCATCACAAACAATAAAAACAATTAAAACATTTACATTTGAATTACAATGTGAATTACAGCTCACTTATTTTGTCTCTTGGTTTGCTGTGCATTTGTCTTTTCTGTGACTGTGTCTTTGTCTTTTCTGTGACTGTGTTTTATCTCTTTTCAGCTCTGTTTGCTCTTCTGTCCTCTGTTGTGGTGTAACTGCTGCATACGTGTAACTGTGCTTTTATATCTGCTGGCTGTAATCTAGAGGAACTCCAATCCCTTTTATGCCATTAGTGTCTTGTTGATGTGGAAGCTCCGCAAGCGGAACGAACATATATTACAGTCGTTGTATATTAATAATCGCCCTCCCCTTAAGCTGAGGCCCATGGGTCTACAGACCACACGACACTTTTCAATACAGTCGCAACATTCGTTTTATATTACCAATCGCCCTCCACCTTAAGCCGAGGCCCGTGGGTTTACAGACCACGTGGCATATTTTAATACAATCGCCCTTTATATATATAACAACGCCTTTTGATACAACTTAAATCAACTCTCGACATCCTTATATAAGGTTTTAACAAACAACTGCTGCTTCTACTATAATCAATGAATACTCTTGATAATACTTAACAAATGTTCTTTAGAACTGACGCAACTTTAGAATACGTAACGTTCTCTCGTTAGGAATGAGTAGCTCTTCTCCGGTCGATTCAATCGGAAATCGCCAATCGATTGAATTGATATCACTCAACTATTGCAGCTCCAATGTGCTCCGATTTCGATTCAGTCGGAAATCGCCAATCGATTGAATTGATATTACTCAACTATTGCAGCTCCAATGTGCTCCGATTTTGATTCAATCGGAAATCGCCAATCGATTGAATTTATATCACTCAACTATTGCAGCTCCAATGTGCTCCGATTTCGATTCAATCGGAAATCGCCAGTCGATAATTGCAATGCGCTTTCACCTTTGGACTCTTCAAAATTTCCGATTCGATTGGGGAGGGGTCCCACCTTATAAAACTTTGTTTTATGCGCTCCATAATATATATGCTTTGGACCATTGCAGAATATGAAATGCGTGACATTTATATGTATTGTGATGGATATTATATATATATATATATGTGTGTGTGTCCGCCAGTGGGTTAGGCGATTCCCGGAATAATGTTTATGAATTATGTTAATTCTATACCGCCGGTTGGAGTGTGCGATTCCCAGAATTTGGTTTTGCATTATATGTGTAACGCCCGGCTTGGGGTACGATTCTCGGAATTATATATCTGTCCTCCGGGTTGGGCGATTCTCGAAATTATGTTTGTATGTGTTATATGTGCTCCGCTTGCATATAACTGATATATATGTTTATATATTTTGCCGCTGGAGTGAAGCGATTCCCGAAATTTTATAACGACTCTGCTTCTGCCTCTGCCTCTGCTGCTCCTGACGCTCTGCCTCTGCCTCTATTGCTGAGATAACGGCTCTACTTCTGCCTCTGCCTCTGCTGCTCCTGTCGCTCTGCCTCTATTGCTGAGATAACGGTTCTGCCTCTATTATATTCGTTTCCTCTGCCTTCATTTGCTTCTTTGCTGCCTCTTTGCTTCAGCGCTACCTCCTTTGATTGAGCGCTGCCTCCTTTTCCATCAATGAAAATATTTCCAACAGAATCCTAGGTGTTAGTAGGACTTTAGATCACATCCAGAAAAATGTCTACTGTAACCCCTCAAGTAGCAGGCTCACCATCTACAGCTCACGCTGAGATCCATAGCAAAACCAAAGGGTCCGAACAGAGCTTTTAGGATATAGAAAATTTGCATTCTGACCCTTCACAAGAGGGAAATTTGTGCAATATGAAAGGAGAGGGAAAAAATAGTGGTGATGTAAGAGAAAATCTACAGTCACCAGAATCTAGATCTCCTAAGATCTCAGTTGAATAAAGGATACCTGATATCCCAGATCAAGGTAGTTCTGTAAGACCACTTCTAAATTTGTCTGCCAATCCTGCCCAAATTAACTTTCCAAACCAAGATATTCCTGAAGGTTATTGGCACATCTTTGATCAGATGGCACATAATTAGCCTCAGGGACAAACATCGACATTGGAATATCCCATCGTCGACGCAATTGCTAATGCTCCTATGAAATCCATTCCTTTGCATAGCATCCCTACTTTCCACGGTTTAACCTCGGAAGATACTCATGCTTTCCTGTTTGAATTTGATGTTTTATGTAGGGGGTATAATTATACCACCAATCCCAAAAAGCTAAAACCATTCCCTTATACATTAAAGGGAGAAATTTTGAGATGCTTTATCAGGCTTGGTGGAGGGACTATTAACTCTTGGTATCAAATGAAAACATATTTTCTCACTAAATATCAATATTACTGTAGAACTAGAGACTTGAAAGATGAAATATTTAACATGACTGCAAAAGATAATGAAACTTTAGAAGAATATGTTGAACGATTTCAATATAATTTACAATGGTCTCCTTATGCTGCATTATCTAAAGATGTTTTAAAAGTAACTATGATAAAAGGAATGAAGGATGAATGGATAAAACCATTAAATTAATGGGGAAAGGAGATATTTATCAGGAAAATTATGATGACATTATTCAACTGTGTATCAGGTACTCTCGGGGCAGCACGTGCGTGTGATCAATTGGACGAGATGCTATCACCAAAAACAATAAAGCTGCTAGTGGTGGCATAACTCAGATGGAGATCGACAATCTCTTAGAATATTTCAAAATTGATATCCTAGGCACCCTCACAACACAGTTGAACGTCCTACAAGCCAAAAAAAAAGAAGCTATAGCAGAACTGAATTTAGTTTTTTTATGCCCGTGATGCCAAAAGAAGCATAGTTAGAGGGAATTCCCATTAGACATGGTTCAGACTTGTTCCATTTGCACTAAGGACCATGCCAGCGAACAATGTTCATCACTTCTAGGATTAAAGGAAATTTTTAAAGCAGCAGTATAAGAAATGGAACTAGTATACTTAATGAGCCAACATCGATAGTGGCAAGCCCGACCCACAAGTATGTCACAAGACCCTTCTCCATTATTTCCTTCTCCATCATTTAATCAACAACAAAATTTTGGAACAATATGGCAAGGCCAATCACCTTTCTCCACTTGGAAATATCAATCATTTCCTATGTCACCCTGGCCAAGCCAACCTTTTCCAAATGCTAGTTGGCCAAATTCTACTCCTTTCTGGAAAAACAATTCGTACCCATCCCAGTGGGCTTCCTCCACATCACAAAATCCAAATTGGTCCTCAAACTAGCAGCGACCCCTGGGAATAACTAATCCACCTATGAGGACAGGTTCTCAACCTAAACCAAATTTACCAACTCCATATCCATTGAAGAAAAATCCTCAACCTCTTATGCCCCCCCAAATACTAGCTCAACCAACTCCAAATCCTAATAACAGACTAGTTCAACTGATACAGATTGTTAAAAATTTAGATCTTGAAATAAAACCAATGGAATGGGTTGAACTTAGGCTAAGATCAGAACACATCATCACCCCTGAGGAAAATAACAATCAGCAAAAAGATGAGACAGAAACACCTGCCATAACTAAATCCTCGACTACGACTAATACAAAAATAAAATAGGGAGAAGACACAATCAAACAACAAGACCCTGAAAAACTTATCATCACTTCTCCTCCATTCCCGGAAAGATTAATAACACCCAAACCAATTGTTTATCCGGACTTTGATCTCTTAAGGGAACTTAAAAATTTGTGTATTAAAATTCCTCTCCTCCAGGCTATCCAAGAAATTCCTATTTATGCTAAAATGATTAAAGAACTATGTGCGAGAAAGCCTGCGAGGAAGCCAAAAAGTTCACCAACTTTCCATGTCCTAGGGAATCTATCTGATATGCTTCTCAGTAGGGAAATTCCAATAAAATATGAAGATCCATGGAATCATATAGTCACAATTCAAATATATGGCCTCTCTTTTCCAAATACACTAGTTGATGTAGGTGCATCCATTAACATTCTCATGATAGAAACCTACGAAAAACTTGCTATCACAGCTCTAGAACTGACCACCACCTTGCTGGAACTTGCTTTTCGTTCTGTCATTAAACCAAAAGAAACCTTACAGCATATCATGGTTTCTATTGACTCATGGGAATACACAGTCGATTTTTTAGTTATTAACCCAAGAGGCCGATTAGATGGACACCCTTTAATTTTGGGATGACCTTGGTTAGCAAAAATCGATGCTTACATATGCTGTCGTACTAGTAGGATGACCATAACAAAGGGGAATGTTGTAAAAAACCTTGTTTTATATCCCCCTTATAATCCAAGTCTGCCCATCCTAAAAACTCATAAACATCCACCTACATACCTAGAAGAAAACATTTGTTCACCTCCTACAGTGGCAGAAGCACTTGAGTTCAAGAATGAGACTGAAGATGATGTAATTAATAATTTCATAAATCAATCAACTACTAGGAATAACGTGAAATGTCAAATGTTCAAACCGATTCTTGACAATGAAGCCCAGGAATACCCTTTGAAATATGTCGATGACTAGCACATACCGAAAACTATTGTTCACAATAGCAGGCCTGTTGGGATTGAACCAAGAAATATTTTGAACATTAATGACAATCTGGATGGTGACCAACAACAAAATATCATTCAAATTATAGAAAAATTTAAAGGGGCTTTTTTTTCAGACTACCTAGACATGAAGGGTGTAGATCTCCAATTGTGTACACATCATATCTACAC
This sequence comes from Pinus albicaulis, assembly GCA_034641835.2. NCBI lineage: Eukaryota > Viridiplantae > Streptophyta > Pinopsida > Pinales > Pinaceae > Pinus > Pinus albicaulis. The sequence continues at coordinate 1,378,695,895 of CM076577.1, read as the reverse complement.
CGAAAAGGATGCCTGCCCTATCCGAAAACCTCAAAAAAGATTAAATCCGCACATCAAGGACATAGTAAAAGAAGAGTTACAGAAGTTGTTGGACATGAATTTTATTTATCCCATTTTAGATAGTAAGTGGGTCTCTCCACTCGTAGTTGTTCCCAAAAATAACGGGAAGTGGTGAATCTGTGTGGATTACATGGAATTGAACAAAGCCATGTAGAAATACCACTTCCCTCTTTCATTTATTGATCAAGTCCTCGACACATTGGCAAGGAAGCAATTCTTTTCCTTTCTTGATGGCTTCAGCGGCTATAATCAGATCCAAATTTCCCCTCAAGACCAAGACAAAAATACCTTTACCTGCCCATCGAGTAAGTTTGATTATAGAGTGTTACCTTTTGGTTTATGCAACACCCTAGCTACATTTCAGAGGGCCATACTCAGTATTTTTTGTAATCTAATAAATTATGGAATTGAAGTTTACATGGATGAATTCACCCCATACAGACTTTAGTGAAATTTTTGGAACGATGCATCATTGCCAGGCTTTTTTTAAGTAACAAAATATGTTACATGATGATGACAGAAGGTGTAATCCTAGGACACTATATCTCTATGGTTGGAATACAGGTAGATCCCAAGAAAAAAGTGGTAATTCTTCTACTACCTACACCTTGCACTTAGACAGAGGTACATAGCTTCCTTGGATATGCAGGATAATATCGTAGATTTATGAATAATTTTTCACGAATTGTTGTGCCTTTGTATGCTTTAATAGGAAATGTTGAATTTAGATGGTCTGATAAATGTGACATTGATTTTACAGATTTGAAGAAACTAGTCTTGACTGCTCCAGTGTTGCGTGGACCCAATTGGGATCTGCCTTGTCGTATTTCTAGAGATGTGTCGAATACATCAATAGGAACTTCCCTCAGGAAAGAAGAGGACAAAAATCCATATGCTATTTACTATATCAACAAAAATTTTACTTCTGCTGAACTCAATTATACAGTAACAGAAAAGGAATTTTTAGCTGTCATTTATGCCATAAATAAATTTAGACATTATATAAAAGGCTACCAAATTTTTTCTGTACACTGATCACTCTGCCATTAGATATTTAGCCAATAAACAAAAAAATAATGGGCGGGTAACCCATTAGCTGTTACTTTTGAAAGATTCTGATATTACCATGAAAGACCATCCAGGAAAGGAAAAACCAGTCTCAGATTTTCTGTCACGGGTTCCTAAGAAAAATGATCCACCAGTTGTGGATGATCAGTTCCTAGATGAACATCTGTTTATTGTAGTAGTTAAAGTGACATGGTACGCAGACATTGGAAATTATCTGGTGGTAGGAAAACTTCCAAGGCACTTAACAGCAAAGGAGAGGAAGTCAATTATCCAACGCAACACCTGATTTTCTTGGATCGGTGGATACATTTTTCACACAAGATTTGATATGGAGATATGCAGATGCATTCGAGAAGATGAAATATATGACATCCTGAAGGCCTGTCATGACAAGTTTTGTGGCAAAAACTTCGCAGATCACAGAAATGGGCATAAAATACTATAGATGGGCTATTATTGGCCCACAATTTTAAAAGGTGCTAAGAAATATGTCCAGGCTGGTGATAGCTACTATAGGATGGGTCGTCCTCGTCAATCTGACAAAATTTCATTACAAGCACAATTGGTAATATAACTTTTCAAATTGTGGCCGTTAGATTTTTTTGGCCCATTTAATCTGCCATCAAACCAGAAGGCATACATCATGGTTGCTAAAAACTATGTAACAAAGTGGGTAGAAACAATATCTTTTCCAAGAGCTATAGAAGAAATTGTAATTGATTTTCTTTTTGAATTATTTGTGTGATATGGATTACCCAGGGAAATGATAACGGATGGAGGGGTGTAGTTTGTAGGACATAAGATTGCATCCACCATTAGGGGAATTTTGAGGTCTAAAATGGGCCTCCTAAGAAAAATGTACAACAAAAATAAACTTTATAAGAACTGATAGGATTCAATATGATGATGTCAACCATGGGGGATGATTCACCATTTTTTAAGTAAAAGGGTAAAAAGATCAAAAAAATAATAAAATAATAAAACTATTTTTTCAACTCGTATTTTCAACTTATCTCCCAAAGGTTTTACTCAAATTTCGAGTGGGATTACTCATTGGATGCAAAATTTAACTCCTCATCGAAGGATTACCCATGTTGCATACTTTTGATGGACCCTGCTACGCGAAAAATGAGAAATACATGAAAAAATGTGATTGCAATAATGTTTTCCCTATATTTCTCATTTTTCGTGTAGAAGTGTCCATCGAAAGTATGAAATATGGGTACTCCTTGGATGAGGAATTAAATTATACATCCAAAAAGTACCTCCAGTCGAAATGTGAGTAAAATCATTGGGAGTTAAGTTGAAAATACGAGTTGAAAAAGTAGTTTTTTCTTTTTTTCCCTCTAAAATTTGATGATGTCATTAAATCGTATTTTATGATTTCCACTATTATTTTATAATTTCCTTAGGAGGCCCATTTTAGACCTCAAAATTCCCCTAATGTCTGCGAAACCACCATATCACACATAGAGTCACTTCTCTGTATCACATGCAGGTGAATGGGTAGGTTGAAAGCACTAACAAGGTCATTGAGGCAATTTTGACCAAGACAATTTAGACACATCGATGGGACTGGGTTGCTAAAATACCAGAGGCCTTGTGGGATTATCACACAACTTGACGAAATACTACTGGATATTCCTTGTATCAACTTGTATTTTTCAAAGAACTTATTTTTCCTATCTAATTTGAAATAAACACTCTCAGAATAGCCCAGGAAGTGGGACTATACCTGATGGAGGCACAAACTAAACAACTTCAACAAATAAATGAACTAGATGAAGCTCGGCTACTTTCCCTACAACACACCGCAATTATTTAGTAGCAAAGGTCTAAGTGGCATGACAATCTTTAAAAAAAAATATGTTTCAGGAAGAAGACTGGGCACTCCTCTATGATTCCAGGTTCCAAGACTTTTGGGGTAAATTACAGACAAGGTGGCTTGGCTCATATGAAATTCAAGAGGTGCACAGTAATGACGCTCTAACTCTGACAACCATTGATGGTTCTGGCTCTTATTTTAGATGAATGGACATCAGGAACATCTTTATCATAAAACACTCACCAAAGATTCTTTTTTCCAATAGGTACGTGATGATCCCACTAAGAAAATTTTAGCCGTGGGGAGTAATGACCTGACAGCTTTACTTTCATGAAAATATGATTCTCTTCGATTGAAAATATGCTTATAATGATATGTCTTTCTTTTACCACTATTTTGTGTTACAAGCAGATGTTGTTCAAATTCTTTGAACAACTGTTGTTCATTTTCAATTGAACAGTTGCGTTCCTTTTCATGAGAATTTTTGATGTTCAATCAACTAAACAGTTTTTGTTCAGAAAAATCAACAACGTAGATTTATTTTTGTGTGTTTAATAATTTTTTCTCAATAGATTGAACAAATGTCATTCAATAAACTAAATAACTGTTGTTCAGAAAAATGAATAGTTGTGATTTATTTTTGTGCGTTTAATAATTGTTAAACAATTGTTGTTTAATCAACTAAACATCTTCTATTCAGGAAAAATGAACAGTTGTGATTTATTTCTATGTGTTTAATATTTTTTGTTCAATAGATTGAACAACTACTGTTCAATCAACTGAATAATTGCTGCTGAGAAAAATGAACCACGATTTCTTTTTGTGTGTTTAATAATTGTTGTTCAATAGATTGAACATATGATGTTCAATTAACTGAACAACTGTTGTTCAGAATAATGAACAACCATGATTTATTTTTATGTGTTTTATAATTATTGTTCAATAGATTGAACAACTGATGTTCAATCAACTGAACAGATGTTGTTCAGGAAAATGAAGAGCCGTGACTTCGTTTTTTGGTGTGTTTAATAATTGTTGTTCAATAGAATGAATACTTTTTTTTCAGTCAACGGAACAACTATTGTTCAGTAAAATGAACAATTGCGATCCTTTTTTTGGTTTTTTGACACCCTTTTTGATGAATTTCACATATCATTGCCGTTCGATAGAACGAACAGTTGTCATTCAATACATTGAACAGTTGTTGTTCAATACATTGAACAACTACTATTCAATTAAAAGAACAGTTGTTGTTCCGATGACTGCAACTCCCATTCAATATTAATCGAACAACCATATTTTCTCTGACAAGCTTTACTATGAAGATCATCTTTTTGGATTGGAAATTTGTACCCAATATAGAGGAAAAACAGTGATATTAAGAAAATTATTATTTTTAAACCTTTGATGGGCATCCTTATTCTAGAAACTAACATGGTTCACCTATATGATGACTTTCTAAATATCTTCTCTTTCGACATATCATAAAACGATTCATTATCTCAATACCATGTTGGTTTATTTTTCAAACTTTCAATTGATAATTCCCATTGGTATGATGATATAGGGATAATGGCATCACTTTTATTGGCATTCTTTTACTTCTCACACCATCCCTAACTCTTAAGGAGTTAATGAGCCTCCCTCCATTTATAATGTGTATATGAAATTGTAATGCAAACATTCTTAGAGAGGATAGGGGTCTCATCACGAGCCAACCTACCATGATCATAAGGATATAACAAGTGACATTCCCATCATGGTCACCACACTAGGGCAATGGCATTCTAGATAGTTAAATTGTCAGAAGGACAAGAAGTCTCATCACGAGTTGGCAGGATCACTTTTTTATATCCTGGTGAATGGCACAGTGATTATCTGGTCACCATGCCAACACAATGATCTCTTTATATAAATAAACAAGTCATCTAACTCCTAAATAGAGGATTCTAGCTCATTTTTGGGGTTAAAAAGCAACCTTGTCGAGGCTATGGATGTATGATGCAAGCAGTGGCTTTGCTTATGGTATTGGAGTTTTATGTTATATTTCCAATTACTCTATATCCCACTATTTCCTATCGATTCATCTCCAAATATGAATTTATCACTTGAATAGCGTTTATATCTATATTAACCGATATACATGGTAGACTATACTTTTATTTGAATTATATCAATAATGTCCGATCAATTGATATCAATAGTCATTATCATCAATCACCTGTCATGATTTCATCATATCTTTCCACTAAAGGGAAAATATTTTCTCATAATTGTTATTTCTCTGTTTTACTCCTTTTTGGGTCATTTCTTAACCACTTTTTGTAATTTTCATGGCTCTAACCATTTCTTACCATATGTATGCTTCTCTAACCATTTTTTTGTCGCAATTATGAATTCCCAACGTCCTTTCCTCTTTTCCCGTGCTCTATGGTCATGGACGACCTTTTCTAATTGGAGGGGGGAAGGTATGCATAATGGGACAACATGTGAAATAATTATTAAAATCCACCAAAACGTGTTGATTTGAAAAATAATATTATGGCCTTTATATCAAAACTAACAAACTTCAAAGCATTGTATGCAATTTAATGGTGTTGTTCCAAACTAAGAAAATAGTGAGAAGTGGATGCAGAAGTGCAAATTTGGCTCTTAAAGCACAACAATAATGTGCAGACAATCTATTTTTAGTGAACCTAGAGTACTTCACTTAACATACCAAGCTCGCACATTTCTTGAGCTCGCTGACTGGCTTCAATATTTCATCAAATTAAAAGTATTCCATATTGAAAGAGAACTTGATTTCCTGCAAAATCTATAGGGTGGACACGCAACTATAAGAGGTAGAAATATAACAGTGTCTGAATCAATCCTAGCCGAGGTCTCAAGACTTCCAGCAAAAGGCACAAAATGGACTGATAAGCATGTTTTGTTGCATGACACAGTCACAGTATTTCAAGACCCAGATGAACAATTGATTCGAAAAGGCAAAGGAATCCATCCTGCATCTCTAAGGGAACCATGGTGAGAATTGGAAACCATTGTTCAGAGGTATATCACTTGTGATGGGAATCAAGATGTGGTAAAACCACAACAACTTAAATTTTTAACCATACTTAAACATAAAATTATGGTTAACTTGTCATTCTTTTTTAATTCTTTATTGCATGATATTGCTAGTCAGGTTAGGAAGGCTAAAGATCCATATATCGTTATCAGACACCATGGCCTGATCAAGTTAATTATCATTCATGACTTAGCCCAACAACAATTGACATGGGACAAAGTTGTAAAAAATGCCCCACTAGAAGAAAATCCAGATGCATAGACAAGGATATATGATAGAAACATTGATAACATAGATACTGAACAACAAAGAATAGAAGTGACAATTCCAAAAAGAGCAAGAAAAAAGAAGACTCCTTCCTTGGCCTCTAGCCCAGTAACATGAAGACACTTTGTGAAGATAAGCTCACAACATACCCCAATTCTGACAGATGAGGTAGGGTCATCTCATACACCCCCTCTTTACAGGAATATGAGGAAGAAATGACACGAGTACTGGAGAATTTCGGTGCACTCTGTGAAGAGAGGGACCAATCTGGAATCTCTGAAGGAGAAAATATTGACGAGTCTGCCTCTGCTAGCAGTTCTGGCCATACCAAAATTTTTCCATCCACTGAAGAGATGCAAGATTTGCATGACCTGAGGGAACCAACTCCCTATGAAAATGAATACCCTGAGGAAGAAACTCACATAGAGGAAGATTCTGAACTCGAGAATCAATCAGGAGAAACTATCCCATTAGAACATTATCTTTATGTTGGTACAACCCCTCGTGTTCTTGAAAGAGATATTATCCCACTAGAGCATGACCTTGATATTGGTACAACCCCTCTTGTGCCTAAATGTGATATTGTCCCACTAGAGCATGACCTTGATATTGGTACAACTCCTCTTGAGCTTGAAAGAGATATTGTGCCCTCTCCAACTAAAAACCCCATGGAGGAGAAGAATTCAGACAAGGCTAGATCAAAGAAGCTGAGTACGAAGTATAGAAAATTGAAGAAAATAGTCAAACAATTAAGAGAATGGTTAAAGGAAGTAGACAAGGCCTAGAAGTTGAAAGTATAATTTGAAACTGTTGTAACCCAACCAGAGAAATGCTCCACTAAGGTTATGGAAACCCAAATAGAACCATGTCCCACAGAGCATATTGGCACTCAAACTGAAAAACCTTGTGTTTGTTCAATGGAGACCCAAACATACTTTCCTTTGGTTTCCATAGATGTTTCTATTCAAGAAAATTTCGAGGAGAAGGTCCAACCGATCACTGTATTTCCCAAGAAACAACTGAAACTATTGTGAAAAATTATTTGGTTCCAACACACAAAAATGAAACACAGAAAAAGGAAACACCTCACTATATTCCTCTAGGAAGAGAGGTTGTTATTATGAACCTATATAATTAATTGACATAGACTCAGTAGGTGTTGGATCAGTACAAGAAAGAAGCGGTGCCCTTACAAATACACCAAGAGTTGATGAAGAAATCCGATACACTCACTGCAATAGAATATGAAACTTTCGCCAGTCTCAGACATGAGTAGGAGAAAGTGAAGAAGGTGCAGACCCAACTTTAGAAAGACATGGAACAAACCAAAACCATTTGTTCTCTTTACTGTGATGTTTTATCTTGCTGGTCACCTACCACTAACTATGCATTATTATTATTGGAAATATATATATTCTTGAATATTAAAGCTATCAAGGCTGGAAAGCCAACTAAATTTAAAACCATTGCAGAATTCATCCAATGCTATCAGGAACAAAATGAGAAGGTAACACGCCTTCTATGTGAATTATACTCATATATTTTTTTCTTGGAGGATGAACAGGATAGTAATCGTAGCCCCTTAATTAGGGACATTCAATTTCAATCTTTCCTCTCTTTCACCTCTAATTAGATTAAATGGGCTAAGGCCTATAACATTTTCCAAAAGAGGAACATTTTTTGGATCTATGGGTAAGAGGAGAACCCAGGAAACACTTGCTTCTTTTCATTCAACATAGAAGATTCATGAAACATGAGGGAGTTGTCGCTAAATTAGGACCATTGCATAAAGATATTTTACATACAGGAAGGGAGTATTTACAATACATTATGGAAGAAGATTTGTTGGCAACAAGTCAAATATGGAAGATTTCCACTAATAATTTCAAAAACTGAGAGCCATTTGGTTACAAAAACTTTAAATTTGCTATTGCTCACCTAAACATGTACAACAATATAATCCTATGCATGGGTCCTACTCGGATAGGATGTCGCTACAGATGTCGTATTATATGGTATCCCCCCTAAAGGATATTACCATGACTATGATTTGTCAGAATTTCATGTGAACTAGGCCTTTGCAATAATCAAACATAAAAATGGTTTTAGGCTATATAAGGAAGAATTTTATCTTGCTTATTCTTTGACACAACTACACCTCAACCATCTTATTGCATGAGGACATGAAAAAAGGTAAGTAACGACCATGGAAAAGGTATGTTTTATCTTCATATTAGCTTGATTTATTATTTACTTTCATGTACATACCTTCATTTTTTGAATAAATCTAGAATAAAAGATTGTGAAATATGAAAAAGACCAATTATCAACAAATTGTGTGATTTTGACATGAAAAATAACTTTCTCTTATTTTTTTTGTGCAAGAATTTGAATGGAAAAACTGTTGTTCAAATGATGGGACAACAGTAGCTAAGAAAATGAATAAATACCATGTCCTACTCATATGGGCCAGTGGAAGACTAGGAGGATCGAGTCTATTTTATAATGCAATATGATTTTAAGTTGTGAAATCCTCAGGATTCCCTGATCCTAAGGATTCACTCTCATCCATTTGTTTTCCTTTAGATTGTATAAAGCCGATAGGTCGAATAGAACAAGACCTTTTTCTTGAAGCTATAATTTACATTTTCACATTATTATTGAAGACAGAGTAATTACATTGTGGTGATTATGTATCATTATTATTGGATTTAATGTGAAAAAAATGTTTCCTTTGTAATCGCATTCTGAGTATCTTTCGGCAGTGACTTCTAGAGAATTTGGGCTCAGTCATTTGGAGATGTACTGAATCTCTTGTGTCATATTCATTTATTTTCCTTTTCACAATTATTCATTTTTTCTATCTCATAGAATTACAGTTAATTCAACTGCTGTTAGTACAGATCTTTATGATTTTATTTTACTCTGAGATAACTTTCAAGTGTTGCTACTTTTATGCCTACGTGATTATTCCTTAATGAATTTATCATATTAGTTCAAGCATTGAAATTGAGTGATGTTTATTTTGAGTAATGTTATTGGAAATCTTGAGTGATCAATTATTGTTAGTTTCAGTTAAAAGTGTGAATAATAGATTGTTGTTCATTTCTATAATATCTCTTTCAATAGATAATTGTTAACTAATAATTCTTTGAGGGAAATTCTTGCAATTCATAAGTCAGATTAAATTTAACTACAAATTTGTTGAAGATAGATTAAGATTCATGGTTTGTAATTGCTTTAAGGTTGATTTTGAATTATTCTAGATTGAACTTCAAGAATTAGAAAAGTAGCTATTACAATGATTTAGAATCATTTATTCCTATATAGCTTCTGATTTCACTCTGCACACATAGTTCCAACACGCTTGAAAAAAATAGATTAATCCTTGGTTGATGATTAATGTAGGCATTAGGATTGATTTTTATAAGTCACCATTTTGCATGAACATTTTGGCGTTGTTGCGGGGGAGAGTGTTAAAGGTTGATTTTCTTTTTGAATTGGATTTTATTGCTGTGAAGGATTTGGGTATTGAAAACGAGAGGTAAGAACTCGTGTGCCACCAAGTAAAATGCTTGGTCAAAGCCCATTTTCCAGTATATTTATATAGAGGAGATAGAAATATATGTATTTTATGAATGAATAGGAAGAAAAAAGTAGAAAAATATGCAAATCCACCTCCGAAATCCACAAAACCCAAGGGGTTGGTGACCCTTGGAATATCAACCTTTATAGATGAAATCATAAGAAAATAAGAATCTCAGGCATCAGCGGGACCTCGGATCACATCCAAAAAAGGCTCTACTGAAATCCCTCGAGAAGTAGGCTCACCATCTGCAGCTCACATCGAGATCCATAACAAAACGAAGGGTCTGAATAGAGCTTTCAGGATACAGAAATTTTTCATTTTGACCCTTCACAAGAGGGAAATTCATGCAATCTGCAAGAAGGAGAGGGAAAAAATAGTGGTGTTGTAGGAGAGAATCTACAGTCATTAGGACCTAGATCTCCTAAGATATCAGTTGAAGAAAGATTACCTGATATCAGAGATCAAGGAAATGTTGTAAGACCCCTTCTAAATCTATCTATCAATCCTCCCCAAATCAATTTTCCAAACCAAGAGATTCCTAAAGGTTATTGGCACATATTTGATCAGATGACACAAAATCAACCCCAAGGACAAACATCGATGTTGGAATATCCCATAGTCAACCCATTTTCCAATGCTCCTATGAAAGCCATTCCTTTGCATATCATCCCCACTTTCCACAGTTAAACCTCAGAAGATCTTGATGCTTTCCTGGTCAAATTTGACGTTTTATGTAGGGGATATGATTATACCATCGATCACCAAAAGCTAAAATTTTTCCCTTCTACATTAAAGGGAGGAGCCTTACGATGGTTTATGGGGCTCGGTGGGGGAACTATTAACTATTGGGATCAAATGAAAAAATATTTTCTCACTAAATACCAAGATTACTATAGAACTAGAGACCTGAAAGATGAAATATTTAACATGACTGCAAAAAATAATGAAACTTTAGAAGAATATGTTGAGTGATTTCAATATAATTTACAAAGGTCCCCTTATTTTGCATTGTCTAAAAATGTTTTAAAAGTAACTATGATAAAAGGAATGAAGGATGAATGGATAGAAAAATTAAATCTAATGGGGAAGGGAGATATTTATCAAGAAATTATGATGACATTATTCAGCTGTGTATCAGGTGCTATCGAGACAGTACGTGCATCAGACTAACTGGACGAGATACTACTGCCAGAAATAACAAAGCTTCCAGTGGCAGCGTAACTCAGATGAAAATCGAAAATCTCTTAGAAGATTTCAAAACTGATATCTTGGGCACCCTCACAACATAGTTGGACATACTGCAAGCCAAACAGAAGAAAGCTATCGCAGAATAGAATTTAGTTGTTTTCTGCCTGCGATGCCGAAAGAAGCACAATTAAAGGGAATGCCCGCTGGGCATGGTCTAGACCTGCACCATCTGCACTAAGGACTGTTAGTATCCTATAAATCATAGGATCTCAAGGCGATTGGATATTTCATCTTTTTTGCAATTTCATATTGAAATTTTTTTCAATATTCAAAAATGATTTCCAAAAAAAAAAAATATGAAAAAAAAGAAAAAGAGGGTATAAAAATAGAGAAAAGAAAAAAGAGGAAAAAAGAAAGAAAACCCCCCAAAAAGAAGTAACACTAAAAGTGTTGCAAATTCAAATTCTTGTACTCATTAGATATGTATGTTCAATCATACAGTTTAACCATGATTGGACAATTTTCAATTTCTATTGATAGGTTAGAAAATAAAGATCTGCCAAACTGTTTAATCTTGGCATATCAGTAGACAGGTAGAGAATGAAATTGGCTCAACATTTTAAACTGAATCAACGGATGAAATAAGGATAGGTGTTAGGTTAGAGCTTTAAAATTAAAAAATGATTTAAAGGTTTGCTAGTTCAAATGCACCCTGGAAAAGGAAGAAAAAATGTTAGATGAATAGTTTGAGTAGGTAGAGATGTTGAGGAGGAAGAATGGAAGGAAAATATGAAATCTATCCTAGAAGGTACACCATCAAAATTTCATTTTTCTCATGGTGGAAGAAGAAGATAAAAATAGAGGGTGTTTACACTCAAAAGGTTGGAAAAAGGATTACGTTCTAAAGTTTGGGAACTAAAATTCCAAAATCATTTGGGCATACCTTATGTCTCAACTTTACTCTAAGTCCCAAAAAATATTATTATTCCCTTATTCCTAACATCGAAACATTCACATTTTCATTTTATCCTAAGTTCTATAATACCCCCCGAAATTAATTTATTCCCTGACCCCACCATCACTTCACACATCCCATCTGTGATAACTTTCCTTCACCTTGTCCATCATCTCTGGACATCGCTCCACATCCAACAGTATATAATATTTTTCGGCCCCCCCCCAGCCTCTGAACTTTAACCATGGGGGGGGGGGGTGAAATGGGCAGTATTTAAAACTTCCAAGACTGCAACGTGTCATTCTCGAAGTACTTAGCACCCCCCCTGATACCGTTCACCGCCATCACCCACTTCTGAAATCAGTTTCCACTGTTTATTAAAATCGTCGTGATTTTGACCGTTCAAGAGACCGTTGCGAATTCTGTTGCACCATGTCCACGACCGCATGTCCACTCCACCATATCACATCTATTCCCTCCAATAGCCCATTGCACCATAAATGGTTAGGCCGTTATCCAATTTGTTAGCCATCCATAATTTTGACATATTCAAAGATGGCTAAAACAGGTCTTTAGCCTTCGAGAAACAAATTTGAAGCAAATATGTGAGTTCTTGAAGTCTAATATGTTCAATATCCTTCATAAGACCCATATCATTGATGTCTTCAGTCAAAATCCTCAAAGAAGTCCTGCTATCTCAAAGAAGGATTGTTTTCAGATTCACTTTCCATCATTTTCCCTTTGAAAAATCCCTCATTTATCCATCATTTCATCAAAAATCTCCTTTAAACCTGATGAAATCCCATTATTCTGGTTTAAAACCCCTTTTATATCCTATCGAAACCTCCATAAACCCTTCAAAAACCTCCATTTTCAGCCTAAAACCTTCATTTTAGTATTTAGGCCTTAAGCACCTTTTGGCTTAAGCCCTAGCCCTTTTCCACCTTATGACCTAGTCGCTGTGACCGAGCACTAAGCCCATCGGCAATTAGGGCTTCTCTCTTCCCTATTTCCTCACTCCCAAACTCTTTTTCCGTCAATGGCCGATCCTTCGATTTAATCCCAACCGTTGATCTGCTCCCAGATCCGATGGCTCCTGTTGTTTCCTCATATACACCGCACATCGTTGTTCCCCCGACTTGTGAGGTCCCAATTCAATCTGGACTATTCATTCTTCTAGATCTGATGGCTTTCACACTTTCACCCTTTCCTAAGGTTTTGCGTCCCATTTCTTTTTCCTGTCTATGCGCTTTCCCGCTTTAATCTCCACTGTCGATCTAATCCAGATCGGACAGTTCTCGCTCCATCGGGTCTTCACTTTTTCCTCGACCCCTCATCCACCATTCTAAATCTCCACTTTGATCTGCACTGTCAATTCCTTAATATCTAACAGCCAGCGTTGTTCCATTGTTTCATTGTTTCGCCGCCCCATTTGTTAATTATGTCACATTTTGATTAATCTCGACCATTGATCGCCAACATCCAATGGTCCTCGTTCCATTGCATCACCAATTTTTCCCCAGATCGCCTTTTATCAAAGTCTTCCTACCGATTTATTTTGGACCATTGATCTGGTTCCCCTAGATCCAACGGTCGGCGCTGTCTCGCTATACCGCTGCTCCTCCACCCCACTCATTCATTTCTGCCATTCCCTGATGAGATCTCAACTATCAATCCTTCTGATCGGATGGTCAACGCTATTTTGCAGATCCTGCCCTCCGCCTGCACCGTTTGTCATTTGTGCGACCTAGCGAAGAGATCTAGGCCATTGATCTACCCGATCCAACGACTGTCGTTGCCCTGCCTTTTTTTTATTTCACTCTCGACCAATTCCACTCATTTTCATTCTTCCGAAAGATCTGGGTTGTTGATATTTTAGATCCAACAGTCAGCATTCATTTTCGCATTCATTTCATCCACAACCCTCCATCGTACAACTTCAACATGTTATGGATGGCTTTAAAGGGACACGCGTCATCCATCTAGTAGTATCATGTCCACCCTGTGCAAAACCACAAACCGCTCTGACCCCGCGTGAAAACCATCTCTGGTTTTATATGAAACCACCTATCATTATTTCACACCATAATTTGAATGAAACCCTAGTTCTGCCTCCCACCATGGTTTTTCCGCCTCCACTACATTCATTCTCCTCTACATTGCTCTTCCACCACCCCAAGCCTCAGAAGCAATTCAAACCCCCACGCAGGTTTTTTTTATTAGGTTTTATGGTTTTGCAGGTTTCAATGGAGCAAAATATATTAAATCCATGCCACAGCAAGTACATGATTGTAGAGTCAAGGGTGATGATCCTCGAAGGCCTGATCTAAAGCAAAAAGGGACCAACAGGGTTAAAATTCTAGGTCTAATCGATGTATCATGAACATCGGTTAAACAGTCAAAGCCCTCCAGCACACCAGCAAGCCACCTGTGCAGTCGACGGTGAAGACATAGATCAAAAGAATTAAATTTAAAAGGATTAAGCATAAAGTTGAAGATTAAAGGCTTAATCCACAGTTTAAAAGGATAAACACAGTAAAAAGCCAAAGATGATCCAAGAAGGCTTAATGAAGCTTTAAAGCACAAATCAAAGTTAATATCAGTGTTTGAAGTATGAAAGAGACAAATCAGACAAAGAAAGCCTCCAAAGGGCACATCAGCGAGGTTGATTACTTCTCAGCAACCCGTAAGGACACCTGTAGTCTACTTTACCTTTCAAAGACACCTTGACAGCCATCCTGATGACATAACCTCTTTAAAACTGTCAGAGCAGTTATTGCACAGTCATGGGAGGCCTCAAAACCAAAATATGACAGTTACCTATCTCAGAGGTCAAATAGAGTACTTTGGCCAGAAATATCCCATAAGAGACATACTTCGGAGTTATTACCAGCCTACCAAATCTGCCTCAAAGTCAAACAAAAACAACTAGAGTGGTTCACAAGTTAATATAGCATTCATTGGGCAGAATGGAGCATCCAATGCACATATATTCTATCTTAAATGATCATTAAGACCACTTCTTTCAGTTCTCCTCCTCATTCACCTATAAGTACTCATTGAAGATTCATTGTAAGGGGTTGGAAAATAGTTAATTGTCGAACTGTTATTGAGTAAGATTTGTTGAGTAGTTGTAATATAGTAGGCTGGGAAGAGAAGTATCAGACTGTAAATGCTATTGGACTCAAAGTATGTAACTGGACTTGGACATCAAATAGACAAGTAGATTCACTGGATCTTGGTGTATATTATTGGTGATTTTTTTCTTACTGTAATTTTTATTCTCCTTATGTTTCCATACTGTCAATTTTCTTTGATAAAGAACAGCGAATTTAGAGTAGGATTTACTGCAAAGTACCCTATTTCTACCTAATAAGCTTTATCTCTATGTTTTCTTCTAATTTTTGCTTTAGGAATGATTTCAATAGAGTATAACCAATCAAGGAATGTTGGTGAGCCCATGTCTTTCTGAGTAGAACTTGAGATGTTGTTCTTGAATGATCTTTTCACTGCATGCTAAGTAGAGTCCTAATAAAGGAATTTTATGGTTATCCTTGTCCCTTGTTTAGTCTTAAGTAGTTGTTTTGAAGATTTCCCTTAAGAGTATGCTGAAAGCAGGATAGGTTAAAATTCTTTACTTGATCTTAGGCTGCCCTTTGTTTACTTATATGTTTTCTCCTTTCTGAAAGTAGTCTGTTGGATTACTGGATTGTTGTCTTAGAAGTTGGCTTTAGTAGGATTATTGACCAAAGAAGTCTATGGTTTGCCCTGTCCTTTGCCTTGCTTTAAAATAGTCACTTTGAAAGGATTTTCCTTGTTTAGTGAAGTTAATAGATTCTTAATTGGTTATTAGATTTACTTCCTTCACATCACTTATTAATGTTTCATACCACAAACTCAAATTAAAGAGATCTTTTAATATAGATTAATTGCCCTATGGAAACCCTTGAATAGTTCTTGTGCAAGTAAACCCTTTTATGACTCCATAGCCCAATGGATTGACACATTTTCTTAACCTATCTTCCCATGCTGAAACATCCTTCTACTTATTCCCTCCTTCACACTTCACATGACCTTCTCAGTTAATGATCCCCAAGCAACAAACAAACAAATCCCTTGTGCTTCATAAATAGCCTAATATCATATCATAAGCCTTAAATTATATCATTGTAAACACATATAGAGAGATCCTTCTCAGAATCCAGGAGGGCTAGATCCTAGGATTCCAAAGATGTTGCCTTGTCATTTGGTATGCCAATCTGCTAAATCACAGGACCCCAACATAATGGTGACTCCACTGGGGACTTCTAATTAAATTGCATCTTAGACATACTTAAGAGCTTAGAAGACCCACAACATCCTTATATTGGTATTCCATTGCTGATGGTGGACAAAAACTCATCTTAAAACATTTGAAATCATCCACCTAGCGACTCCAGAACTCTCAATAGACCTAAAGACTCCACTGGGAAACCCATTCTATCATAACATCACTCATACTTAGTCAAGGAAACTTTGAGGATTAAGTTTTCTTTGTTAAAGACTAGTTTGCCTCTAAATATTTTCATATCTGGCTAAATTTTCTTTTCTGTCAGTCTAAAAATCAACATAGTGGCCACTACACATCCGAACATAGAAAAGACCAAACCACTCCACTGGTAGAAAGACTCTGGAAATTTTTCCAAAATGCAGTCAAGTTTCATAGCAGAGTTTCATTATGAAATATCAAGTGAACTGGCAGAACTTGAATGTGAGGACCCTCCAAAGTTTTTTCTCCTCATTTCAAGGACACAAAATAGGAACCTTGAGATAGTTGAAAGATATGAAACTGAAATTGAAATGTTGAATTCACAAGATCAGTCATACCAATTCAGGGACCCTAGAGCATTTTTGGAAAGTCTTCCTCCCCCAAAGCAAGAAGAAATTTCCCTGCCTTTTGATTTGCAGGGAAAGGATGATTGTGCTTTCAAGAGCCACACTGAAGATTTAGTGATCAAAGCTATCAAGGATGCAGATAGCCTACCAGTCATGGAAGGCCTAAAAGAAGAAAGTTTACATCATATTTTTATTGATCTAGTGGCAGAGTATATGGAGGCTCTGATTGGCTCAAGTTCCCAAGCATTGATCCTTTGCAACAGCCAAATACATCAGGAGTGGTCACCACTGGTGGTGGCCTTGGTTTTGAAGACCTACATTCAAAGTACCCTGTGGTTATCTCTGACAAGCGATCAGATTTTCTACCCTTTTTTGTTACTGCTTAACTAGATGCACTGGCACTATTGTATAATATAAAATAGTAGAGATTTCCAAGTTAGATTAGGGTAGGTAGGAATGCCAATAAAGCTCATCCTGTGAGCATTTAGTTAGTTTTTGTTTTTTTCTTTGAAAGAAAAATTGAAGAAATACAAAAACAATAGAAAAGAAAAAGAGGGCAGATTAGAAAAAGAAGAAAGGTACAACCCCATACCAAAAAAGAAAGAGAGTCTGAAAGTGTGCAAGCTTAAATGCCACTACCAAAAGAGAGCACTTATATTTTAGTCATACAGCCTAATCATGACTAGATAGATTTTAATTTACTGCTGATAGGTTAGTGAATTATATTAGCCAAACAATTTAATCTTGGCTTATCAATAGACTAGATTAGGATAGAAAAAGAGAATGGTTCAAATAAGCTCAAAACCTAAACCAAGAAAGCACAAAAATAATTGCACTAATCAGATCAAAACTTGAGCCAAAGATACAAATAAAACTGGTTCTAACATGCTGAAAACTTGAACCAGAAAAAGAAGAAGAAGACATCTCAAAGAGATCAAAATTAGAACAGAAAAAGAAGGGAAGGACTCTCATTTTTTCAGATCTTAAGCCTTCCAAGTTTTTTTTTATCTTTCTTCAAATAAAGGTCTATGTGTAGCTTGTTTTTATGCCATAGTCTTACAGCAAATCAGACAGTTTAATCTTGGTTTGTCTGTATTTAAATTTCTATTTTAGAATGTAGAGAATGCAGATCTATCAGACAGTATAATCCTGGCAGATAGTAGATTAGGTAGAGAATTTTTGAGTCCAACTGTTTAATCTGGACTCATGGAAGTTATAACGGTAGATTTAAATTAGTTTTCTTACTTTTAATAAAAGAAATAAAGTGTTGATGTCAAAGGGTTTGCAAGTCCAAGTGCACCCTGCTGAAGAAAAAATGTTAGGAAAGTAGGTTGTGTAGGTACTTTTTTGGGGAGAAATTGATTTGTTATGATGAAATGCTGATCATCTTTTTAAGCAGCATGATCAAAGAAGAAAAGGTTGTCAAAATGCAAAGCACACGTCTACATTCCAAATATAAATCTCTGAGGTTCTTGACACCTCCAAGGAGCTGCCATCCCCAAGTGGAGACACTGTTAGCCATCCATAATTTTGACATATTCAAAGATGGCTCAAACAGGTCTTTAGCCTTCAAGAAACAAATTTGAAGCAAATATGTGAGTTCTTGAAGTCTACTGTGCTCAATATCCTTCATAAGACCTATCTCATTGATGTCTTCACTCAAAATCCTCAAAGAATTCCTGCTGTCTCAAAGAAGTACTATTTTCAGAATCATTTTCCATCATTTTCCCTTTGAAAAATCCCTCATTTATCCCTCATTTCATCAAAAATCCCTTTTAAACCTGACGAAATCCCTTTACTCTGGTTTAAAACCCCTTTTATATCCTATCAGAACCTCCAAAAACCCTTCAAAAACCTCCATTTTCAGCATAAAACCTTCATTTTAGTAATTAGGCCTTAAGCACCTTTCGGCTTAAGCCCTAGCCCTTTTCTGTCTTATGACCTAGTTGCTGTGACTGAACGCTAAGCCCATAGGCAATCAGGGCTTCGCTCTTCCCTATTTCCTCACTCCCAAACTCTTTTTCCATCGATGGCCGATCCTCCGATTTAATCCCAACCATCGATCTGCTCCCAGATTTGACAGCTCCCACTATTTCCTCCTTTACCCCGCACATCGATGCTCCCTCGATTTGCGAGGTCCCAATTCAATTGGACTGCTCATTCTCCCAGATCCGATGGCTATCACACTTTTTCCCTTTCCTGAAGTTTCATGTCCCATTTCTTTTCCCCATCGATGCGCTTTCCCGCTTTAATCTCCACCGTCGATCTGATACAGATTGGATGGTTCTCGCTCCATCGGGTCTTCGCTTTTTCCCTAACCCCTCATCCACCATTCTAAATCTCCACTTTGATCTTGACCATCCATTCCTTAATATCTAACGGCTAGCACTATTCCATTGTTTCACTATTTCCTCGCCCCATTTGTTAATTATGTCACAGTCTAATAAATCCCGACCATTGATCACCAACATCTAATGGTCCTCATTCCATCGCATCACTAGTTTTTCCCATGATCACCTTTTATCAAAGTCTTCCTGGTAATGTATTTTGGACCATTGATCTAGCCCCCCCAGATCCAATGGTCGGCATTGTCTCTCTATACCATTGCTCCTCCACCCCACTCATTCATTTCTACCATTCGGCGATGAGATCTCAAATGTCGATCTTTCTGATCAGATGGTCAATGCTATTTCGCAGATCCTGCCCTCCACCTGCATTATTTATGATTTGTGCAACCTAGCAAAGAGATCTGGGCCGTTGATCTCCCCGATCCAATGGCTATCATTGCCTCGCCTTTTTTTCATTTCACTCTCAGCCAATTCCACTCATTTTCGTTCTTCTGAAAGATCTGGGCCATTGATCTTTTAGATCCAATGGTCAGCATTCATTTTCGCGTTCATTTCACCCACACCCCTCCATCATACAACTTCAATGTGAAATGGGCAGTTTTAAAGGGACACACGTCATCCATCCGGAAGTAACGCATCCACCCTACGCCAAACCACAAACCACTCTGACCCCACGTGAAAACCACCTCCTGTTTTCTGCGAAACCACCTGTCATTATTTCGCGCAATAATTCCAATTAAACCCTAGTTCTACCTCCTGCCATGGTTTTTCCACCTCCGCTGCATTCATCCTCCTCTACACTACTCTTCTACCACCCCGAGCCTCTGAAGCAATTCAAACCACCACACAGGTTTTATTTAATAGGTTTTATGGTTTTGTAGGTTTCAATGGCAGAAAATATATTAAACCCATCCCACAACAAGTATATGATTGCAGAGTCGAGGGTGACGATCCTCGAAGGCCTGATCTAAAGCAAAAAGGTACCAACAGGGTTAAAATTCCAGGTCTAATCGATGTATCATGAACATCGGTTAAATGGTCAAAATCCTCCAGTGCGCCAGTAAGCCACCTGTGCAGCCGACAGAGATCAGAAGAATTAAAGTTAAAAGGATTAAGCATAAAGTTGAAGATTAAAGGCTTAATCCACAGTTTAAAAGGATAAACACAGTATAAAGCCAAAGATGATTCGAGAAGGCTTAATGAAGCTTTAAAGCACAAATCAAAGTTAATATCAGTGTTTGAAGTATGAAAGAGACAAATCATCCAAAGAAAGCCTCCAAAGGGCACATCAGCGAGGCTGATTACTTATCAGCAACCCGTAAGGACACCTGTAGTCTACTTTACCTTTCAAAGACACCTTGATAGCCATCCTGATGACAAAACTTCTTTAAAAATGTCAGAGCGGTTATTGCACAGTCATGCGAGGCCTCGAAACCAAAATATGACAGTTACTTGTCTCAAAGGTCAAACAGAGTACTTCGGCCAGAAATACCCCATAAGAGACATACTTCAGAGTTATTAACAGCCTACCAGATCTGCCTCAAAGTCAAACAAAAGAAACTAGAGTGGTTCACAAGTTAATAGAACATTCATTGGGTAGAATGGAGCATCCGATGCACATCTATTCTATCTTAAATGATCATTAAGGCCACTTCTTTCACTTCTCCTCCTCATTCACCTATAAGTACTCATTGAAGATTCATTGTAAAGGATTGGAAAATTGTTAATTGTCGAACTATTATTTAGTAAGAGTTGTTGAGTAGTTGTAATATAGTAGGCTGGGAAGAGAAGTATCAGACTGTAAAAGCTATTGGACTCAAAGTATGCAACTGGTCTTGGACATCAAATAGACAAGCAGATTCACTGGATCTTGGTCTATATTATTGGTGATGTTTTTCTTACTGTAATTGTTATTCTCCTTATGTTTCCATACTGTGCGTTTTCTCTGATAAAGAACAATGAATTTAGAGTAGGATTTACCACAAAGTACCCTATTTCTAACTGATAAGCTTTATCTCTATGCTTTCTTCTAATTTGTAATGTTCCCAATTTTAGCCTCAAGCTAAAATGGAACATTATAGTGGAATATTTTATTTTTGCTTAATAAAATGGGTAAGGAGACCCCTTAACCCCTTGGTGATAGAGAAATAACACTCCTTATGAGGAAGGAGGATAAATAAGTAGCTGAAATAAACACCTAATGGTGTGAACATGATGAGGATCACCTTGAGTTGGCCATCTTTGACCAAGTCAAGAGTGCTGCCATAGAGGGATGGCTTGCCTTAGAAGACAATGCAGTTTTTGGAGGGAAAGCATTCAAAAGTGAATGGAAACCCTAATTGTGGGACCTATGGTGAGAGAGAGTTCATTTACTTTATAAGAGAGAAGATAACAGCTTATTTAGTTATGTTTTGATTCAGGAATTTCGTAGGGCTTGCAAAAGCTTGCACATATGGGTTGTTTAGCAGGATTGCAGAGCTCTTGAGCTCTGGGGGTGTTCCCAGTTGGGAATCGCCACCTCTTCCATGAAGTAGCTCTTGGAAGAGCATTGCGCTACATTTTCCTCTTTCCAAAATTTGGGCCGAGCTCACTCTTGTAGTTGTAGCGTTGGTTCTGTAGCAGAACAATGTTGTGTTGCTGGGGCAGTAGCAGAGGAACTCTTAGAGCCTTTATTGGCTTGCTTTTCAGTGGAGGGGATGATCTTTCCTTTGGAGGAGCAGTAGAGAAGACTCTTGGGCTGCATTTCATACCAGTGGCATCAGGCCACACTCTCACCATCTCTCACAGCGCAGTCCATGAGAGAAAATGCGTTATTTCATGGGGGCAGTGTTGAGGGAGATTCTTGTGCTCATCATGAGTGCTTTTGAGTAAAGGGGATCAGCCCCTTTTCCTCTGAAGGAATTATCAGAGGAGGGCATCATCATTTCAGATCAGCCATAGCCTCATATTTATTTTGTTTCAGTTGCAGTAACAATTTGTTTGTCACTATTGTATTTTATCCGACATTTCTAGCAATATCCCTGAGATTGGCTAGAAATCCCATATTGAGCCCATTTTTCCTCTCTTGGGCCATTTTTTTGTATCTTTCAGCCACATTTCCATTCTATACATGTTCAATAGCTACTTCACTCTTAGATACTATGCAGTTATGGTTTTTCGGCATTATGTGTAGTTGCAGCAACTCTGGCATTTCATTGTATATTCATTGGAGTATGGTTCTAGAGGTTTGAGAGGCTTGTCCCCTCAATTATTTCTTGTATATTAATGCTGAAATCATAATATAATGTTGGCTATACCATTTCCCTCTTTTTATATAGAATTGCATATTTTCAGATTCATGTTTACATATTTTTGTAGCTCTCTCTTTGAGCTATTTTATGATGTACCTAGGTTGGGGAGATCTACTTAACCCACCTAGATCTATTTGTTTCAGCTCTCTTTCTGAATTTAGACTCCATATTATATGTATAAGAGGATACCAACACTACACAGCGTTTTATTTGCAATTATTTCCTTATACAACATTCCCATGGGAGGCATTGTAGAAATTCCTTAAAGGGAAATATTAGCTTTTGACAAGTTCTATTGGCAGAGTCTGCTAGTGGGCTAGGTAGCCTCTGGATCTCATCCTTCCTTGTGAAGGTGACACATCCAGTAAATTCCCCTACAGTCAATATCTGAAATAGTTCAGCGTTTATTGTTAATACTCTTGGAGTTGGAATATTGGAATATCTTAAGATATTCCCAATTGAGCAGCAAGTTCCAGATTTGGAAAATTATAGTGGTATTAGAGTATGATCTTGGCTCACCCTATGCTCAAGATCTAATGCTATCAGAAAGAGGAGCTTCTCTGCAAGGAGAGGAGATTTACAAAGGATACAAGGAAAGAGGAATGATGGAAGAGGAGGTTTCCCTTCTTCTTTTCCAGACCATTGAGGACATCATTGAAAATCTTGATGAAAGGGAACAGTGGGAAGATTTTCTGAAAAGAGTTGTGGATGGAACAAACCCTAGTTTTTTCATGATGGGTGTGAGCATTCAGCCACATATGCAGATCCATAGTGCAGTCCTTTGTCCATGTGCAAGGGGGATGGAGGAAGGAGATGAGGCCATTGGAGGAGCAGTGCTGCAACTCAAAGGTATGGCTTATGTTTGTTGGTTTGAAAGTCCCATTTCACATTGCCATGCAAATGTGAAAACACATGAAGCATTCACTAAGGGTTTGATGGAAGAACTTGGTGAAACTCATTGTCACATAAACATAAACCCTTTGCATGCACTAGAAGGAACCAACAGTGTTGTCACACTGGGAGGACATCCATCACCACATGGAGGTGAGAAGGGAGCTATTAATCCCACTAGAGGAGCCCTTGTATATTTGTAGGCAGTTCCAAATATTTTTACATGTGGGAACCAAGGCACAATTCCGGAGCCCTATGTAGCATTTTCTAGGGATTGTGAGATGGAGGGGGAAGAGAAGGATCAACATGGAGGGATGATGGGAATTCACCCATATCCATTTCAGAAACTTTCTACACAAGGGAAAGAGGCTACACTGCACAGAGGAGAGAGGGAGAAATTAGTCCACTCATACTTGCAGACTATTTCAGAGTTGATGTCTCACTTTATGGGGGCATTCCCCTTAGGAGGCCGCTTGATTTAGAGTTGATGAGAGGTATCATGCCATTTGGTTCACCACTCATGGATTTTTGAGCGGTGGAAACACTAGAGGGATCCAACACAGTGCAGAGGGTTTGGGGTAAACTCAAGGATGAGAGATATACTCTCTCATTTTCAGTATCACCCATCTTCATCAGTCTTACTGCGCTGATAGAGTTTGCTGCATGGTTGGAGGATAGCATCTTCATGATGGAGGATGGATGCTCCAAGGATTTGGATGAACATAGGATTCTTCCTTTGAGGAAGGACCCTTTCATGCATTGGAGTAGATGGAGGCCACTCATGCTTACATTTGCCAGGGTCGGGAGATTCTTTGGAGGTGATAGTCTCTCATGGGAGGCTCATTTTCAAAGGTCCTTATTTCTATTTGAGCATGAGCAACTACATGATGGGCATCGCAGCAATTTGGAGTATGAATTTGGCATGGGGGATGTCAAATTAGCGGGAAGCAGCGTGAGGGGAGCACCATGTTGCAGAACAACAACGCTATCTATGAGGAGGATAGATCAGGGATTCCTAGCTATGCACTTGGATGTATACTTTGATTGGCTAGAGGAGTTCACTTGGGAGGGAATTCATCATGGCATCTATCAGCATAGGGAGAGATGCATAGCCCACTTGATTATGGTGGAGAAAACCTCACAGCCACTTCCCTACTCATTGGAGGTAGAGGGAAATTCTCAGTTAGGCCATTTTAGCTCAAGAGTTCAAATACAAATTGGAGAAGGTATAATCTCACATTTTTTATTGTAATTTCCTTCCTTGTTGAGAAACATGATGAGTCAAGAAGGGTTGTTCCTTCTTGCATAATGTACAAGGATGTATTTGTAGAATTTTGTCGCAGAAGAGTGGGCCATTATTATGGTGGTTTGTGGAGGGAGCCACATGCTCCTTGGTGTGCACCATTGGCACCAATTTATATTTTCATGTTCCTATCTACTGAGATGTGTGTGGCAGAAAAAAAGTGGCTGGGAAAGCACTTGTTATGTATATTTTTGATGTAGGAAATAGGCACACTGCGTTGGTCCCATGAGAGGAGTAGTGATCCACTCTCTAGTTGTCTTGTGACAACTTGTTTTCATTGTATTATGCCACCTTGTATTTTTGATGCTTATTTATTCATAGGAAGCACTATTTGGAGAGTGATTTATATGTTGGGATAGCCCAATGGGAGCACTATTCTCCCCATTACACATGTTCTATATTGTAGGAGATACCATGGGCAAACCATGATTGCCATCTTATTACTTTTCTCTTCTTGTGGGGAAAACCACTTGGAGAATTTGAAGAGGCATTTCATGGCTAAATATTTTGATGGGGTAGCTTGGGCCACTCTTGGAGGCCATAACATTTCTGCCCAAGGACATAGGCAGCCCCATATGCACCACATAGGGAGAGAAGAGCTTAGTGGTATGAAGCAACAAAACTTTCCATTCAGCCCCATTACATTGCACAGAACCGGTGGCAAGATTTCCATTTGGATGATAGCATGGATGAGGGGATCATCAGTAGGATTTTATTTTCCCATGCATGTCATCACTCCCACCCTGAGAAGGCCATGACACAGCAAGGAGATTTACACTTACACCTTCTATCTTTCCATAAGGTGCACCATTCCGGTTTGCATACTTGGGAGGAGGCATTGGAGGATAGCTTTGTTACAACATATCTTGAGCAGTGGTAGAGATCATTGATGAGGAGGCCAAAATAGAAGAAGGGGGAGAAATTTTTGTTCTCTCTATACAGTTGCTTGGGGACAAGCAGCATGTGGAAGGGGAGGACTACAATGTTCACAATTTTAGCCTCAAGCTAAAATGGAACATTATAGTGGCATATTTTATTTTTGCTTAATAAAATGGGTAAGGAGACCCCTTAACCCCTTGGTGATAGAGAAATAACACTCCTTATGAGGAACGAGGATAAGTAAGTAGCTGAAATAAACACCTAATGGTGTGAACATGATGCGTATCACCTTGAGTTGGCCATCTTTGACCAAGGCAATAGCGCTGCCTTAGAGGGATGGCTTGCCTTAGAAGACAACGCAGTTTTTGGAGGGAAAGATTTCAAAAGTGAATAGAAACCCTAATTGTGGGACCTATGGTGAGAGAGAGTTCATTTGATTTATAAGAGAGAAGATAGAAGCTCATTCGGTTATGTTTTGATTCAGGAATTTCGTAGGGCTTTCAAAAGCTTGCACATTCAGGCTGTTTAGCAGGATTGTAGAGCTCTTGAGCTCTAGGGGTGTTCCCGCTCAGGAATCCCCACCTCTTCCATGGAGTAGCTTTTATAAGAGCATTGTGCTACATTTTCCTCATTTTGGCATTTGGGCTGAGCTCACTCCTTCAGTTGCAGCGTTGGTTCTGTAGCAGAACAGTGTTGTTTTGCTGGGGCAGCAGCAAAGGAACTCTTAGAGCCTTTCTTGGCTTGCTTTTCAGTGGAGGGGATGATATTTGCTTTGGAGGAGTAGTAGAGAAGACTCTTGGGCTTCATTTCAGATCAGTGGCATCGGGCCACACTCTCACCATCTCTCACAGCGCAGTCCGTAAGAGAAAATGGGTTATTTCATGGGGGCAGTGTTGAGGGAGATTATTGTGCTCATCATGAGGAGTGATTTTGAGTAAAGGGGATCAACCCCTTTTCGTTTGAAGGCATTATCAAAGGAAGTCATCATCATTTCAAATCAGCCATAGCCTCATATTCATTTTTTTTCAGTTGCAATGACAATTTCTTTGTCACTATTGTATTTTATCCGACATTTCTAGCAATCTCCCTTAGACTGGCTAGAAAACCCATATTGAGCCCCTTTTTCCTCTCTTGGGCCATTTTATTGTATATTTCAGCCACATTTCCATTTTATACATGTTCAGCAGCTGCTTCACTCCTAGAGACTGTGTAATTATTGTTTTTCAGAATTCTGTGTAGTTGCAGCAACTCTGACATTTCATTGTATACTCATTGGAGTATGGTTCTAGAGGTTTGAGAGGCTTGTCCCCTCAATTATTTCTTGTATATTAATGCTTAAATCATAATATAATTTTGGATGTACCATATATTCAGAATTGCAGAGTTTCAGATTCATGTTTACATATTGTTGTAGCTCTCTCTTTGAGCTATTTTATGATGTACCTACGTTGGGGAGATCTGCTTAACCCACCTAGATCTATTTGTTTCTGCTCTCTTTCTGCATTTAGACTCCATATTATATGTATAATATGATACCAGCACTACACAGCGTTTTATTTGCAAGTATTTCCTTATACAGTGTTCCCATGGGAGGCATTACAGAAATTCCTTGAAGGGAAATATTAGCCTTTGAGAAGTTCTATTGGCAGAGTCTGCTAGTGGGCCAGGTAGCCTCTAGATCTCATCCTTCCTTGTGAAGGTGACACATCCAGTAAATTCCCCTACATTCAATCTCTGAAATAGTTCAGTTTTGATTGTTAAATACTCTTGGAGTTGGAATATTGGAATATCTTAAGATATTCCCGATTGAGCAGCAAGTTCCAGATTTGGAACATTGCATAATTGTTGCTTTGGGAATGATTTGAATAGAATAAAACCATTCAAGGAATGTTTTTGAGCCCATGTATTGCTGAGTAGAACTTGAGATGTTGTTCTTGAATGATCTTTTCACTGCATGCTAAGTAGAGTCCTAATCAAGGAAGTTTATCGTTAGCCCTGTCCCTTGTTTAGTCTTAAACAACTGTTTTGAAGATTTCCCTTAAGAGTATGTTGAAATCAGGATAGGTTAAAATTCCTTACTTGATCTTAGGCTTCCCTTTGTTTACTTATATGTTTTCTCCTTTCTGAAAGTAGTCTGTTGGATTACTGGATTGTTGTCTTAGAAGTTGGCTTTAGTAGGAGTATTGACCAAAGAAGTCTATGGTTTGCCCTATCCTTTTCCTTTCTTTAAAATAGTCACTTTGAAAGGATTTTCCTTGTTTAGTGAAGTTAATAGATTCTTAATTGGTTATTAGCTTTACTTCATTCACATCACTTCTTAATGTTTCATACCACAAACTCAACTTAAAGAGATCTTTTAATATAGATGACTTGCCCTATGGAAACCCTTGAATAGTTTTTGTCAATGTAAACCCTTCAATGACTCCATATCCCAATGTATTGACACATTTTCTTTACCTATCTTCACATGCTGAAACATCCTTCTACTTATTCCCTCCTTCACACTTCACATAACCTTCTCAGTTAATGATCCCTAAGCAACAAACAAACAAATCCCTTGTGCTTCATAACTAGCCTAATATCATATGATAAGACTTAAAGTATATAATTGTAAACACATATAGAGAGATCCCTCTCAGAATCCAAGAGGGCTAGATCCTAGGATTCGAAAGTGGTTCTGATGTTGCCTTGTCATTTGGTATGCCAATCTACCAAATCACAGGACCCCAACATAATGGCGACTCCACTGGGGATTTCTGAGTAAATTGCATCTTAGACATCCTTAAGAGCTTAGAAGACCCACAACATCCTTAGATTGGTATTCAATTGCTGATGGTCGATAACAACTTATCTTAAAACATTTGAAATCATCCACCTGGCGACTCCACAACTCTCAATAGACCCAAAGACTCTACTGGGAAACCCATTCTATCATAACATTGCTCATACTCAGTCAAGGAAACTTTGAGGATTAAGTTTTCTTTGTTAAAGACTAGTTTGCCTCTAAATATTTTCATATCTGGCTAACTTTTCTTTTCTGTCAATCTAAAAATCAACATAGTGGCCACTACACATCCCAACATAGCAAAGACCAAATCACTCCACTGGTAGAAAGACTCTGAACAATTTTCCAAAATGCACTCAAGTTTCATAGCAGATTTTCATTATGAAATATCAAGTGAACTGGCAAAACTTGAATGTGAGGACCTTCCAAAGGTTTTTCTCCTCATTTCAAGGACACAAAATAGGAACCCTGAGATCCTGAAATTTTTTATAAAATTGGTAGTTGAAAGATATGAAACTGAAATCGAAATGTTGAATTCACAACATCAGTCATACCAATTTAAGGACCCCAAAGCATTTTTGGAAAGTCTCCCTCCCCCAAAGAAAGAAGAAATTTCACTGCCTTTTGATGTGCAGGGAAAGGATGATTGTGCTTTTAAGAGCCACACTGAAGATGCAGCGATCAAAGTTGTCAAGGATGCAGATAGCCTACCAATCATGGAAGGCCTAAAAGAAGAAAGTTCACATCATGTTTTTATTGATCCTATGGCAGAGTATATGGAGGCTCTTATTGGCTCAAGTTCCCAAGCATTGATCCTTTGCAAGAGCCAAATACATCAGGAGTGGTCACCACTGGTGGTGGCCTTGGTTTTGAAGACCCACATTCAAAGTACCCTATGGTTATCTCTGACAAGCGGTCAGATTTTCTACCCTTTTTTGTTACTGCTTAATTAGCTGCACTAGCACTATTGTATCATATAAAATAGTAGATATTTCCAAGTTATATTAGGGTAGGTAAGAATGTCAATAATGCTCAACCTTTGAGAATTTAGTTAGTTTTTTGTTTCTTTCTTTGAAAAAAAAATTGAAAAAATACAAAAACAATAGAAAAGAAAAAGAGGGAAAATTAGAAAAAGAAGAAAGTTATAGTCCCATACCAAAAAAGAAAGAGAGTCTGAAAGTGTGCAAGCTTAAATGCCACTACCAAAATAGAGAACTACTATTTTAGTCATACAACCTAATCATGACTAGATAGATTTCAATTTACTGCTGATAGGTTAGTGAATTAGATTAGCCAAACAATTTAATCTCTGCTTATTAGTAGACTACATTAGGATATAAAAAGAGAATGGTTCAAATAAGCTCAAAACCTGAACCAAGAAAGGAAAAAAATAATGGCTCTAATCAGATCAAAACTTGAGCCAAAGATACAAATAAGACTGGTTCTAGCATGCTGAAAACTTGAACCAGAAAAAGAAAAAGAAGACAACTCAAAGAGATCAAAATTAGAACTGAAAAAGAAGGGAAGGACTCTCATTGTTTTGAGATCTTAAGCCTTCCAAGTTTTGTTTTACCTTTCTGCAAATAAAGTTCTATGTGCAGCTTGTTTTAATGCCATAGTCTTACAGAAAATCAGACAGTTTAATCCTGGTTTGTCTGTACTTAAATTTCTGTTTTAAAATGTAGAGAATGCAGATCTATCAGACATTTTAATCCTGGCAGATAGTACATTAGGTAGAGAATTTTTGAGTCCAACTATTTAATCTGGACTCATGGAAGTTATAAGGGTAGATTTAGATTAGTTTTCTTGCTTTCAATAAAATAAATAAAATTTTGATGTCAAAGGGTTTTCAATTCCAAGTGCACCGTGCGGAAGAAAAAATGTTAGGAAAGTAGGCTATGTAGGTAGTTGTTTGGGGAGAAATTGATTTTTTATGATGAAATGTTGATCATATTTTCAAGCAGCATGATCAAAGAAGAAAAGGTTTTCAAAATGCAAAGCACAGGTCTACATTCCAGAGATATATCTCTGAGGTTCTTGACACCTCTAAGGAGCTGCCATCCCTAAGTGAAGCCACTGTTAGCCATCCATAATTTTGACATATTCAAAGATGGCTAAAACAGGTCTTCAGCCTTCAAGAAACAAATTTGAAGCACATATGTGAGTTCTTGAAGTCTACTGTGTTCAATATCCTTCATAAGACCCATCTCATTGATGTCTTCTCTCAAAATCCTTAAAGAAGTCCTGCTGTCTCAAAGAAGGACTATTTTCAGACTCATTTTCCATCATTTTCCCTTTGAAACATTCCTCATTTCTCCCTCATTTCATCAAAAATCCCCTTTAAACCCGATGAAATCCCTTTATTCTTGTTTAAAACCCCTTTTCTATCCTATCAAAACCTCCAAAAACCCTTCAAAAACCTCCATTTTCAGCCTAAAACCTTCATTTTAGTATTTAGGCCTTAAGCACCTTTCGACTTAAGCCCTAGACCTTTTCTGTCTTATGACCCAGTCACTGTGATCGAGTGCTAAGCCCATCGGCAATTGAGGCTTTGCTCTTCCCTATTTCCTCACTCCCAAACTCTTTTTCCGTTGATGGCCGATCCTCCGATTTAATCCCAACCGTCGATCTGCTCTTAGATCTGAAGGCTCCCGTTGTTTCCTCGTTTACCTCACACATCGCTGTTCCCCTGATTTGCGAGGTCCCAATTCAATCTGGACTGTTCATTCTCCCAGATCCGACAACTATCACACTTTTTCCCTTTCCTAAAGTTTCACGTCCCATTTCTTTTCCTCGTCGATGCGCTTTCCTGTTTTAATCTCCATTATGGATGTAATCCGGATCGAACGGTTCTCGCTCCATCGGGTCTTTGATTTTTTCCCGACCCCTCATCCACCATTCTAAATCTCCACTTTGATCTAGACCGTCCATTCCTTAAGATCTAATGGCCAGCACTGTTCCATTGTTTCACTGTTTCCCTGCCCCATTTGTTAGTTATGTCACAATCCGATAAATCCCGACCATTGATCACCAACATCCTACGGTCCTCGTTCCATCGCATCACCAGTTTTCCCCCCAATCGCATTGTATAAAAGTCTTCCTGCCAATGTATTTTGGACCGTTGATCTAGCTCCCCCAGATCCAACGGTCAGTGCTGTCTCGCTATACCGCTGCTCCTCCACCCCACTCATTCATTTCTGCCATTCCCCGATGAGATCTCAACCATCGATCCTTCTGATCGGACGGTTGTTACACCATTTTTTGGTCATCTAACCTATTATCATTAGATGGACCCAAGTACACCATGTAAGACCAATTTTACCCTAAGTAAAATTGCTTTCACTATGTAAAATAACTTAATAAAACACATTTATTAGGTTGTTTATGGTCTAAACAGGAAACCCCAAAAGGAAATATTAAACAAACCTATATTTGTTTGATTTTCCTCAAGGAATAATTAATTAAACAATAAATTAATTATTATTCCTGGTCATGTTTAACCCAAAACAAAGAAATTAATTAGATAAATCTTTATTTATCTTATTATTTTCTAGGAATAATTTAATTCCTTGTTAAATATGACTAAATCACCCATAAATAATTAAATAAATCAATATTTATTTGATTATCCTTCAACCACTTCCTTAAAATGATAAATAAATCATTTATTTATTTATTATTCACAAATAAAGGGATTTGACCCAAGTCAAATACTTTTCCCTCCAACAAATATAATAAAATATTCCATAAAAGGTGGATCTAGATTTGGTTAATGTTATTTTAATCATGCACCAAGATCTAGAATGACCCAATATTTTGTTATAAATAGGAGGGCTTTTCCTACCATTCTTCACCTTTTGTTGCCTATTAGATCACTCTGGATCTAAACTCTTGGTCTGACTTTGAGCCATTATCATTGTCATATTTTCCATTATTTGCCGTGTGAGCTCCCTTTGAGTTCTATCTTTGTCTGGGTTTTCTACACCAACAGGAGAGAGAAATGCTAGATCTGAAGTGCTGAGGACTTCCAAGAACCCATCCCATTGAGGAGAATTGGAAACATCTTCTTGTTTTCCTCCCAGGTGCCCTTAATACAAAAAATTCTTTCAAAAATTATTCTTGTCTTGTCTATTGGATATATGGAGCAAAACCTTCTTTTTACTGCTTAATGTCTTTCCATGCATAGATTTGGTTTTCTGCAGCTCTTTTCTTGTTCAACTAACTGCAGATTTGAAGATATTGGCAGCCATATTTGATGTTAGGGCTATTAGTGATGCGTAGCTAAAGTGGTCCTTTTTCGTACACTTCGACAAAGGATTCATACTAACAACGGTCAATGCTATTTTGTAGATCCTTCCCCCCGCCCACACCATTTGTCGTTTGTGTGACCTAGCGAAGAGATATGGGCTGTTGATCTACCTGATCCAACGACTGTCGTTGCCCCACCTTTTTTTCATTTAACTGTCGACCAATTCCACTCATTTTCATTCTTCCGAAAGATCTAGGCCATTGATCTTTTATATCCAATGGTCAGCATTCATTTTCATGTTCATTTCACCCACACCCCTCCATCATACATCTTCAACGTGAAATGGGTGGTTTAAAAGGGACACGCGTCATCCATCTGGCAGTATCGCTTCCACCCTGCGCAAAACCACAAACTGCTCTAACCCTGTGCGAAAACTGCCTCCGGTTTTCTGCGAAACCACCTATCATTATTTCATGCCATAATTCGAATTAAACCCTGGTTCTGCCTCCTGCCATGGTTTTTCTGCCTCCGATGCATTCATCCTCCTCTATACTGCTCTTCCTCCACCCCAAGCCTCTGAAGCAATTCAAACCCCCGTGCAGGTTTTATTTAATAGGTTTAATGGTTTTGCAGGTTTTAATGGTGGAAAATATATTAAAGCCATCCCACAGCAAGTATATGATTGTAGAGTCGAGAGTGACGATCCTTGAAGGCCCGATCTAAAGCAAAAAGGGATCAACAGGGTTAAAATTTGAGGTCTAATCGATGTATCATGAACATCAGTTAAACAGTGAAAACCCTCCAGCGCGCCAGCAAGCCACCTGTGCAGCCGACGGTGAAGACAGAGATCAGAAGAATTAAAGTTTAAAGGATTAAGCATAAAGTTGAATATTAAAGGCTTAATCCACAGTTTAAAAGGATAAACATAATATAAAGCCAAAGATGATCCGAGAAGGCTTAATGAAGCTTTAAAGCACAAATCAAAGTTAATATCAGTGTTTGAAGTATGAAAGAGACAAATAAACGAAAGAAAGCCTCCAAAGGGCACATCAGTGAGGCTGATTACTTCTCAGCAACCCATAAGGACACCTGTAGTCTACTTTACCTTTCAAAGACACCTTGACAGCCATCCTGATGACAAAACCTCTTTAAAATTGTGAATAAAATATTTCGGTGAAAATCTGATCAAGTAACGCCTTTAAATAGAAAGTAAACTCCCACAAGCCGTTTGTAAAATAATGGCTAGTTTGACTCAAATAATAATAGTTAATTTATTTTATTTTATTTATTTTAAAAGAGTAAATCAAATGATTAAAGTTTATAATTTGAATTTTATATATTTATATTTATTTTAATAAAAATATAATAATTATTAATTTAATATATTTTTAAGAATAAAATAAATGTTTAATATTTATATGTTATTTAGGAGAATAATTGTTTATTTATTTTTATTATTATCAAATAAATTAAATGTTAAGAATAATTAAATAATAATTTTTATAGTTTTACGTTATATATTTATTTTATTTTTAATAATTAAATGCTATGTGATTCCAAAACTCATCAAACAGTTAACTTTTTGATTAAAAAAGATAATAATAAAATAAAATAGAATAAAATAAATAAACAAATAAATTAATTAAATACAATAAAATAAAATAAAATAAATAAATAGGAATAAAATAAAATAAAGATAACATTAAAAATAAAATAAAATAGATAAAAAAAAATTATTAAAGATTTTTAGGAATGAAGGGCAGGAATCCAGCATCTGCTAATCATCCACCCATCATCTCTGTTGAGGTTAACCGACCTCTTTTCGATTTCCAGGGCTTCTCTCAACTTGCGGTGGTAGAAATGGTCAATCCTCGCAATAAGCTCAGCATCCTCAATGCAAATGTGATGATTTGTTTTCTCAGCATGCTCTGCTATCGCAGAGGAGCGTGATCTGTTATGCTTCAGGTCAGCGACATGTTCAAGAATTCTTTGACTAATCGATCTACTATTTTCACCAATGTAAGGGGTCCCATAGGAACACAGAATCAAGTAAACACCCTTACCATCCTTCGGGAAAATCGGGTCCTTAACCAATCTAAGTGAACTCTGAATGGTTCGGGAGGGCTTAAAGGTTGAGGAAACATTATGTTTCTTTAGAATCCTGGCGATTATATCCTTAGTACCTTGGATAAATGGAAGGTGAACTCTAGATAACCAATCACAGGGATCTTTATTACCCTTGGGACCTTTTTCCACCTTTCGAAAATCTTTAAGACATTGACTCAAGTTATAACCATTTTTGTTAAAACTTTAATAAAATGATCCTTTTCACCTTCAAAGTGGTGTTCATCAGAGATTCTAAAGGCTTTGGTGGCTAGGGTGCTGAGAACACCAAGTTTCTAAGCAGGGAAATGATGAGAACTAGCATGTAAATACTGCTTAGTGTGCGTCTTCTTTCTAAAGACCCGATGAGAGACAGAACCATCATCATTCCAAGAAATGAGGACATCAAGAAAACGCGAGCTACTATTATCTTCAAAATCCATGGTGAAATTAATGAAGTTAGATTGATTATTAAGATGTTGGAAGAAAAGGTCCAATTTCTCCTTCCCATGAGGCCATACAACACAAGTGTCATCAACAAACCTTTTCCAAAGCTTAGGTTGAAAAAGAGAAGAGGAGAGGGCCCTAGATTCAAATTCTTCCATGAATAGATTAGCTACCACTGGGGAAAGGGGGCATCCCATGGCCACACCACAATTCTTTTCAAAGAATTCACCCTCGAAACTAAAGAAGGCCGAGGTTAGACAAATTTCCAACAAGATGAGCAGTATCAGGATCCGTGACTCGAGAAATGACATCGATCTCTTCCCTAATGGGGATGAAGGTATACAAGGACACAACATCAAAACGCACAAATCTATCCTCACGATCCAACTCCAAGTCTTTCAAATCATTAATAAAAGAGTAAGAGTCTTTAACAAAGGAGGAGGTCTGACCTACAAGCGGTTTAAGCTTAGAGGCTAGAAATTTAGTGAGCAGATAAGTAGGACCACCTATGGTTTTGACAATAGGGCGAAGGGGAATTCCATCCTTATGAACCTTAGGAAGCCTATAAATCCTCGGAGTGAGGGGGTTAGTTTCAATAAGCTTTTTACTCAAAGATCCAACCGTGCTACTTGATTTTATAGCTAAAGCAACCGCTTTCGAGACTTTTTTAAGGGGATTTTTGTCCAACTTCTTGTAGCTCCCACTATTAAGAAGGTGATCTAGCATCTTATTATGATAATCCTCTTTGTTTAAAATAACTGTAGCACCTCCCTTATCTGCTTTAAGAACAACAATATCACAGTTATTGTTTAAGGATTTAAGGGCCTCAAACTCTAGCTTGCTAATGTTTCTCTTAGGGGGCTTAGCTTTTCTGAGGATCATGGCACAATATTGCCTGATAGTATCTTTAGTAGCATCAAGTAAATACCTAATTCTGTATTCAATATCACAAATTATTTCATGAATAGGGATTTTCTTAAGAGCAAGAACAAAATTAAGACCCTTCTCTAACAAACTAAAGACATGTTGATCAAAGGAAAAACTTGAGAGATTAATAACATTCCTATTAAAAATACTATTATCGTTGTTAAAATTATTAATGTTGAGTTTATTAAAGTTATTATTATTATAGTTACTATTTTTATTATTATTAAAGTTATTGATATCATTTTTATAAATATTAAAATTATTATGCCTGTCAATATTATTATTATTATTATTAAAATTGTTAAAACTATGATCAATATTATTACTATAACTAATATAGTTATTATCTCTATCATAATTACCATTATTTAAGGAATTAGAAAGATGAGAATTCGAAGGTTCAAAGCTGGAAATTCTAGGAGGATTAAAGCTATCTGAATCCATACCTTTTAAGACATCACCTAAGATAGAAAGATCATCAACCAATCTAACGCTTGAGGTCCGAAGAACTCCAGTACTTGCTAACGCAGAAGCGGAGGCCAAATACGAAGCGGAATTCTGCATTACATTTCGACTGAGCGTGACTGAATGATCACCCACACCTGCTAAAGCGGAATTTTGCATTTCTTTTCGACTGAGCGTGGCTGAATGACCATACACACCTACTAAAGCAAAAATTTTCACTTCATTTCGAATAAGCGTGACTGAATGACCACCCACACGTGCTACCATAGCCATGGGAGAAAGATCAACGCTGGAA
Source organism: Pinus albicaulis (assembly GCA_034641835.2). NCBI lineage: Eukaryota > Viridiplantae > Streptophyta > Pinopsida > Pinales > Pinaceae > Pinus > Pinus albicaulis. Next base: position 1,378,659,019 of record CM076577.1, on the reverse strand, counting down.
AAATTAGCTGTCATAAGAGAGGGGATAGGAGAAATCACATCGGACTGCAGAATTCCGAAAACATGAGACCGAGGAGACCCTAGATCCACCAACTCCATCGCAGATGTTGACGCAAATTTAGGATTAAAGGTTGATGTATGAACAGAAGTTGATGCAAATTGGAGATCATCGAGGACCAGTCTGGATGCAGAATTTGAAAGAGTTGATTTAGAACACAAATCTGCATTAAGGATAAGAGACCGTAAAGCCTCAACTTGTTATCCATTAACCGTACTGCTAGATGCACCTCTCAACTCAGATGAAGAAGATGAATCTTTCGATAATTTCAAGAATTTAGACAGATGCTTCTTATTCCATAATTGTTCCCAGCGAAGAGATTTCAACGCTGAGTGGGCATCAATGACAGCCCAAATATCAGCTGGAATGAAATAAGAAAGCTCGATCTAAGATGACAACAACTTTCGGGACATTAGATCAAGGCATTTTCTCACTCTCACAATCTCCGATCTGATAATGCCAAGGCTAGCTGAAAGAAAAGCGCAATCATTCTTAGAATTTCTAAGGGGATGATTAATCTTCGCGACGGGATAGAAGAAGAGACGTCTCTACATATTTTTAAAAATTTTAGATCAGATTTCATCTTAGATACCCGCAAAAATGCCCTCTCAAATTGATTAACTTTAAGTGCGAAGGTTCTACCGAGCAGGGTTTCAATATTAGGAATTTTTCTTCTGTGATCCATAAATTGTGAATAAAATCTTTCGATGAAAATCACATCCAAATAGATTTGGTCGACGCATTTTGAACCAACCAGTGTGGTTCATCATCAGGACAAGATGGAAAATCTAATCAAGTAACCCTTTGAAATAGAAAGTAAAACTCCCACTAACCGTTTGTAAAATAACTGCTAGTTTGACTCAAATAATAATAGTTAATTTATTTTAAAAGAGTAAATCAATTGATTAAAGTTTATGATTTAAATTTTATATATTTATATTTATTTTAATAAAAATATAATAATTATTAATTTAATATATTTTTAAAGAATAAAATAAATGTTTAATATTTATATGTTATTTAGGAGAATAATTGTTTATTTGTTTTTATTATTATCGAATAAATTAAATGTTAAAAATAATTAAATAATAATTTTTATAGTTTTAATTTATATATTTATTTTATTTTTAATAATTAAATGCTATGTGATTCCAAAACTCATCAAACAGTTAAAATTTTGATTAAAAATAAATATAAATAAAAAATAAAATAAATAAATAGGAATAAAATAAAATAAAGATAAAATTAAAAATAAAATAAAATAGATAAATAAAAAAAGAAAAAGAAAAAAAAGAAAAAAAGAAAAAGAAAAAAATTATTAAAGATTTTGAGGAATGAAGGGCAGGAATCCAGCATCTGCTAATCATCCACACATCATCTCTGTTGAGGTTAACCGACCTCTTTTCAATTTCCAGGGCTTCTCTCAACTTGCGGTAGTAGAAATGGTCAATCCTCGCAATAACCTTAGCATCTTCAATGCAAATGTGATGATTTGTTTTCTCAGCATGCTCTGCTAGCACAGAGGAGCGTGATCTGTTATGCTTCAGGTCAGCGACATGTTCAAGAATTCTTTGACTAATTGATCTACCAGTTTCACCAATGTAAGGGGTCCCACAGGAACACGGAATCAAGTAAACACCCTTACCATCCTTCGGGAAAATTGGGTCCTTAAATGATCTAAGTGAACTCCGAAGGGTTCGGGAGGGCTTAAAGGTTGAGGAAACATTATGTTTCTTTAGAATCCTGGCGATTTTATCCATAGTACCTTGGATAAATTGAAGGTGAACTCCAGATAACTGATCATAGGGATCTTTATTACCCTTAGGACCTTTTTCCGCCTTTTGAAAAGCTTTAAGACATTGACTCAGGTTATAACCATTTTTGTTAAAAAATTTAAGAAAATGATCCTTTTCACCTTCAAAGTGGTGCTCATCAGAGATTCTAAAGGCTCTGGTGGCTAGGGTGCTGAGAAAACCAAGTTTCTAAGTAGGGAAATGATGAGAACTAACACGTAAATACTGCTCAATGTGTGTCTTCTTTCTAAAGACCTGATGAGAGAGAGAACCATCATCATTCCTAGAAATGAGGACATCAAGAAAAGGCAAGCTACCATTATCTTCAAAACCCATGGTGAACTTAATAAAGTCAGATTTATTATTAAGATGTTGGAAGAAAAGGTCAAATTTCTCCTTACCATGAGGCCATACAACACAGGTGTAATCAACAAACCTTTTCCAAAGCTTAGGTTGAAAAAGAGAAGAGGAGAGGGCCCTAGATTCAAAGTCTTCCATGAACAGATTAGCTACCACTGGGGAAAGGGGGGAGCCCATGGCCACACCACAAGTTTGTTCAAAAAATTCACCCTCGAAACTAAAGAAAGTTGAGGTTAGACAAATTTCAACAAGATGATTAGTATTAGGATCTGTGACTCAAGAAATGACATCGATCGCTTCCCTAATGGGGATGCAAGTATACAAGGACACAACATCAAAACTCACAAATCTATCCTCACGATCCAACTCTAAGTCTTTCAAATCATTAGTAAAAGAGTAAGAGTCTTTAGCAAAGGAGGAGGTCTGACCTACAAGCGGTTTAAGCTTAGAGGCTAGAAATTTAGTGAGCAGATAAGTAGGACCACCTATGGTGTTGAAAATAGGGCGAAGGGGAATTCCATTCTGACGAACCTTAGGAAGCCCATAAATCCTCGGAGTGAAGGGGTTAGTTTCAATAAGTTTTTTTCTCAAAGATCCAACCGTGCTACTTGATTTTATAGCTAAAGAAACCACTTTTAAGACTTTTTTAAGGGGATTTTTGTCCAAATTCTTGTAGCTCCCACTATTAAGAAGGTGATCCAGCATCTTATTATGATAATCCTCTTTTTTTAAAATAACCATAGCACCTCCCTTACCTGCTTTAAGAACAAAAATTTCACAGTTATTGTTTAAGGATTTAAGGGCCTCAAACTCTAGCTTGCTAATGTTGCTCTTGGGGGGCTTAGCTTTTCTGAGGATCATGGCACAATCTTGCCTGATAGTATATTTAGTAGCATCAAGTAAATACATAATTCTGTATTCAATATCACAAATTATGTCATGAATAGGGATTTTCTTAGGAGCAAGAGAAAAATTAAGACCCTTCTCTAACAAACTAAAGACATGTTGATCAAAGGAAAAACTTGAGAGATTAATAACATTCCTATTAAAGATACTATTATTGTTTTTAAAATTGTTAATGTTGAGTTTATTAAAGTTATTATTATTATAGTTACTATTTTTATTATTATTAAAGTTGTTGATATCATTTTTACTAATATTAAAATTATTATGCCTATCAATATTATTATTATTATTATTATTCAAATTGTTAAAACTATGATCAATCTACTTACTATAACTAATATAGTTTTATTATCTCTATCATAATTACCATTATTTAAGGAATTACAAAGATGAGAATTCGAAGGTTCAAAGCTGGAAATTCTAGGAGGATTAAAGCTATGTGAATTCATACCTTTTAAGACATCACCTAAGATAGAAAGATCATCAGCCAGTCTAACGCTTGAGGCCAGAAGAACTCCAGTACTTGCTAATGCAGAAGCGGAGGCCAAATACGAAGCAAAATTCTGCATTACATTTCGACTGAGCATGGCTGAATGATCACCCACACCTGCTAAAGCAGAATTTCTCATTTCTTTTCGACTGAGCGTGGCTGAATGACCACCCACACCTACTAAAGCATAATTCTGCACTTCATTTTGACTAAGCGTGGCTGAATGACCACCCACACCTGCTACCATAGCCATGGGAGAAAGATCAACGTTGGAAAAATTAACTGTCATAAGAGAGGGGACAGGAGAAATCACATCGGACTGCAGAATTCCGGAAACATGAGACCGAGGAGACCCCAGATCCGCCAACTCCATCTCAAATGTTGACACAAATTTAGGATTAAAGGTCGATGTATGAACAGAAGCTGATGCAGATTGGAGATCATCGGGGACCGGCCTGGATGCAGAATTTGAAAGAGTTGATTTAGAACAAAAATCCACATTAAGGATAAGAGACCGTAAAGCCTCAACTTGATATTCATTAACCCTACTGCTAGATGTGCCTCTCAACTTAGATGAAGAAGATGAATCTTTCGATAATTTCAAGAATTTAGACAGATTCTTCTTATTCCATAATTGTTCCCAACGAAGAGATTTCAACGCTGAGTGGGCATCAAAGATAGCCCAAATATCAGCTGGAATGAAATAAGAAAGCTCGAGATTGGATGACAACAAATTTCAGGACATTAGATCAAGGCATTTTCTCACTCTCGCAATCTCTGATCTAATAATGCCAAGGCTAGCTGAAAGAAAATCCCGATCATTCTTCGAATTTTTGAGGGGATAATTAATCTTCATGAACGATGGGATAGAAGAAGAGTCTCTAAATCTTTTTAAAAAGGTTAGATCATATTTCATCTTAGATACCCGCAAACGTGCCCTTTCAAATTGATGAACTTTAAGTGCCAAGGCCCTACCGAGCAGGGTTTCAATATTAGGAATTTTGCTTCTGTGATCCATAAATTGTGAATAAAATATTTCGGTGAAAATCACATCCAAATAGATTTGGTAGACGCATTTCTAACCAACCAGTGTGGTTCATCATCAGGACAATATGGAAAATCTGATCAAGTAACCCCTTTAAATAGAAAGTAAAACTCCCACTAACTGTTTGTAAAATAACGGCTAGTTTGACTCAAATAATAATAGTTAATTTATTTTAAAAGAGTAAATCAAATGATTAAAGTTTATAATTTGAATTTTATATATTTATATTTATTTTAATAAAAATATAATAATTATTAATTTAATATATTTTTAAAGAATAAAATAAATGTTTAATATTTATATGTTATTTAGGAGAATAATTGTTTATTTGTTTTTATTATTATCGAATAAATTATATGTTAAAAATAATTAAATAATAATTTTTATAGTTTTACTTTGTATATTTATTTTATTTTTAATAATTAAATGCTATGTGATTCCAAAACTCATCAAACAGTTAACTTTTTGATTTAAAAAACAAATAAATAAAATAAAATAAAATAATTAATTAATTAAATACAAAATAAAATAAAATTTATTAACGATTTTTAGGAATGAAGGGCAGGAATCCAGCATCTGCTAATCATCCACCCATCATCTCTGTTGAGGTTAACCGGATTCTTTTCGATTTCTAGGGCTTCTCTCAACTTGCGGTGGTAGAAATGGTCAATCCTCGCAATAACCTCTACATCTTCAATGCAAATGTGATGATTTGTTTTCTCAGCATGCTCTGCTAGCACAGAGGAGCGTGATCCGTTATGCTTCAGGTCAGTGACATGTTCAAGAATTCTTTGACTAATCGATCTACTAGTTTCACCAATGTAACGGGTCCCATAGGAACACGGAATCAAGTAAACATCCTTACCATCCTTTGGGAAAATTGGGTCCTTAACCGATCTAAGTGAACTCCGAATGGTTCGGGAGGGCTTAAAGGTTGAGGAAACATTATGTTTCTTTAGAATCCTGGCGATTTTATCCATATTACCTTGGATAAATGGAAGGTGAACTCCAGATAACCGATCACAGGGATCTTTATTACCCTTAGGACCTTTTTCCGCCTTTCAAAAAGCTTTAAGACATTGACTCAAGTTATAACCGTTTTTGTTAAAAACTTTAATAAGATGATCGTTTTCACCTTCAAAGTGGTGTTCATCAAAGATTCTAAAGGCTCTGGTGGCTAGGCTGCTGAGAACACCAAGTTTCTGAGCAGGGAAATGATGAGAACTAGCATGTAAATACTACTCAGTGTGCGTCTTCTTTCTAAATACTTGATGAGAGAGAGAACCATCATCATTCCTAGAAATGATGACATCAAGAAAAGGCAAGCTACCATTATCTTCAAAATCCATGGTGAACTTAATGATTTCAGATTGATTCTTAAGATGTTGGAAGAAAAGGTCCAATTTCTCCTTCCCATGAGGCCATACAACACAGGTGTCATCAACAAACCTTTTCCAAAGATTAGGTTGAAAAAGAGAAGAGGAGAGGGCCCTAGATTCAAAGTCTTCCATGAACAGATTAGCTGCCACTAGGGAAAGGGGGGAGCCCATGGCCACACCACAAGTTTGTTCAAAGAATTCACCCTCAAAACTAAAGAAGGTCGAGGTTAGACAAATTTCAACAAGATGAGTAGTATCAGGATCCATGACTTGAGAAATGACATCGATCGCTTCCCTAATGGGGATGAAAGTATACAAGGACACAACACCAAAACTCACAAATATATCCTCATGATCCAACTCCAAGTCTTTCAAATCATTAATAAAAGAGTAAGAGTCTTTAACAAAGGAGGAGGTTTGCCCTACAAGCGGTTTAAGCTTAGAGGCTAGAAATTTAGCGAGCAGATAAGTAGGACCACCTATGGTGTTGACAATAGGGCGAAGGGGAATTCCATCCTTATGAACCTTAGGAAGCCCATAAATCCTCGGAGTGAGGTGGTTAGTTTCAATAAGATTTTTACTCAAAGATCCAACCGTGCTACTTGATTTTATAGCTAAAGCAACCGCTTTTGAGACTTTTTTAAGGGGATTTTTTTCCAACTTTTTGTAGCTCCCACTATTAAGAAGGTGATCCAACATCTTATTATTATAATCCTATTTGTTTAAAATAACCGTAGCACCTCCCTTATCTGCTTTAAGAACAACAATGTCACGGTTATTGTTTAGGGATTTAAGGGCCTCAAACTCTAGCTTGCTAATGTTGCTCTTAGGGGGCTTAGATTTTCTGAGGATCATGGCACAATCTTGCCTGATAGTATCTTTAGTAGCATTAGGTAAATCCCTAATTCTGTATTCAATATCACAAATTATCTCATGAATAGGGATTTTCTTAGGAGCAAGAGCAAAATTAAGACCCTTCTCTAACAAACAAAAGACATGTTAATCAAAGGAAAAACTTGAGAGATTAATAACATTCCTATTGCAGTTATTGCATAGTCATGGGAGGCCTCAAAACCGAAATATGATAGTTACTTGTCTCAGAGGTCAAACAGAGTACTTCAGCTAGAAATATCCCATAAGAGACATACTTCGGAGTTATTACCAACCTACTAGATTTTCCTCAAAGTCAAACAAAAGCAACTAGAGTGGTTCACAAGTTAATATAGCATTCATTGGGAAGAATGGAGCATCCAATGCATGTCTATTCTATCTTAAGTGATCATTAAGACCACTTTGTTCACTTCTCCTCCTCATTCACCTATAAGTACTCATTGAAGATTCATTGTAAAGTGTTGGAAAATTGTTAATTGTCGAACTGTTATTTAGTAAGAGTTGCTGAGTAGTTTTAATATAGTAGGTTGGGAAGAGAAGTATCAGGCTGTAAAAGCTATTGGACTCAAAGTATGTAACTAGTATTGGACATCAAATAGACAAGTAGATTAACTGGATCCTGGTCTATATTATTGGTGATGTTTTTCTTACTGTAACTGTTATTCTCCTTATGTTTCCATACTTTCCATTTTCTCTAATAAAGAACAGCAAATTTAGAGTAGGATTTATTGCAAAGTACCCTATTTCTACCTGATAAGCTTTATCTCTATGTTTTCTTCTAATTGTTTCTTTGGGAATGATTTCAATAGAGTATAACTAGTCAAGGAATGTTGGTGAGCCCATGTCTTGTTGAGCAGAACTTGAGATATTTTTCTTGAATGATCTTTTCACTGCATGCTAAGTAGAGTACTAATCAAGGAATTTTATGGTTAGCCCTGTCCCTTATTTAGTCTTAAACAACTATTTTGAAGATTTCCCTTAAGAGTATGCCGAAAGCAGGATAGGTTAAAAGTCCTTACTTGATCTTAGGTTGCCCTTTGTTTACTTATATGTTTTCTCCTTTCTAAAAGTAGTCTATTGGATTACTGGATTGTTGTCTTAGAAGTTGGCTTTAGCAGGAGTATTGACCAAAGAAATCTATGGTTTTCTGTGTCCTTTGGCTTGCTTTAAAATAGTCACTTTGAAAGGTTTTTCCATGTTTAGTGAAGTTAATAGATTCTTAATTGGTTATTAGCTTTACCTCCTTCACACCACTTCTTAATTTTTCATACCACAAACTCAACTTAAAGAGATCTTTTAATATAGATGACTTGCCCTATGGAAACCCTTGAATATTTTTTGTCAAAGTAAACCCTTTTATGACTCCATATCCCAATGGATTGACACATTTTCTTAACCTATCTTCCCATGCTGAAACATCCTTCTACTTATTCCCTCCTTCACACTTCACATGACCTTCTCAGTTAATGATCCCCAACCAACAAACAAACAAATCCCTTGTGCTTCATAACTAGCCTAATATCATATCATAAGCCTTAAAGTATATCATTGTAAACACATATAGAGATATCCCTCTCATAATATAGGAGGGCTAGATCATAGGATTCCAAAGTGGTTCTGATGTTTCCTTCTCATTTCGTATGCCAATCTGCCAAATCACAAGACCCCAACAAAATTGACCCGCACCAACTCAATGATCCACCAATCACAGTTTAAATATTGAATTCATGCCTGAAGTAGAGTTTAATTTTCTTATTCTGTTAAATTATTTAAGGTACTGTATTTGCAGAGAAATCATAGTCAACCACTATTGCAGAGAACCCACTATTCGTCAAAGGAAATATTAGCTCTTTGCAACTTGTATTACAATTTTATCAAAACTGTTCAATTCTGATTGAGATCCCGTTTCTCTTATCTCCCTTCCCCAGTGTTGATTTGTAACAATTCCATTTCTTCTCTCCCTTATTATTTCATCCTATTCTTCACTGCACAGAGAGAAAAAAGTTACAAAAGACAAATTATGCCTCCTAAGAAAGACCAAGAGCCTTTCAACCCTAGGGTCTACCCTCAGGTAGACTTAGATCATATAGCGCTGGTAGACATAGATTATAAAATACATGAGATAGAGTCAGACTTCGATTCATTCGATGTCTACTGCTAGATCGAAGACAAATTCCTTGAATAACTTGATGACATTGGCCTGTGGGAGACCAAATTACCTTTTTACATATTTCCTCAAACCCATAGCTGCCCAAAGTTTATAAGAAAACTCTAATCATGTTATGACGTAAACCAGAGAGCAATAGTTAATCCAATAGGATAGATATTGTTTTCTATTGATGCCCAATCTATCCAAAAGATGATGCAAGCCCCCATTGTTGATAACACCATTCCTTTTCATATGAGGCCCTCAGAGAGTTATACTAGAAGCTGGATTTTACCAGCAGGGCTAAAACCTTGGAGTTTTGCATTTCCATCAATGCCCCAATGCCTACCAAGAATCCACCCTATCCTTCATCCATATTTCCTGATAGGACCCAACACATCGTTACTATTTTATCTTTCTTTATTATGTTATCACACTGATCAGTGGGTAGATGAAGCCATGATTGGTTTTTCGTCTATTATTTCCTTAGATGCCAAGCCCATTTTCATGTTCAATTATGCCCAGTTTCTTGCTAATTTCATTCATGAATAGTTCCTAAAGTTTCATACAAAGGAAGCTTTCAAATACACCTCTGTGTTGGTGTACATGTTTGTCTATTTTCAATCTAGCAGGTTTTAGTTTGATATGATGAAGCTAAATGATGATTCTTAGCCCTAATCAGTGATTTTTTGGACTAATCTATTAATGGAGTAGAAAAATTACTCCTAAAAGAGCTTTGTAGACTTATTTAGTACATCCAGCAATCAGTGCACTCAACAGTGCAATAGAACCAAGGGTCAGTGAGGAAATAAAGAAGGTGATGTAGTTGATAGATCAGATCAGAACAACAGATTGGTACCTCTACCAAAAATACATAGAGATCAGAGTATATGGCTGTGAATTAGCCCCATAAAAGCTACCCAAGTACCTCTCTATGAGAAAATTTTCACTTGAATATATTAGAAAAATGATAAATGAAAAAGAGGTGCATTTTGTCTCTACAAAGAAAAATTCTCAATTCAGGATCAAATCATAGATTGGTCCATTCATTTGCAACAACAATGCTACAGGGGAGGAGGCAGATAGAATATTAAAGGAGATGAATTTCACTCATAGCTTCACTTGGTCATATGATCCCATGGGAATCATTTCTAAGAAGAGGGTAGAGAATAAATCCACACCATACATTCATACCCACAGATTGGAGGTAGAAAAATATATGAATCAAGAAGAATGGGAAGCCAACACACTCCAGGAAGCAGAAGAGCAGGTCATTTCCACTTCAGGAATACAAACACCAACTCCACAAGAAAGGAAAGCTGCAAGAGCCAAATATGACAAAGGAAAGGAACCAGAGAAGGAAACAAGAAGCAAAAGGACAAGGGATGACCAAACTGCCATGCATATTGATACATCCACTAAGGAGTTCAAGATGAAATACAAGAAGAGAGCTAAATTCCATATGGACATTGACCATGGTAGTGATAAATATAAACAAAATATTATCACAATTAGAGATTCACCAAGCTCCTCTCTAGCAGGTGGCCAAACCATTTTCTCAACATCTTCTGCCATTGTTCCTTTCCAACAGTAGAATGTGTAGACTCCAACATCTACTACCACTTCAGGCCAAAAGGAGGATGATATATATGATACATTTAAAGAAATCAAAAGAAGGAATGATATTCTCAAGACAGACACTTATAATCAGTTTTGGAAACAAACAAGCAACTCCCAAAGTAGTCTTCTGTCAGCTTTTGACTCTAAAAAGGGAAGAATGAATATGACCTTCTTAGAAGCACAAATCCCTTAGCCCAAAACTATAGCAGACTACAAGAAGATCTCTTTTGAATTTGATGTAAAGAATATTCATCCAATATACCAAATGGTGATGCATAAGAAGATAGGAGAAATGATCTCCTCCACTTTAACTAGTACAACCATGAGTCTTTCAAAGTTGCAAGTTACATTGTCCAACACACAGTCACAGCTGAAGATGGAAAATATTTCCTCCATGGCCAAAGACTCAAGGATTAAATCCTTGGAGGATTCAGTGATGCAAGTTTGGTACAATCCATCAAACCTAGCAGTGGAAGAAGCACTTGTAAAGAAGAAGAATGCAAATATAGTTACTTTGAGGAGGCAACTCAAGATGCTAGTAACAGAAGATCCTCTAATAAAGGAGATAGAGGAAAATGAGACATATAAGGTAGAAATGATGCAACTAATCATTGAACAAGCTAAGAAGATCAAGAAAAAGGAGAATGAGATGGAGAAAATGGTAAAAGAAAGACATAAAGCAGTAAGAGATGCAGTGAAGGGAGCAACAAAATAAGTAGCCAAGGCAATGATTCCACTGCAAGCAGTCCCACTTGCTGTTTATGATTCAAAAACTTCTAAATATACAGGTACACCAGGAGAAGGCACTGAGCATTTAGCTAAGGCTATGAAAAACATGTCTTTACAAACAAGAGAAATTAAAAAGTTGCAAGATCAAGTCAATGATTACAAGCTCATATAAAAAGGAAAGATTCAACACATGCTATAGAGTTGCATATCAACAAAAAGTTAAATGAAAGTTTGTAGAAGTCCCTTTAGGAGTCCTCAATTGGGAACATGGTAGGAAGAGTCAAAGAAATTATCTGGTAGAATATAATTGACTCCATGAATGAGATTTGGCCATCAATTCAATTAATTCTTTAGCAGAGGGATTTGATTCATCTGGTAAGTATTGCAATAGAAAAATCAAATGAAGAACTTTGTGATAAGCTTCCAACTACTAATAACATTATCATATTTCTCAATTCCAAAAGCAGTTACGGACTGGAGCTCCTGGGATTAGAATATAGGACAAAAAATATACTTGAAGTTAAAAAAGTGTTGAACAAGAAGAATTTAGTTGCACAGGTTGAAGAGAAATGTAATCAACTTCAGATTGGAGTAAGCAGGTTCTTCAACAAGATGGAACCACTGAACAAGAAAGGATTGCCTTCATTATTTGTGATTAATGACAAACTTATGGCAAAGCTAGATTATGTAAATAATCTCACTAAGATCTCCAAGGATTCGTCCAAACATGCGAATATCAAGAACACAATGACAAGTGTTATAGCATCATTTATCATCAGCTTATACTGAATTATTTATGCATTGGCCTTGGGGAACCCTTCCCTTTAGACTTGGACATATTTCTCAAAAAACAGTATCTTAAAACCCATAAGTGACTCTGCCTAGAATTTTCTGCGTATATACGTGAGTCCATACATAGAGAATCGCGTATTCCATTGTAAAGATTAAAAAATATGTATTTTCCCTATTTTAGAGGCGGGGTTTACGGTTGTTCCAGTAACTTAACCATCCCATCCCATGCCCTAACTATTCCCGATTGTAAAAACTAATTTGAGTGAGTATAAAATCCCCTCATGGGAATGGCCTAACAGAGGAAGAGAGAGGGAAATATAGTTATTATACGTTGCTGGAGCCCTATCCAAGTCTGATATATTCCCGTGCCTCCTGCACTTCCCAGATATTTGCAGGAAGCCCTTGTTTCCTTGACATGCTTACCACCCTATGTGACATCCATTGTGCATTATTCTTGGAAGAAATCTTAAAAGGCTAGGGCTGGGTGGGTCCATAGGACGGTATGCTCGAAGGCTGTGGCAAATTTCAAGTGATATTTCTGCGTTTTTTTACTGTACATGTCATTAATAATAGAAGAGCCATCTTGTTCATGACGTTTACGTGTCAATAATCTTTTATACATGTGTAATGATCATCAATTGAAAATTTAATATTTTTTTATGATATTATACATGATTTCCATTAACATATAGAACATATATATGTTTTACAACTAGGATTTTGTGTTCATTCTTTTCTGATTTATAGATTAAGGAGCACAAAGTGTTGCAGGGGGTTTGCACCCTGCGGGGTCTACTTCAACTGAGGGATATCCAGGTAAGATTTGCAACCTATAGATTCTATTTATTTGCATAGAAGTTGGTTTAGTGAGTCCTTATTGTAATGATATGCCCCTGATCTGTGAAGGTTCATCAACCCAAGACCTTTAGGGTAACATTTCCCGAAACAACAGGGAGGGATTTTTATGAAGTTCTTAGTAATGATATCTTCATAAAACATGAAATCAAGCACATATTTTAAGAAAAGGAAACATTTATCAAGTACATAGAAATTGATGAGATATAAAGAAGATTAATTAGGATTAAAATTATGAGTCCAAAGGATTTGGAGAAATTGTGTGATTTGCAAGAATGATGACAGAACATCCAGCTCACCAAATTATCCACATCAGCAGATCCAGTGTATCAGTACATCACAACAACATCAAAATTTCCAGCACAACAAACCACTATATAGCTTAATAAAAGCCTTTACAATGTGTCCATGAACTGGTCACAATTTTTAAAATTTAGTTATTTTGTAATAAATGAGCATATTTCCTCTTTTGATACGAAAATCAGTAGGAAGTAGTTTAAATATAGCATTTCATTTAGTATTAGGGGGTGAACCCTAGATTGTAAGCACTTTTGATTGGATTATTTGTAATTTTTGAGCTGGAGCATCAATAAAAAGACCAGTTTTCAAGATCCATGTGCTGTGTTATCCTAGTGATGTTTTTCCTTAATCATGTTTAATGTTTTCCACTGTCATCTATTCATATGTATCATTTAAATTCTAATTGTAAAACAGGAAAGTTATATTAATATTTGTTGCCATAGAACACCTTAATTTTGTCTATTTATACAATTTTAATGTTTTCTTCTGATGTCTGGTTTAAGAATTCTTAATATCTCTTAAATCACTACTGAAATTGCCTTTCTCCATTTCATAATTTCACCCTATTATAAAACACCAATATATACAACTAACTTGCCTTGTATTTGCACTAGAAAATTTATGCATACACCCAGCCTATGTTGACTCCATAGCCCAATGGAAATTGTTCAAATAAATCCATTAAATCTAACAAAAAAAAATCAATAAAAAACAACGCTCATAATTAATTTCACTAGCCAAATATCTGAAAGCTTAAAAAAAATATGAATCTTATAGAGAGATCCTTGTCTAAGTCTAAGAAGGCTAGATCCTAGGCTCCAAAGTTGTTTTATGTTGTTCTTTATAATTTAGTCCTGCCAATATTATAGATTATAGAGTGATAACATAGCGGTGACCATACTAGGGAGATTTGACTGAAAAATACTCTTTTTCATTCGAATTCAGAAAACACCAGTTAAAAGCACTGTATCATACAATTTTCTTTGAAGATTGGTTTCTTTCAGTTTTCAATTATCAATTTTCCTGTGATTTTGATCTAAATTCTAGCTCCTAGAATAATATCCACCAAATCCCATCCATATCCAAATCCTCCTCCCATTGTAGATAATATTGAGAAGATCTTGAGGAAAACTCCTAGAACAGAAAGTCAAACCGGTAGTATAATTCTTCACAGATATAACTCCCTACCTAAAATCTTTGTCACTTTGCAAGACATTCAATTTGATTTGCATTTTGAACAAGGGCCATTCAGAACCAAATCTAAGAATTGGACTGACCATATAGTTTTTCATCCATACATCCTACATCAAAGTCCAGAGAGATAAGCCTACTCTCAAATTCAATCTAATATCCAGCTTCCCTAGGATTTTGATACTCTCTAATATTTGGTGACTGAGTTTACCTCCATTATTGATGATGCCTACCTCCAACAATCTGTGGATTTAACTTCCTTAAACATAACAGCTTCTTTAATTACATCTCAAACAATCCTTCTTAGGTCAGTTATTCCTACAGCCTCCATAGTCCCTACCACTACTATTTCTCATCCCCACACTCAAACCATTACACAAACAATTTCTCCCACTACCTCTACCCATCCTACTTCGTCCATTGTTCACCTTACTCCCCCACCTCCACCAATCATGGTAGCCAGATATACCCCTCTAGTGTGTCCAACACCTTTACCCCCTATGCCCAAAGATTACCAATCTAAGATTCCACAATTTTATGGGACTGTTCCTTTGAATGCCCAACAACATATAGATAAAATGAATGATTGTTTTGACTTACAAGAAATTGATGATGACAGTGTCAAATTGAGAATGTTTGCTCAAAGTCTAAGGGGTGAAGTCAGAAAATGGCTTAAGGGTTTAACTGCTAATAGAATTCATAATATCCATGCCTTTCACCAAAAATTTATTAATAGATGTGAAATCAAGAAAAATCCACTGTATATTTTATCAGAATATGAGAGTATTAAGAGGTCTCCAGGAGAGAGTGTACAATGCTACTGCACTAGATTCAACAACATATACAATGGACTCCCTACCCACATGAAGCCACCTCAAGGGTTAGTCCTGGTTAAATTCTTGTGATTTCCACTGGGGATCACATTCTTGTTATTTATTGTTTGGGTTGTTTTATTTGTCTTGTAGGTTCCTTACAGGTTTTATCACTTTTTACAATCTAGTAAGTCTTTTTTCAATAAGACAAAAGACCTGGTCCCTTGATCAAGCTTGAATTTTTATTTTTTACTTATCTTTATTTTCATACACAGCTTTTTCTATGCACAATCACGTATACCTCCTATTTTTTCCAAAGGGACCGGCGTATACGCGAGTTTCCTTGGTTACAGTCGCATATACACGCTAGTTGCACACTATAAAATTGTGTATGGTTGGAAAAATTTTAAAATTTAAGTTTTCAGCCTCTGTAGTATTTTCTATCTATGTTGGACCATTCTTGTGGTGTGTTTAAGGTCTCTGGAGTGTGTTTATGGTGACTTCATATCCATTTCTCTCTTTTTTTTGTAAAAACCTAGCCATTTGGTGAATTGCCTTGTTTTTTTTGTTTGCAATTGTGGCTGAAGCACCAAGAGCTTTTACTGAAGTTCTTGGTTGTTTTGACCTATCAAAATAGTGAGCCTCTTCTTGTTTGCTCTTCTTGGCCCTATGCATTGTTTCACTTATGGTTTTTTCCTCCTTGGTCTATTTTGGTTTTCTTGATTTCTTGGACTTGTCTTGTTGAGAATCTTGAAGAATCTCTTTTTAGTTTTTTGAGAAGTATTTCATTGCAAGATTGTGCTAATGTGCTGAATCAATTGATTGAGTTTCTTGGTTCTTTTTTCTCGATAATTCTTGCTGCGAAAGTAACACAGTTGGCTTGAGCACTTTTGAAGCCCTTTTTGAGACTCATTTGGCTTGATTCTGGTTCTTGGGTAGTATTTGTTTTTTTTCTTGAAATATCTTTTCTTCCATTATAAGTAAAAAGGCCAAAAACATTTTATGTTTTCCGTACCTTTTGCTTTGAGTTTGTTTTCTTTTCTTCAAGAAGGCATAGGATTATTTCGAAGGGTGGTTTTCACTCGGTGTTTTCAAACACAATGGAGAGAGATCCTCCGCTGGGGATTGAAGTTTCCGTGGGTGGTTCTAGTATCAGTGTCAGTATAGAGAGGAGTGCTCCACTCATCTCTAGAGCTTTATTTCTAGCAGAAGAAGTAGAAATAGAGGAAGTCCCTCAGCCTACTGAGTCTCTTCCATCTCCTCTTCCTGATACTTATCCTCATTTTATTCAGTACATCGAACCCGAGTCTCAGATACCATAAATTCATTTTCTGTCATATTCCTTTGTTTTGATGGCCACAACTAGGAACGCAGTTTTGGCTGTGAACACTGCAAGTGTTTAGACTCATCTTTCATTTGAAGGAGGGGGCACTATTGCTATATCAAAAATCACTTCTAGTGATGTTGTGTTTGGCTCTGGAAAAACCTAAACACATGCTTCTCAATCTGGTCACTTTTCTTATGGAATTCCCACTAGTGGAATTCCTTCTTTCTCCTTTTTTGCTGCTTTAGCTATCTCCACACCCATTCCTTCTATGGCTAGTGGATCAGCTTCATTTCAAGGGTTCCCCTTTGGAAGTGGGCACATCCCTCATTCAAACCCTTCCTTAGGATATTTCCCTTTTACCTCTCAAACTCAAGGTTTCAATCCTTTTTCGAGAGGTCAAAGTTCTAATGTCTTCACAGGATGGAACCTTGTTTTTACAGCATTAGGAGCACGGAATTAGTTTCTCGTTGGTCAGAAAGGGAATGTTCCTTTCCCTTGATTGAGTACTTCTCTGGATTTTTCTCCATTTGCAAATTCTTGGAACCCTTACCAAGGGGTTTCCTCTTCATTCACTACCTCGGTTGGAGGGAATGGTCCGATGTATAGTAATTTTATGTTGGGGGGTGGGGGGGGCGGTCCTTCTCCGAATGTCGGGTTGCAAGGATTTTCTTATGGCCCAACATTCTATACGAACAACATCTAGAAACCTGGTGCCTCAACAAATCTAGGTTATTCTTTTCAAAATGTGGGGAATCCTTCCTATGGAGGATGGAATTCCCAGGCTCCTCCTTGCTTACCATTTCTAGAAACGTTAAACTTGCTAGATCTATTGAAATTGACTAACAATCCTATTTGGTATAGTCTGGGTTGGCCTCCGGTTCCCACCAAGCTCCCCTTAGACATCCCAAAGTTTGAAGGGAAAACTGGTGAGGATCCGGCAGATCATATCACCACTTTCCATTTATGGTGTTCCTCAAACTCCCTGATCGATGACTCGATTAGGTTGAGATTATTTCAAAGAACCTTAACTAGAAATGCTGCTAAATGCTATATTGAGTTAACGGGGGGAGTTTTGCTACTTTTGGAGAGTTGGCTCCCATGTTCTTAAATCACTTTCAGTTACCATCCGTTATGACATCAGGACTAACCTCCTGGCCAATTTTCAGCAGGACAAGGCAACTCACATTTCTGACCATATTCAAGAATGGCGAAGAAGGAAGAGGCTCATTAAAGCCCAAATCCCGTTTGAATTCCTTCATGTTTTTCTTTTGAAGTCTTTATAGCCAAAAATTTCTAAAGATGTATCCCTTTGAGAGGTATTTTCTGAAGAGCAGGCTATTTTTTAGGGCTCAACAATTAAAACTGATTTATTCTCAGTCTGGAGTACTTAATAAAAAATTTCTGGATGCTCCTCACTCCAAACTAGAATTAGCCAAAAACAAACCTGGTCCTCATGGTGATGGGCTTATCGGTTCGATTCATAGTGGTGCGGCTAACTTGCTAAGTCAATTGCAGCAGTTGTCTATACAATCTGCTTCTTCTACTCAGGTTGTGTCTTCAGTGTCAACTCCTTCCCAGTCCATTGCAATTAATGTTGTCCAAACTTCCAATCCCAAATTAAATCAACAATCCGATGGGAAGAAGAAGGGATGACATAACAAGAAAAAGGACAAGGATGGGAAGGGGAATGAAAAAAAATCCAACGATCATGTTGGAGAGGTTAAAAAGAATAATAAAAAGAAAGTGAAATTTCCATGCAAATTGTGCACTAGAGATCATCTTATGCAGCTTTGCCCTAAAATTCAAGATGCGCAGCGCTTGTTAGCTCAACAGGGTTCTTCGAGTTCCTAGGTTGTCCTAACAAACCCTTTTCCTCAAGGGCGACAATTAGATGTTGGCACGAACCAAAATACTAGGGCTTCCTGTGGGGGCAGCTAGGAAGGGGAAAATACATCAAACATATACATAATGAGTGCTCACATAGATATCGCTACAATATCTCATGACTATGGCGAAGCTGAGTCTTTGAAAGCCAAGGGTGTTCCTGATAGTACTGAGCCACTTAATATTACTAGGCCTACTGCTGATCCTATACCTCGGATGCTGAAAGGGTCTTAAAAACGTTCGATGATCAATCCTAATGCCAAGGCTACCCATAGCTACTCGATTGTAGAACATATGGCTCAAAGTCCTTGTGCCATGTCCTCGTTAGAGGTGCTCCAGTATTGTCCGACTTAGCAGAGTGCTTTTCTCATTGCTATTGGGGTTGTTGATCCAAAGAATTCTCTTATGATCACATTTGATATGTCAAATTTTAAAAAGGGACTTTCTCATCATATGGCCTTCCATATCAGATCAACTTATCAAAAATTCAATATCTTTTGAACAGTCATTTATGAGGGTGCTTCCACCTATGTAAATGTCTCTTGCATGCTGGAAGGGTATTGGATCTCCCGCGGCTATTCCTTCAGCCACTTTTCAGACAGTGTTTGATGGTCATTATCACAGGCCGCATGGTATTATTCCAACTTTTCCCATTTGTGTTGGGGGAAAGACTGTAAATATAAAAGTTGAGATAATTGATGCAAGCTTAGACTATAACCTTTTGTTGGGGCGAAACTGGATCTATGAGATGGATTCCATAGCATCCTCATTATTTCATAATGTTTGTTTCCCTCACGAAGGGAGAATCATCACAGTTGACCAACTTGATTGTTCTCCTATAGATCTGAATGATTCATCTGACTCAACCATTCCTTTGGTGAAGGATACTAAGCCACCTGTTGAGAATATGGGGGTTGGAATGTACACTTCCTTGATGGGTACTTTTGATCTTCCGCCTCCTTCAGTTCATATCAATGATATTTCATCCTCCAGGGCTCCTACTCGAAGAGAGTTCTTCAAAAATCATTATTTTTCGGACCCCTCGAACTTACCTTCACCTACCTCCACATTAGAAGAAGGTCAAGGGGTGGAATGGCATTTCCTATCTCTGTAGCTGAGATTTCTTATAGCTCTAGTGTTGACTCTGCTGATTCCATACCATTTTCTCTTTCACGGGAGGAATTAGATGGATATGTGGCGTTGACTTGGACTCTCAGTTCATCTTCGGCTTATGATTGCCTTGATACCACTCTTCCATCTGAAGAGGCCATCCTGAAAGGAATGACTGGTGTAGAGATACCGTGGGATGATTTTCATCATCGGTCTTACTTTCTCCCAGACTTGCGCAAAGTTGAATCAATTTTTCCCAGCCCTCATTTTTCTGGTCCTGTTCACCCAGTCCTAAACCCTTTAGCACCATCACATGTCCTTGCTGAAGGGAACATGGCTATGATTTATCCTACTATCCCGATGAACATCTCTAGAGATCCCAACATTATAGAGAATGTCTTCATGAGAGCTGAATGTTCCCCTGAAGAGACTCAAATTTACACCGATCTCTTTCGAGAGTTTAGAGATGTGTTTTCCTAGTCTTATGAGGAAATGCTTGTTATATATCCATCTATTGTCCAGCATGATATCAAGGTATACAAAAATGCTAAGCCTATTAGGAAAAAGCTTTGTCTGGTCAACCCTAGGAAGGCTGAAGCTATCAAAGCTGAGGTGGAGAAGCTGGTAAAGGCAGGGTTCATTTACCTAGCTTCTTTGACTGAGTGGGTTTCAAATCCAATTCCTGTGGACAAGAAATAAGGAACAATTTGATTTTACATCGACTTCAGAGACCTAAATAAAGCATGTCCTAAAGATAACTACCCCACACCATTTATAGATCAGATTATCAATGAGTGTGTGGGGAATGAGATTTTCTCCTTCATGGACAACTTCTCTGGATATAATCAAATTACTATCCATTCTGAAGATCAACATAAGAATGCATTTATTTTCCCCTAGGTACCTTTTCTTAGAAGAAAATTCCTTTTGGCCCAAAAAATGCTGGAGCTACTTTTCAGCAGGCCACGTCTTACGCCTTCCATGGCATCAAACATATTATCGAGGCATATTTAGATTATTTAGCTTCTCGTTGTCGAAAGAGAATTGATCATCCTTCTCACCTTCATTAAGTTTTTGAACAATGTCGGCATTATAAAATCTGGTTGAACCCGAACAAGTGTGTTTTTGTTATCACTTCCAGTCGATTTTTGGGATTCATAGTGTCTATGGAAGCGATTCAGGTAGATCCCTTCAAGGTTGAGGCAATACTTCAGTGTCCTCCCCCGTCTTCAATTCGTCAAATTGAAAGTCTACATGGAAAAGCTAATCTGCTGCAAATATTCATTGTAAATCATGCTGAGATTATGAAAGGATTTATGAGATTATTAAAGAAAGGAGTTCCATTTTTCTGGGATGAATTTTCTCAATGCTTATTTGATGCTTTGAAAAAAGCATTGACCTCTTCTCCTTTATTGAGTCCACCCAATTATAGCAGGGATTTCCTCTTGCATCTGGCGATAGCAGAATCTACTATTGGTATGTTTCTGGTTCAGGAGGAGGATGCTATTTCTAAGCATGTTATATACTACCTTAGTCGAGGCTTGGTAGGACCTGAACTCTGGTATTCTCCGATAGAGAATATTTCTTTAGTAGCTGTGCATGTTGTTTAGCAGCTCAGACATTACATTCTTTTACGCAAAACTTATGTTTTGGCAGTAGTCAGTCCATTTTAGTTTTTTCTTAGTAGGCGAGTGATTAGGGGAAAATACAATCTATGGATTGTGATTTTACAGGAATTTGATCTTGAGTTTATGTTTGCCAAGTCCAGGAAATTATTAGTTTTTCGGAATTGATTTTTGAGTTGCCCTGTGGAGAAGAGATTGTTTATGATGAATCATTTCCTGATGAACATCTTTTTCTCATTTCTTCAATGGATCCTTGGTACAGGGATCTCATAGTTTATCTCTAGACTGCAAAGCTTCCCTCGACTTTTTTGAAATATGAGAGTCGAAAGTTACATCACTTAGCCAAAATTTATTTGATTATCGGTGACACTTTATATCGTCGCGGGGTCGATTTTGTTAGTGTCCCGTGATTTTGGCAGATTGGTAGACCAAATGCACAGGGTAACATCAGACCAATATTTGGAGTCCTAGGACCTAGCCTTCCTGGACTTAGAGAGGGCTCTCTCTATTGTATGCAAATGATGCGAACTTGTTTGCTTCAGATGGTTGATTTTAGGCTAGTTGTTAAGTGTAGGGTTTGTTATTTGTTTTGGTTAGGTAAGATGAACAAGTGGAATAGGTGGAGTAAGAGGTCATCAAATCATTGGGATATGGAGTCAATGAAAGTCATGGATATCTCAACAATGAAACAAGATGCATAACAGGGAAAATCTAGCATGGTCAAGTGGATCTTTAAAGGTATGTGTGAAATGAAATGAACATTAAGTTTGGGAACAAAAGTAGGACAAAGGGCAATCAAGAATCCTTTATCATGTACCTTTAAACAAATATAGTCTCAAATACTGATCAACATAAGGACATAATCATAAGACAAGGAAAACCAATAACTCTTAGATTACATTTTAAGAAAACAAGCATTCAAGATCAACAATTCCAATGAAATATACAAGGCGAGAAACTCATTTAACTTCTAGTGATTTCACCTTCAAGGCTAGAAAAAATTCAAGATAACAAATAACTTTAATCCAAGAAGAGGGAACTCCTAAACATCTATTATCAAGCTACAAATAACTTTAAAGAAACTTCTCAAGCATAGAAAAAGGGCATGATCAAAACATGGCCTCTTTGGCTAAACCTAACAAGTAATACTTCAAAGATAGATTCCAAAACATAGTTTAAATAGAATCAAATAGGCAAGGCTAACCATAAAAAATATTTAAAAACTACTATATTGAACCATTCATGGAATAAACAAGCTTAGGGGGTCTAAAGAGCAATCAATAATTCCTTAAAATGTTCTAGTAGAGGAAAACATAAAGGCAATAGGAAGCAGGAAGGACTAAGGTGCCTCAAAAAAAATTTCTTAGCCTATACTTTTTTGTTCTACTGCAACATAGAAATATGAACATAATGATAAACAAGAAAACAAGAACTAATAGAGACACATCACCGTTAACCATGCTCAGGGATCCTGCAAGCTACTCTCCTTCATAATTAATCAAAGCAAACCATTCAGAAGCTCCACAACACCAATTTCTTCTCCAAACTCCTAAAAACCATGTATTGCTCTCAAATCTCATCAAATGCCAGCATTTAAAATGGAACCCTCATGCTCTATTTATCTTAGCAAAATAGGGGAAAAAAACCCTAGATAGGGTTGGAAAATTTCAAAATAACTCATAAATGTCATAAATGCCCAAGAGACCATGCAAGGGCCAAGGCACAAAATATCTCATGAAATAAATGCCAAAATAACTTCTAGCACCTAATTCTAGAGTGATTTTCCTCAAAAAACACTAAAATATGATTTTTCAATAAATGAGTGTGTTTTTTTGACTTTTGGCCAAAAACACATAGTGTTGTCCATAAGCGTAGCACCACCTTCGGTAGAAAATAGGTCCTTTTGCAACCAAGTTTTGGACACCTTCCCGATGTCAGATTTTTATTTGTGCTAGCCCGTTGGAAAGAATGATGAGTCTAATTTCCAAAAAGGCTCTTGGTTTCCTGATCCAACTCTAGTGACCTATCAAAAATTTCAAAATCCCAACACTGCTCTGAGCACAACGCCAAGCTTGAAAAGGAGGTAGAATTGTGAAAAATGAGGTGTTTATTGACCTTTTGAGGGGTAAAAAATGCTCCAATGGATCTGAAAGTTTATGAGCATAGTGTAATAGTGATTATAAATCCAAAAATGTAGATTTTTACCTCTAAGGATGCCTGAGGTAAAAGTGTAGCACCAATGGCGCTGTGCTTATAGGCCTTCAAATTCTCAAAAAACAAAAACTTGTCCAAATTCCTTCAAAATTGGTGGGTAAGTGCCACATGGGGTTTTGGAGACCTGGGGAGAAGCTTGTGCCAAAACTCCAAGGTCTTCATTATATTTTTCTTCTTTTAGTGCCTGAAATTAAATGAGGACCTCCTTGAGTTTAGCACTAGTGAGTTTGTTTTTCAAGGCATAGTGTTGGACCATCTTCTTTTGCAAGCCAGGGTCTCTTTTCAATTTCTTCATGTGCTTGTGCTCATCCTTGTAATAATAAATGATGTATTGGGCCATGCCAAGGCACCTTTGTAGGTATTTTATATCTGCATTTTTGCTTTGAAGGAGTATGTTATGAGCCCTATCTTTGTCTTCTTTGTCACTCCCAAGATGGATGAGTTCAAATTCCCTCTCATCCTCATGCTGATCTTCTTCATACTATTTTACCTTTATTTTGCCTTTTTCATTTCTTTTTTCTTTGGTTTTCCTTTTGCCTTTTTCTTTGGGTTTCATAGGAGTAGAAGCCAGGATCTCTTCCCTTTGGAGGCAGGTAACGTATGTCTTGACCCTCTCTGATATGTGCATGAAAGAGGTGTGATGGTGGTCTTTGTGGTGTTCTTGTCATAGTTGTGACCTTTAATTTGAATATCAGCCTCTTCATCATTTTCTGTACTATCCTTACTCTCATTTATTTTATCATCAGCATGCTCACTGCCCTTTTATTCACTGTTTGCCTCTGTATCTTCTTCACTTTGATTTTGTTCATTACCAAGATTTATTTCTCCTTCATCCTCTATATTGTCATTATTATCATTATCACTGAGGGGTTGATTTTTGTCATGATTTTCATGATAGTTTTCATGACTGTCATGACTATTTTCCTCTTTGCTATCTTGTCCCTCAATGTCTTCATCTTTGTCATTGTCCTCTTCTATATCTTTTGTATGGTCATCCTCTTCCATATTGTCACTATTTTTCTCATTGTCATGCTCACTATTTTCATATTCATCATCATTTCCTTCTTCTTCTTCCTCATTCTCTATCTTTTCCTCATCTTGATTTAACTCATCATCATTGATTAAACTATCTCCTTTGTCCTCTTGTTCATTTAAATCATTACTCTCATCTTCCTTACTGATTTCTTCACCTTTACTATCATTACTTTGTTTATCATTATTACTCTCCTTTGTTTCCATATCTCCTGCCCCTTGTGGGCTCAAATCATCACTACCCTCATATTTGTTTTCACTTGATCCTTCATTGCCACTTCCTTCTTCACCTAATGCACCAAGAGAAGGGGAGGAAGGGAGGTTTTCTTGAGGAGGAGATAGAGGAGTAGAGGGAGGAGGATGATAGGATGAAGACAAGTTTGGCGATGATGTGGTTGTGGGCTTGTGAAGACTTCATGGGCTATGAATACTTCCCAAGGTATGCCCTTCTATTCCAACTGATTTAATACCACCATCTTGATCAAGGAATGGTGAAACAAACTTTGCATTTTTTGGTAAGGATTCCTTCTTCGGACAATAGAAGACATTTTTTCCATACTCCTATAGAGGTAGTAGGGCAAGTTAAGCATCTTGACCCTTGTGAAATGCATGAGGAGTCTGACACGGTAGGAGTAGATCCGGGAGTATCTTCGCTCACAGGTGAAGTACTTCATGATAACCATCATCAAGGGTGAAAATCTCTGTTTGAGGTGTGATAATGGGAATATTGCCTTGCAGCCCTATTTGTACCTAGTCTTGACAAATGGCTCGTAATATTTCTTGTCCAATTTTTCCTTTTTGAAACATTTCTCAGCAATAGCAGGAATGCTTGTAGCATTAGAGATGGAATCTACTGATAGTTCAAAATCCACCCCTACTAAGTTCACCAGTTTGTTGTGAAGGTTGAGGACAAACAACCTTGTAAGCTTTGGGTGGTGTTGTACTTGTTTGAACTTCTCACAAAATTGAAAACATCCCACATTTTGGAAACATGAGAGGATCATGGGAGATGAGGTGATAGCCACTGTGCTCTGGGGTTCAAATCTGTTCACTTTCCCTCCTTTGTGATTTGGTCTCATAGGCCCTTGGCTTATTTCACTGCTACTACTATCTTCTGCCCCTGACATGGTGATTAGAGTTGTTTGTGGACAAACTAGGGTTTGGAGGAGAAAAATGGGAATAATGGTGAGGAAAACCTTTGCAGATGAATCATATGAATGCAAGGGTATGAATGAGTGCTTTTGAGATTAATGGGGCTTAACTTGAATATGAAGTGCAACTACCCTAAGCCACTCTCCTTCACATGACAATTAATTTGTTCAAAGAGGCCAAAACAGAACTTTAATTACGCCTTTAAGACCTAGGGTTTGCATAATTAGGGTTTAATCCTTCTATAGCCACTAAATGACTAAAAATACTTGAGAAGAGGAGAAAATGGGGCACTTACCAGTTTCACGTTCTTGCATGTCTTTGGAAGAAAATTGGAGGATAACCTTGAGCCTTTGGGTAAGTTTTTTCCTTTTGTGTAGGATCTCTGCATTAGTGCAGTGCCCTGCCTAAACAGTTGGGTCGGCCTATGGGTGTAGTGCTGGAAAGTTGTGCCTCTAGTGTGAGAATAGTTTCGGGTGCATGCAGGCTTGCCAGACCTCTAAGCGTAGCACCGGGCAGGTCGTGTGTAGTGTGTGCACAGCACCAGGCGTTCACAATAGGGTGTCAAGTCCTAGGCATGTCAGGCCCGTATGTGCGTAGTGCCCCCTGATTTGCGTAGCGCCACCCCTTATTCACGCAACACCGTTGAATTTTGAACGGTGGAAAACCCGATAAGGGCAGCTCCAATGCCTGTGAGCACAGCGCCACCCGATTCGTGTGGCTCCAAGGAACGTTTTCCCAAGAAAAGTTGAAAAACTTTGAATCTTCCCCTGAATGTTTTCTTTCTTCAAAAAAGGACAAGTGAGTTTGAAAAGATAACTGAGGAGCCTTTATACCCTTTGAAAGATAAATCAATTTTAGAAAACCCACTTTTGCTAATTTTTTTTCTGTCACTTTATGAGTTTCACTGATATCCTGTGACCCTCTTTGCAGGTGATTTGCAACTTGCCAAAGTGATTTTTCTTCTTTTGGTGACAGTGTGCTGAAAATATGGAGAGGTGTTTTTAATATTTTAAGGGCCTTGGCACTGTCAGAAACCTCTTTCTGTATTGAGAAAATGACAAAAAATGTTTCATCCATTTTTTATATGTCTGGATGTTAGTGACCTTAAAACATGTTTCTCCTCACATTTTTATTGATTTTGACAGTGACATGTCCATTTTGACAAAGATTTTAACTCCTACCATGCTATGTCTTCCCTTGATAATTTTGATCTTTGAAGGTGCCTATGACACAGTGCTTTGGTCTCCTTTTTCATGGTTTGGATTTGTACAACTTTAGTTACTCAATAGTGAACTCATGCTCATGTCAGTTTTTTTTTTTTTTTTTAACCTTGCAACTCAAAACTAGACTTCCATTCCTTTGATCCCTTGAAGGCAGCTGTCTGCACTTGAAAAATTGACCTCCCTCACCCTGATACTCTTTTCATTCTTTCCCTTTTATCGAGTGAAGCACTGTTACCTTGGAAAAATATGGGGGTCACCTCCTGACATTTTTTTGAAAATCTTCTGCTTGCTGTCATCATGGAGATTCACAGTCTTCATTCCACCTAGTTAGCCTACCTTCTCAAAAATTTAGGTTTTAGGGCTGTTAGAGAAAATTAATTAGTTTTTTCCTCTCATTTATCTATAGCCTTTTCAAGTTCATTTATTTATGTTCAGTTCACCTCACCTTTTTCCCTTCTTCATTTGTAATTTCTAAAAAATCTTCAATTATTGCTTGGTTGTGTTGATTTAGCTCTATCATTGTGGTCCTTTGCATTGGCTTCTTTCTTGGAAATACTATTTAGCCAATCAGTCATGAAAATTCTGATTTTCTTTGAACATAGGCATGCTGTCTCTCCTTTGCTATGGATGTTGTTAGCCACCTATAAAAAATTGTCCTACCAAATGGTGGCTAAATCTTTTTAAGCCTTCAAGAAACAATTTCATGGCCAAATTTTTAGTTCTTAAAGTCTTATGATGATAAATAATCCTTCAGTTAATCTTCACTGTTGTTTCCCTCATAATCCTACAAAATCTGCTATTTTCCAAAAGAAAACTGCTTGAGAAGTTCATTTTCCATCATTTTCACCCCTCCTTTCACCCACAAACAATTCATTTTTTCCCTTGTCCCCTTAATAAAAATCCTCCAAAAATACCTTCATTTGGTTTCCAAATTAACCAAAACCCATTTTAAAACCTTTTACTCTCCCTTATTTGGTTTTAAATCCCCTTGTTTCCCCTACCGGAACCCTCAAATTGGCTTAAAAATCACTATTTTAGTCCTAAAAACACCCTTTCTGCATATAAAGGTTTCTTGTGCCCCCGAGGGCTTAACTCCTGTAACCCCTTTCCTCATATGACCTACAGCCCTGTAGTCGAGCACTAAAAGCCTAAAAACCCTCCCTCTAAACCGTGTTTTCTTCTATTTTTTCACCCAGACAGTTCAATTTTTAAATAAATGTCAACCATTGATCTATCTAGATCAACAGCCCTCGCGCTCTTTCCCTTCCGCCCGATCCCCTGGCTTACATTTCCTTCATCTATATATCTGCCCCATCTTTGAATCTAGACCATCTATTCCGATAAATCCAATGGTCGAGGTTCAATCTGATAGGCCCAACTCCTTTGGGACCTACCTCCCACCTCGTAAAAAACCTATCCACTCACGCGATGCCACGTGTATTCCACTATCGCCCCAACCCCGCAATTTCCCCATCGCGTGCGATCCACACCATTGGATCTGCTGCCCCTCATCCGATGGCTAGAACTGTGTTTCACATTTTTTTGTGCATGTAGTTTAACACCGAAAAAAAACGTGAAATAGTGTTATAGCATCATTTCTCACATTCATATGATTCATGATTGCTTTTATGGCTTTGGGCACCCATTCCTACAGACTTGGACAAATTCACTTAAAAACAGTGTAAAAATCCCCATACGTGACTATGCCCAGCTTCTTCCGCGTGTATACGCGAGTCCACATGCACTTTTCCGCGTATGCCATTAAAATCATGAAAAAATATATAAAAATTCCCTATTTTTGGGCTGGGTTGATGGTTACTCAGGTAGTTAAACCACCCCAGCACATGGCCAACTGTTTCCAACTGTTGAAACTACTTGGAGGGAGTATAAAAGCCCCTCATGTGTTGAGAAAAATACTGAGAGGGGGGGTGAATCAGTATTTACAGCATATTCAAAACTTTTTACTTTTGCACTCTTTAAAACCCATACGCTACTTTCCTTTAGTAAACTAGCGTATACACGCAGATATCCTTCATGCAACTCGCGTATTAGCAGAGATCTAAATATGCAGATATTTATCAACTTAGTTCTTTGCAATATTCATTCATATGATGTTAAGTTAACAGTAGACATGTGTAGTAACAACAGAATAAACCATCACACAAAGCATCACACATGAACACCAGGATTTTTAGGTGGAAACCCAAGTTGGGAGAAAACCACCGCTGCAGTTGCTCAATTGCTTCCTACCTTCAATATTTTATTACAGAGAAAACATATTACAACATATGCAAATGCGTACCCTACCAAAGACGTTGTGCACCCACCGCTATGCTCGTCACACACTGCCTCGTGCAGACAGCGCAACCCCCGACTCGTTTACCAGCCTCACCTGGAAGGGAGCTACAACCCCCTGATCTCGTTTACCAGCCTCACCTGGAAGGGAGCTACGACCCCCTGACTGAAGGCTACAACCCTCAGCACCTCTATGGACCACGTTTCATCAATTTTCACACCGGATCCAAGCTTCCTTTAGGACACAACTTGCAGGCCACGTTTCATCATATTTTCAGACTGGACCCTTTCCATACTTTTAAGCACAGTCAACCATGAAACAGATACATATAACTCACTGACAGATATCAGTAAACCAGCAGAACAGATCAGACATTTCTTACCACAGACTTCAGCAAACCCTAGTTTGCATACGCGCTTTTCTTTCACTGATGTCGCGTATATACGCGCTTCCGTCCACATCAACCAGCGTATACATCTGCACATAAACTTCACTGCGCATACGCGCTTTTTCTTCAGAGAAGCCGCGTATATACGCGCTTCCTCTGTGGCTAACTAGCGTATGGATCTTCAACTATTACAGAGCTGCATACTTCTTCAGATCAGATATTCAGTTCAGATTCAACCCTTTACTTCAGACAGATGTTCGCCTCATCACAGATCTAATCACTCCTTCAACAGATCTAGTAGATACAAGAGCATTTGAGATCTAGATCTTCCGCTTCATCATTTCTTCATAGGTGCATCATAGATTCAGATCTATCATCAAACCTTTACCCTTTCCATATAGATATACTTCACAGAGAAGTATTCATTCAAGCTCAGACATCTTGCTCCCACACTCATGAATTGCAAAATGAATTTCTTCTCTTTATATAGGTTTACCCTTTTTCAATACCATGAGCCCTTTTTTTCAATACCATGAGCCAAAACAATACCATGAGCCCAAAACTACATTACTTCCGATGGTATTCTTGGACGGGGTCATTTAGACGAATCATTACCCAATACAATGGGTCAATACCATGGTGGTTACCCCTGGTTTTGCACTTTTTGAGCGCTTTTGCCCATACGCGACTTGGCACGTACTTTACCGCGTGCATACGCGACTTCTCCTAGGCAAATCCGCGTATGCCTTGAGACATACTCTTTTCATCATAGATTTAGCACATGCTGACTTCTTTTCTTCACTGCCTTCTGTACACACTGTAGATACATCATATTTAGCTCATCTAGAACATATTCTATCAAGCACAACTTCATCAAGTAAGTTGTCATCATCTTCATCAAATGGGTTGCCATTTAAGGACAACAATCAGCACCATATTGCTAACAAACATCATATCACATCAGATTTACGTCATTTACCAAGTTCATCAGGTCAAGAATAACTTCATCAGGTGGTTTGCCATCAAGGAAAACACATGTCAACAGTCACATGTCTTCATCTTCATTCAGTGGGTTGCCATCAAGGACAACACTCTGCATCATATTGCCAACAATCTCCCCCTTTGGACTTGATGGCAACCACGATGGTGTTTGGTTACCACAACAGATAGGTACATTAAGAATATAATGACACCATGTCACTCTCTCCATTTTTGACACCATTCTTTCTCTTCATTCAAACACCATGTCACTCTCCCCCTTTGACATCAAGGGAAAAGGGCGGATCAAAACCAACATACTCTCCCCCTTTTCTCCTCATGTGGAAGAAGCGTTCTGCAGATCTGATATATACTGAGATGACCAAGCTCCCCCTGAGTTCATGCTGAATCTTCCAACATATTTTTCAATAAAGTACATGACTCTATGAACTTCCTATCACCAAAGACTCAGACTTACATCAAATATCCAACCAAGTGGATTTACATATGAGACTCAAGTACCCAACCAAGTGGGTTTACACATTTCAACTCAGCTACCCAACCAAGTGGGTTTAAAAAATTTGAATCAACTACCCAACCAAGTGGGTTTACAAATTTGACAAGTCCTTACATGACTGAATATTACAATTTTACATCATGGGTCACAACAAGACCTTTTCATCAAAATACAAATATGACCATTTATGACCAACGCCATAAAGACTTCAAGAAAAAGAACATATTTCAGAACCATCATAATGCCAACAATGCATTATATTCAGCATGGCTGATGCTCCCCCTGAATCTGTGCATCCAAGCATCCTTTCCTTATGACTAATTCTCCCCCTTAGTTTGTGCATCCTAAACACTTTCACCAACAAATCATCAAGGCATCTTTATCAAAACATTAGAAAGAGAATTATGAGAATTGGAACACCACTAGAGATACCAAACAGTATCAGAGATACCAAACAACACTGCAGCTGTGCTGAAGAGAGCTGACTCCAGGCAGAAATTTGTCAGCAATCAGACATACGCGGTTTTATGTGCATGAACTCGCGTATATACGCGACTGTGTTTCAGAAAAGCCTTGTATCCAATGCCATCTTCTAACGAGATTTGTTTGTTCGACCGCAGAACACTCCCAGCTTTTGTCTTAGATACTCGAACGCTTCCCCTGGGCAGAGGTTTGGTAAAGATATCAACAACTTGTTCTTTGGAGGGAACATACTCCAACTTGACCTTTTGCTCAAGCACTTGTTCACGTAAGAAGTGATACTTCATGGGAATGTGCTTGGTCTTCGAATGCATAACAGGATTCTTTGAAATACTGATGGCACTTGTATTGTCACACTTAATGGGGACAGGAGGTGTACATTTGATTTGAAAATCTTGTAAGGTTTGCATCATCCAAAGAGTTGAGTGCAACAAGATGCGACAGCCACATATTCTGCTTCTGCTGTAGATAAGGCAATAGAATTTTTCTTCTTGCTGAACCAAGATACTAACCGGGGTCCCATATAGAATGCACCACCACTAGTGCTTTTTCGATCATCAACACTTCCAGCCCAATCTGCATCAGTGTAAGCATGAAGAGTAAGATCAGCATTCTTTGGATACCATAGACCAAAGTCTTGAGTTCCTTGTAGATATTTGAAAATTATTTTAACAGCCTGAAGGTGAGACTCTTTTGGATTAGCTTGGAATCGTCCAACAATCCCAACTGCATGCATAATGTCTGGTCTAGTCCCAGTGAGATAAAGTAGAATTCCTATCATTGATCTGTATTCTGGTTGATTCACCATGGGAGAATCATCAT
Source organism: Pinus albicaulis (assembly GCA_034641835.2). Classification (NCBI taxonomy): domain Eukaryota; kingdom Viridiplantae; phylum Streptophyta; class Pinopsida; order Pinales; family Pinaceae; genus Pinus; species Pinus albicaulis. Next base: position 1,378,626,605 of record CM076577.1, on the reverse strand, counting down.
GAGAACTGAGATTGCATCCGGTTATCATTGGTGTACTTACAGGTTTGCATTCTTCCATGCCATACTTCTTCAGAATTTGCTTAAGATATTTTGTTTGTGATAGGAATATACCATCTGCAGTTTGATGCACTTGCAAGCCAAGAAAGAATGCTAGTTCCCCAAGTAAAGACATTTCAAATTCTTGCTGCATGACAGAGGCAAATTTTTGACTCATAGATTCTTCGTTACTCCCAAAAATGATATCATCAACATATACAACTACAATCAATAGTTTATCATTTTCAACTTTTGTGTATAAGTTGCTATCAGCAGACCCCTTTGAAAATCCTTGTTGATGAAGATATTTGTCAAGACGATAGTACCAAGCCCTTGGAGCTTGTTTGAGACCATATAGAGCCTTTTTAAGTCTACAAAAAAGATTTGCATCATTTCCCAAAATGAATCCTTCCGGTTGTTCTATATATACTTCTTCTTCTAGATCACCATTAAGAAAAGCAGACTTAACATCCATTTGATAAACTTTGATTCGTTGATGGCTTGAGAAAGCAAGAAACATTCTTATGGCTTCAAGTCTAGCTACATGAGCAAAAGTTTCTTCAAATTCTATACCTTCTTGTTGAGTATACCCTTTGCAAACCAGTCTAGCTTTGTTTCTTACAACATCCCCATTCTCATTTAACTTGTTCTTGAAGATCCATTTAGTTCCAATGACATTTTTATCATGTGGTCTTGGTACCAATTCCCAAGTGTCATTATTTTCAATTTGATCAATCTCTTCATTCATGGCTTGGTTCCAACATTCATCTTGGCTAGCTTGATTGACATTGAGTGGTTCAATTGTGGATAGAAGTGCCAGATTACTAGAAGATCCCACAAGTGTTCTCCTTGTTCGTACACCTGATTCCTTGTGTCCCAAAATTTGAGATTCAGGATGATTCTTTTGAACATATCTGGATGGAGCCTTTTCAGAAAGATCATTTTCAGGTTCTTCATTGGATCCACTGTCTATATCATTTATATTTGAAGTAGAAGGCCATAAGTCATCATCATCTTCTTTTGTTGTTTGTTTTTCTTCTTTAGGAGCTGTCGGAGACTCATCAATAACAACATCAATACAATCAACAATCTTTTGAAGCCTTTCATTATAACATTTGTATGCTTTTCTTGGAGATGAGTATCCAAGAAAAATTCCTTTATCTGATCTAGGTTCAAACTTGCCAAGCTTTTCATCATTATTTTTGATAAAGCATTTGCTTCCAAAAACTCTAAAATGCTTTACAGAGGGAGATTTACCATACCAGAGTTCATATGGAGTTTTATCACTGTTTACCCGAACATGAGCTTTGTTGAGAATGTTTGCTGCTGTATGTGTTGCTTCTCCCCAGAAAGTGTGAGGTATTCCAGAATCATCAATCATAGCTCTAGCCATTTGTTGAATTGTTCTATTCATTCTTTCTGCTACGCCATTTTGTTGTGGAGTGCCAGCTACAGAGAATTGTCTTTTTATGCCATGTTGTTCACAAAATTCAAGGAATTCATATGATGTATATTCTCCTCCTCGATCAGATCTAAGACACTTGATTTTTAGATCCAATTCATTTTCAACTAATGCTTTGAATTTCTGAAATTTTTCAAATGCTTCATCTTTGTGTTTAATGAGCCTGACCCAACACATTCTAGAGTAATCATCAATAAATAAGATATAGTATTCTTCCCCACGTGGTGTCTTTTTCCTCACAGGTCCACATATGTCAGTATGAATGAGTTCAAGAGGCTTACTTGATGATCCTTCCTTGGCATTAAATCGTACTCTGGTATGCTTACCAAATTGACAAGATTTGCATATGACATTTTCTGGAAGATTAATATTGGGAAGATCACGAACAACTTGAAGTCTGCTTGCTTTGTTGATTTGAGAGAAACTCAGATGCCCCAGCCTTCTATGCCATAGCCAATTTTCTAAAGACTTTCTCAAGTAGCATTGATCTATGCCGTTTAGTACATACAGGTTGCTTGAATTTCTTTTTCCTTTTATAATGATTTTACCTGTATCAAGATCACGAACCACACATTCTTTTGAACTAAAGACCACTTCTGTTCCTTGATCACACATTTGACTTACACTTAACAGGTTATGCCTTAATCCATCCACGTACATGACATCTTTAGCCTTCACCTTTTCTTTTAGAAATACTGACCCTTTTCCTTTAATTACAACAGGAGTATCATTTCCAAATGTAACTTTCTTTTCCTTTTCTAGAGCATTATATGTACGAAGTTTGCTTTTGTCACCTGTCATGTGTCTTGAGCACCCACTATCAATGTACCATTGATTCTCTTCACCTTCTGCAAATAACGCTATCCCACAATTTTCAACCGGTATTTCTTTCTTTTTCCACACTTTAGAGCTTGATGGAACATGCTCTTTTGGCTGGACCTTGCTCCTGCATTCAGATTCTTCATGACCAAAGTTATTGCAATAAATACATTCAACTTCGTTTTGAAGAGGAGAAAAGTTGTTATAGGTTTTCTTCTTTGGTTCAATATTCATCCTTTTCTTTCTTGCTTCTCTTATCATGATGGTTTTATATGCAACACATTGAACAGCTTTATGACCAAAATTGTGACATGAGAAACATTGTCCATTGAAGTAGAAATTTCTGTGATCATGAAATATTCTATTAGAATTTACCTGTTGGTTGTAGCTTCTTTGAAAGCTATCCCTATCAGTGTTCCTTGAATTGAGATGGTCATGCTTTACCCGTAAAGATCCTTTATTCCCTTGCTGAGAGGCTGAATGTAGTAAACCACCTGTAGCTGCTTTTAGATAATTTGGTGCTGAAGCTTGAGAAGATTCTCCGATATATCCAAGACCTGTCTCTATAAGAGGAGAACGTTGTACCTTGATAATATCATCTAAGGTTTCAGATCCTTTAGCAAATCTAAGATTCAAATTTTTTACTTTCTCAACTTCTTTTCTTTGACTTACCACTTCACATTCTAATTTCTCAATGTGTTTCTTTGCTTCTTCAAACTTCTTTTCAATGGTCTCTCTGATTATCTTTTGTTCTTCTAAGAGAATTTTATATTCTTCTAAGCGTAGTTTGAGTTGATTGTTTTCTTCAAGAAAATCATTTTCCTCTAGAGCATCCATAAAAGTATCCTTTTCTTCTTTTTGTTCAAATGCCATGAGAAGTCTAAGATCTTCTTCACATTCTTCCTCACTATCATAACCTTTGCATATACAGGTAAGTGAAATACAAGAACAACGATCAATACCTGTTTCATCTTCTTCAATTTCTGCTATACACGATTTCTGAGGCATCTTCTTTCCTTGAGCAACCTTCTTCTTTTGCTTCATTCCCATTGCGACGGATCTCCTTCAAGCGATCAAGCTTCTGCAGAAGAACCTGCTTTGATACCAATTGTTGGGAAAAATACTGAGAGGGGGGGTTGAATTAGTATTTACAGCAAAATAAAAATTTTTACTTTTTCACTCTCTAAAACCCATACACTACTTTCCTTTAGAAAACTAGCGTATACACGTGGATATCCTTCATGCAACTCGCGTATTAGCAGAGATCTAAATATGCAGATATTTATCAACTTAGTTCCTTGCAATATTCATTCATCTGATGTTAATTTAACAGTAGACATGTGTAGTAACAACAGAATAAACCATCACACAAAGCATCACACATGAACACCAGGATTTTTAGGTGGAAACCCAAGTCGGGAGAAAACCACCGCTGCAGTTGCTCAGCCTTCAATATTTTATTATAGAGAAAACATCTTACAACATATGTGATGGTGCAGACTCCTACCAGCACGCAGGCACCCACTTGCGCTCGTTTACCAGCCTCTCCTGGAAGGGAGCTCCAACCCCCTGACCCGTTTACCAGCCTCTCCTGGAAGGGAGCTACGACCCCCTGATCTCATTTACCAGCCTCACCTGGAAGGGAGCTACAACCCCCTGACTGAAGGCTACAACCCTCAGCACCTCTATGGACCACGTTTCATCAATTTTCACACTGGATCCAAAGCTTCCTTTGGGATACAACTTGCAGGCCATGTTTCATCATATTTTCAGACTGGACTCACTCCACATATTTAAGCTCAATCATACAACCAGACTGATACATATAACTCAGAACTGTAGAATACATATAGCAGTAACACAGCAGAACAGATCAGACATTTCTTACCACAAACTTCAGCAAACCCTAGTTTGCATACGCGCTTTTCTTTCTCTGATGTCGCGTATATACGCGCTTTCGTCCACATAAACCAGCGTATACTTTAGTACAAATTACAGAGCTAATTTTATTGCGCATACGCACTTTCTCTTCAGAGAAGCGGCGTATATACGCGCTTCCTATTCGACGAACTAGCGTATGGATCTTCAACCATTACAGAGATGCATACTTCTTCAGATCAGATATTCAGTTCAGATTCAACCCTTTACTTCAGACAGATGTTCGCCTCATCACAGATCTAATCACTCCATAAACAGATCTAGTAGATACAAATACATTTCAGATCTAGATCCCCTTCTTCATCATTTTCTTCATTGGTGCATCATAGATTCAGATCTATCATCAAGCCTTTACCCTTTCCATACATATATACTTCACAGAGAAGTATTCATTCAAGCTCAGACATCTTGCTCCCACACTCATGATTTGCACAATGAATTTCTTCTCTTTATATAGGTTTACCCTTTTTCAATACCATGAGCCAAAACCACATTACTTCCGATGGTATTCTTGGATGGGGTCATTTAGACGAATCATTACCCAATACAATGGGTCAATACCATGGTGGTTACCCCTGGTTTTGCACTTTTTGAGCGCTTTTGCCCATACGCGACTTATCACGTTCTTTCCCGCGTGCATACGCGACTTCCCCTAGACATATCCGCGTATGCCTAGAGACATACTCTTTTCATCATAGATCTAGCATATATTGAATTTCTTTCTTCATTGCCTTCTGTATTCTCTGTAGATACATCAGATTTACCTCATCAAGAAATCAAGTAAGTTGTCATCATCTTCATCAAGTGGGTTGCCATTTAAGGACAACACTCAGCACCATATTGCTAACAAACATCATATCACATCAGATTTACATCATTTACCAAGTCCATCAAGACAAGAATAACTTCATCAGGTGGTTTTCCATCAAGGACAACACTCTGCATCATATTGCCAACATCATGTGCATGGCCTAAGGGAGAGAGAGAATTTATTGATATTATACTCTGTTGGTATTCCCTATCCAAGTCTTATTCCCCGTGCCTCCTGCACTTTCCCAGTTCATTACAGGAAACCCTTGTTTGCTTGAGATGCTCATCCCTTTATATGTCATCTCGTATGCACCAGTTTGGAAGGAATCTTAGTGAGGCAAGGGCGGGATGGATCCGGATGACGGTCTGCTCGAAGATTGTGGAAGGATTCAGGTGATCTCTCCACTCGTTATTTCTGTACATGCTATTTATAATACAGAAGTACCATCTTGTTCCCGAAATATACGTGTTAGTGTCTACTTACATATATGAGAAAATTGTTATTTAAGCATTCATTATGGTTTATTTAATGTTTTATATGGATTTCACTAACATTTAGAGTAGATATATGCTGTACAACCAGTTCTTCGTGCTTGTTTCTTCTTGTCTTTCAGGTTAAGAAGGAAGGATGGTTGCTGGGGGTTTGGACCCCGCGGGATCTACTTCAACCGTAGGACCTACGGGTAACTTCCTCGATCTACTCTATTTAGTTTTTCATGAACATGTATGGTTGTGTGAGTCCTTCTTAAGTAGCATGCCCCTGCTCTATGGAGGTTGTAACCCAACGAACCTCTAGGGTGATTTTCCCCGAAACAGAACTGGCGACTCCAGTGGGGATCACATTCTTGTGACTCCCCTGTTGGGTGGTTTCAGCTGTTTGATAGGTTGCCAACAGTTTTAACTTTCATTTGCAGTCCAGTTTACTATTTCTCAGTCAGTCTGAAGTCCTGGTTTTTTATCCAGGCTTGATCCTTTTTGTTTTTTCATTATTTACCTTGATATATGTGCTTTTTTCTGCACACAGTCGTGTATACACGCAAGTTTGTCTAAAATAAGCCGCGTATACGCGAGTTTCCTTTAGCATAGTTGCGTATGCACGCTTGTTGCTAAACTGTGAAGTAGCGTATACCTAGGCAGATTTTGAATTTTTGGATTTTTTGACTTTTTGGTCCTTTCTGGCTGTGGAGACCTGTTCCTACAGTGTCTTTGTACTCTCTGGATTGTGAAGAAGGTGGTTTTTGGTCTTTTCTCTCTTTCGTTTGATTGAAAACTAGTATTTTTGGAAAAGTGTTGTTTCTGGTGCTGGCACTTCTGGATTGAGTACCAAGATCACTTTCTGAGCATTCTTGGCTGTTCTGCTTTATCATAATAGAGAGCTCCTTCTCATTTACTCTTTCCTATATTTTTGGTTTGCTTTGCGCTACGATTTTTTGCTCATTTCTTGATTGGTTTTTTTGAGTTCAGTAGGTTAGGTCTTGTTGCAACTTTTGAAGAGTTTTTTCTTGCTTCTTCAAAGTTTTTGTTTGCGGCAAGTTTGTACTATTCTTCTAGGCTGAGTGGCTGAGTTTTCTTGTCTTATTTTGCTCTTATTGATCTTGCTACTAGTTAGCCTTATAAGGTTTGGAGCATTGTTGAAGTTTTTGCTTGAAATCCAGTGGTGTTTGGCTTGGAATTTGATAGTTTTTCTTGGTCTTTTCGAGCTCTTTCTTTATAAAACTCAACAAGCTCAAAAACATTTTCTTTGCTTTTTGTTTTTGCATTTCAAAAGCTCAAAAAACATTTTGTCTTGTTATTTTCTTTTGTTGTTGCATTTTCGCTTTCGTTTTGCTATATCTTTTGAAGCTTTTGTGAGGTTTCTTGATTTTGGTTTTCGGCTTGATTTTGGGAAGGAGTTGTCATTAATTTCTTCCTCTTGTTTTCAAGTGTTTTTGGTGTCTTCATTTTAAGAGTTCTTTATTTCGGGAACTAGCTTTCTGGACAACCAGAAAGAGTTAAAACTGAAGGAGCTTTTGGGAAATTTCACTCCGCTTTAGGAGATTTTGCATCTTAGGATTTGCATGCTTGTAGTGATTTGCATTAGGTGCACTTAAGAATTTAGTCATTTTCGTAGTTTTTGTGAGTGTGAGTTTGCTATCTGAAAAGAAAAATACAAATTTTAATCTTGTAGAACCTGTATAGAAGTTGCTTTTCATCGAAAGAAAATAACTGCATTTTGCATGTAGTTTGGTTTTTATTAATTTCTTTCTGCGTCAAAACATCATAAGTTTCATCTCCGCATCCTTGTGACTTAACATAACAGCCCATTAAAATAAGATATATAATTTAAAATCAACTAGCAATTTTTCTAAGTGTCATACACCAACTAGCTAGGTTGGTGGGCCTTGGATTAGGTGAGTGGAGAGTTAACTCTCCAAGGCCGCTCAAACAAAACATAGAAGTTGATTAATTGAGCGAAATCCAACTCCGTTAGGTGGACCGGGAAAGCTCTCCTCCAGAGAGTCAAGCGCGAGGGGAAGTGAAGGTTGAGAAGAGGGATACCCCCTCTCCGATTAGCTGAATCTGACCTCAAGACCATTCCGCCCGGCTTCTGACATGGATTGGTGCCCATAGTTGCCACTCCTAGGTTCCACACATGTGACTGCGGGGGGGAATACCCGTGGTACCTGAGGCAGACGTCGCATCACTTTCAGCAGTACTTCTGGGGGGTGCCCTTGCGAAGCTTGGGTGCTTGAGCCGGCAAAGGCTGTCGTTAGGAGGTCGACGTAACTGTTTCTGATATCTTCGCTAGTTGTTCTAGGCCCTAATCATCCCAGACTGCTTTCGGGAGGTCCTATATTTCGCTTTCCTGTATTTTGGTGTCCGGTCCTCATCACTCGGAGCGGAAATACTTGGAGGCTGTTTGCTTGATTGTATCTCAGGGATTTTTCTTTTAGTGAGTGCTCTTTGCTCCTAGCTTGCCTAGCTTTTCACTTTTTTGAGCCTAATTTAAAATCTATAAAAGTGGCTGATCAAGCGCCTCGTCGATCAAGGAGAATCCGGGGGTTATCTCTTGAGAGTCTAGAGCCGTATTAGAGAAGGCGTAGGAGTGATTTAGAAGGTGGTTACCACCCTGTGGCATCTGACGCAGTGGAGATAGATCCTCCACAGAGGTCTGAAGGTTTCATAGCTGATTCTGGTGTCGGTTCCGAGAGGAGCGTTCCGCTCACCTCGCGAGTTTTGTTTCCTCGGGAAGAAGATTTTCAAATCGAAGAAGTACCTGAACCTCCTGCGTCAGGTCCATCTCCTCTTCCTCCTAATTATCCATTCATTGTTCAATACATCGGACCTGAGTCAGAGAGACCGGAAGATGTTTCGTATCATTCTTACCTTTCGATGGCCACGACTGGGAACGCGGCTTCTGCTGTGAGTGCTGCAGGTATTCAGACTCCTGCTTCTGTTGAAGCAGGGGGCACTATTGCTTCATCTTCGATTGCTTCTAGTGCTACTGTTTTTGGCTCTGGTTTCACCCAAGCACATGCTTCTCATTCTAGTCCCTTCTGTTCAGGGATGCCCTCTAGTGGGAATCCCTCTTTTTCCTTTTCCGCTGCTTCAGCTGGATCTACGCCCATGTCTTCCATGGCTAGTGGATCAGCTTCGTTTCAAGGGTTCCCCTTCAGAACTGGACACATTCCTAGTTCGAATCCTTCTTTAGGGTCCTTTCCGTTTACTTCTCAGACCCAGAGTTTCAACCCTTGGTCTGGGGGGCAAAGTTCGACTACTTTTACAGGTTGGAACCCTGTATTTACTACAGCAGGGGAAGGGAATCAGTTTTACGCAGGTCATCAAGGGAATGCTTCTTTCCCTTCGTCGAGTGCTTATCATACCTTTTCTCCTCTATCTAATGCCTGGAACCCCTACCAGGGGCTTTCCTCTTCATTTAATACTTCAGCGGGGGGAACTGGTCTGGGCTTTGGTAACTCGGCGTGGGGAGGAGGTTCTTCTCCTTTTTCTACGAGTCCTTTTTGGCAACCTGATGCCTCATCAAATCCAGGGTATTCTTTTCAGAATGTTGGGAATCCATCCCATCAAGGATGGAATCCTCAAGCTCCGCCTCGCTTACCTTTTCTGGCAACGTTAAACTTGTCAGATCTGTCGAAGTTGACTAATGATCCGATTCGTTATAGTCCGAGGTGGCCTCCGGTCCCGACCAAACTTCCTTCAGATATTCCAAAGTTTGAAGGTAAGAATGGAGAGGATCCGACTGACCACATCACCACTTTCCACTTATGGTGTTCTTCGAACTCCCTGATCAATGATTCGATTAGGTTGAGATTATTTCAACGCACCCTAACTGGAAACGCTGCCAAATGGTATATCGAGCTAACTGGGGGTAGTTTTGCTACATTTGGAGAACTGGCTGTCACATTTCTAAACCATTTTCAGTTGCCTGTCCGATATGAGGCTGGGACTGAACTCCTGGCTAATTTTAAGCAGGATGAGGCAACCCACATTTCTAATCACATTCAAGAATGGAGAAGAAGGAAGAGGCTTATTAAAGCTCATATTCCAAGAGAATTCCTTCTCAAATGGTTTCTGAAATCTCTGCAGTCAGACATTTCAAAAGATGTATCCCTATCTGGGGTATTTTCTGAGGAGCAGGCCATTTTTAGGGCCCAGCAGCTGGAACTGATCTATTCTCAGTCTGGGGTCCTTTATAAATATTTTCCCAATGCTCCTCGCTCCAAATTAGATTTATCGAAAACTAAGCCAGGTCCGCATGGTGATGGGCTTGTCGGATCGATCAATAGTGGTGCAGCCAGCCTGCTTACTCAACTGCAACAGCTGTCTTTACAATCTGCTCCTTCTAGTCAGGCTGTGCCTGCTGAGTCATCACCTTCCCAGTCTTTGTCCATAAATGTTGTCCAAGCTTCTGATCCCAAAGGAAATCAACAATTCGATGGGAAGAAGAAGGGACGAAATAACAAGAAGAAGGGCAAGAACGGGAAGGGTAATGCAAATAAAACCAACGAGCGTGTTGGTGAGGGTCCAAAGGAGAAAAAGAAAGTGAAGTTTCCATGAAAGTTGTGTACTGGAGACCATCTCACACACCTTTACCCTAAAATTCAGGATGCGCAACGCTTGTTAGCCCAGCAGGGTTCTTCTAGTTCCTAGGCTGTGTTAACAAACCCTTTTCCCCAAGGGCAACAATTAGTTGTTCGTGCGAACCAAAATCCTGGGGCTTCCTCTGGGGGCACCCAGGAAGGGGAAATTCCATCGAACATTTTTATGATGAGTGCTCACGCGGATATCGCTACGAGATCCCGTGATTATGGCGGAGAAGAGTCTTCGAAAGCTAAGGAAGTTCTTGATGCTACTGAGCCGCTTCACATCACAAAGCCTACTGTTGAGTCTATGCCTCGGATGCTCAAAGCATATTCTAAGCGATCAACGATTAATCCAAATGCTAGGCTACCCAGAACTACTCGATTGTGGAAGATCTGGCGCAGAGTCCTTGTGCTATGTCAGCTTTAGAGGTACTCCAGTCTTGTCCGGCTCAGCGCAGTGCTTTGCTCACTGCCATTGGGGTTATTGATCCGAAAAATTCTCTTCTGATTACTTTTGATATGACTAATTTTAAGAAGAGACTTCCTCATCACATGGCTTTTCATATTAAATCGTCGTATCGGAAGTGCAATATCTTTCGAACGGTTGTTGATGAGGGTGCTTCCACATGTGTGATGTCTCTCGCATGCTGGAAGACACTTGGATCTCCCAAAGTTGTTCCATCTAGCACTGTTCTTACTGCGTTCGATGGTCATTCTCACAGACCCCATGGTATTGTCCCGGCTTTGCCCATCTGTGTTGGGGGCAAAACCGTCAATATAGAGGTTGAGGTAGTAGATGCAGCCTTGGACTACAACCTTCTGTTGGGGAGGAACTGGATTTATGAGATGGATGCCATTGCATCCTCATTATTTCGAATTATATGTTTCCCCCACGAAGGGAGGATCGTTACAGTGGATCAACTGGACTGTCCTCCTGTAGACCCGAATGCGTCTACTGACTCATCTATTCCTAAGTTGGATAATACTAAGGCGCCTGTTGAGAATTTAGGAGTTGGAATGTATTCTTCCTTGATGGGTACTTTTGATATTCCTCCTCCTACGGTTCATATTAATGCTATTTCATCCTCCAAGGCTCCCCTTCGAAGAGAGTTCTTCAGAACTCATTATTTTTCGGACCCTTGGACCTTACCTTCCCCTACTGCCACAATTGCGGAAGGTCAAGTGGGTGGAATGGCATTTCCGATTTCTGCAGCTGAGATTGCATATCAGTCTATTGTTGACTCTGCAGAATCCATCCCAGCTCCTCTTTCACCGGAAGAGTTGGATGGAGATGTGGCTCCAGCTTGGATGCTTAGTTCTTCTTCTGCCCAGGATTGTCTTGATACCACTCTTCCATCTGAAGAGGCCATCCTGGAAGCCATGACTGGTATAGATAGATCGTGGGATGATTTGCATCATCGGTCTTACTTCCTACCTGACTTAAGCGAAGTTGAAACAAGTTTTCCAAGTCCTCCGTCTCCTGGTCCTGTTCACCCAGTCTTGAACCCTTTGGCACCAACACAGGTTTATGCTGAAGGGAACATGGCTGTGATCTCTCCTACTATCCCGGTGAACATTTCCAGGGATCCCAATATTATCGAGAATGTCTTCATCGGAGCTGAATGTTCCCGTGAAGAGGTTCAAATTTACACCGAGCTCTTTAAAGAGTATAGGGATGTATTTTCTTGGTCTTATGAGGAAATGCCTGGAATAGACCCATCTATTGTCCAGCATGAGATCAAGACGTATGAAAACGCTAAGCCGGTAAGGCAAAAACTTCGTTCGGTCAATCCTAGAAAGGCAACAGCTATCAAAGCTGAAGTTGAAAAGCTGCTTAAGGCGGGATTCATTTTCCCTGTTCCTTTGACTGAATGGGTTTCAAATCTCGTTCCCGTAGATAAAAAGCAAGGAACGATTCGAGTGTGCATTGATTTCAGAGACCTAAATAAAGCATGTCCTAAAGATAATTACCCCACACCATTTATCGATCATATCATTGACGAGTGTGCCGGTAATGAGATTTTCTCCTTCATGGACGGTTTCTCCGGATATAATCAAATTACTATCCGTCCTGAAGATCAACATAAGACTGCCTTTATTTTTCCCTGGGGTACGTTTGCATACAAGAAGATGCCTTTTGGTCTTAAAAATGTTGGGGCTACCTTTCAGCGGGCCATGTCATACGCCTTCCACGACATCAAAAATATTATCGAGGCATACTTAGATGATTTAGCTGCTCATTCTCGAAAGAGGATGGATCATCCTTGTCACCTCCAGCAAATATTTGAACGATGTCGTTTTTATAAGATTAGATTGAATCCGAACAAGTGCGTTTTCGCGGTTACATATGGTCGGCTATTGGGATTCATTGTGTCTAGGGAAGGGATAAGGGTAGATCCCTTCAAGGTTGAGGCAATACTTCGGTTGCCTCCCTCGTCCTCTATCCGTCAGCTTCAAAGTCTTCAAGGAAAGTCTAATTTTCTTTGGAGGTTTATCGTCAATTATGCTGAAGTCACAAAGGGATTTATGAGATTGTTGAAGAAAGGAGTTCCTTTTCTTTGGGACGACTACGCTCAACGCTCATTCGATGCTTTGAAGAAAGCATTGACCTCTGCTCCTTTATTGAGTCCACCTGATTATAGCAGAGATTTCCTTTTGTATCTGGCAGCAGCAGAATCTACCATCGGTATGGTTCTGGTTTAGGAGGATGATGCTCTTGCAAAGCATGTTATTTACTACCTTAGTCGAGGACTGGTAGGACCTGAACTCCGATACACTCCGATAGAAAAGTTAGCTTTAGCAGCAGTTCATGCTGTGCAGCGACTCCGACATTACATTATTCTTTGCAAAACTTATGTTTTGGCAACTGCCAATCCATTTCAGTTTGTCCTCAGTAGGCGAGTGATTGGGGGAAAATACAATAGATGGATTGTGATTTTACAGGAATTTGATCTTGAGTTCATGTCTGCCAAATCCAAGAAATCATTAGTTTTCGCGGAATTGATCTCCGAGTTGCCCTGTGGAGAAGAGATGATCTATGATGAGTCCTTTCCGGACGAACACTTGTTTCTTATCTCTTCACAGGATCCTTGGTATGGAGATATCGTTGTGTATCTCCAGACTGCGAAGTTTCCCTCTACTTTTTTGAAAGATGAGCGTCGTAAGCTGCGTCACTTGGCCAAGAATTATTTGATTATTGGTGATGCTTTATACCATCGAGGGGTTGATTCAATCCTGAGACGCTGCTTAACTCTCGAAGAAGCTGAGGCTGTGCTGAATGATTCTCACAATGGAGCTTGTGGGGGTCATTTATCTGGGCTTGCTACAGCCCAAAAGATCTTGCGTGCTGGGTACTTTTGGCCCTCGATTTTCAAGGATTGTATAGAGTCAGTCAAAAAGTGTCATTTGTGTCAAGTCTATACTCGAAAAATGCGCGCTCATCCAGCTCCGCTTTTTCTAGTCATTACTGTCGGTCCCTTTACAAAGTGGGGCATTGATTATACTACTTGTAACCTGCCTTCAACTAAAGGTCACAAGTACATTATTGTAGCAGTAGACTACTTTACGAAGTGGGTCGAGGCTATGCCTACTTTTGGGAATGATGGTGAGACTGCAGCTCTTTTCCTTTTCAACCAGGTTATTGCTCATTTTGGTATTCCTAGAGAGATTGTCACTGATCATGGCAGTCATTTTCAGAATAGCATGATGGCTGAGTTGGCTCTAAAATTAGGTTTCCGGCAGGAGCATTCATCTCCGTATTATCCTCAAGCCAATGGGCAAGTGGAAGCCGTGAATAAATCCTTGAAGACAATTCTTCAAAGGAAAATTGATAAAGCTAGATCCAACTGGCATATTATGTTATATCCTGCACTTTGGGCATACAGGACGTCAGTGAAAACTGCAACTGGCTTTACTCCGTTTCAGCTAGTGCATGGGGTGGAATCCGTATTTCCCATTGAATGCGAGATTCCTTCTCTTAAATTAGCTGTTGAACTTCTTCCTGACACTTCTAGTCTGGCAGAACGGCTTCTTCATCTGGAACATCTCGATGAGTAGCGTCGAGATGCCGCCACGATGAATGAAGCGCATAAAAACCGAGTAAAAGTTCAGTACGATAAGGCGGTCAAGCCTAGGGTCTTTTCGGAAGGTGACCTTGTTTTGGTCTATGCCCAAGAAAAGGATGCCCTGGGGGCAGGAAATTTTAAGTCTATGTGGTATGGCCCCTATATCGTTAAAAAAGTCCTTAAGAAAGGAGCGTATACCTTGGTTGATTTCGAAGGGAACGAGTTGCCGGAGCCCTGAAATGGGCTCTATTTGAAGAAGTATTATGCCTAGGCTTCGGCCTGGCATGTTGCTTTTGTATATAGTAGTTTTTGCTTTGTACATATCTGGTTGATTTTCGATCTTTGATGAGTTGGTGATGTTTTTTATCTGCTTTGGCAGGTTGTGTTGGATGTCATGAGTCATTTTGGTTTCGCCGATGGTGCTAGTAGACACACCCGGAACTTAGCTTCCGCAGCTTGGGTGCTTCATTATCCATCCTGTCAGCTTTTAGTATCAAGAGGGGTCTGCATTGGTCCTGCTTCCAACAATATAGCAAAATACACTGCAGTTATTCATCTACTCTCGGAGGCAATATCTTTGGGTGTTAATTCGTTGGTATTTTTCTTAGACTCTCAGCTGGTGGTGTCGCAGTTGAACAATACTTATCGGGTACGAGATCCATTTTTATTACGATTGTTCTTGAGGGTACGTTTGTTACAAAGGTCATTTCAATTTTTAACTTTCATTCATATTCCTCGAGCTGACAATTGGTTTGCTAACTCATTAGCTAATCAAGCATTGGATTGGCATATTAATCATTCCATACAATAAATTTAATCATCAAAAACATCATACATTTGATACATTTATCACATCACATCAAATATCGTTGTATATATATCATCAGAGTGTTCAAAAAATTTACAAAATTTGGATCCATAAGGTCATACAAAACTTGGGCTTATGCCCAATCATGTTCAGTCTCAAAAAAGAATATACAGTCATCTAATACATAATATATGTCTACTCCTGAGGTCCCTGCCTAGAAGTCGTGTTCCTATAGAACGTCACCGCGGTGGCAACTCGGCAGAATAATCGTACCCAGTCTCGAGGCACTCCTACCACCCGTCTCTGGATGGCTTCCGGCAGGTCTTCCACAGCAGCCATAGGTATTTGGTGGGTTAACCCCTCTAAGTTCCTCTGCACAGCCTGGAGAGTCCTGTCTGAATCCACTGTATCTGCTTCGCCCCTGCGACGCTTGTAGCGCGGGAGACCCTCGGGTCGAACTGGTCCAACATCTGAATCATGATCATTTTGAATTGTCAGTCATTATGAATCCAATCAAAAACATGTTTGTTTTTCATTTTTTCATATATATTTGAAAAAATCCAAAAAAATTATATAAGTCAAAAAATTTTGCAAGCTTACCGACTGTGCCCCATGCTGTGCCTGGTGGAAGAACTAGATCTGGATCTCCACGAAAGTCCATCCCGGCATAGGGATAGTCGTCCACCGCGATGATTTGTTCTCCCCACCAAAGGAAGAACTCATCATCCCACGTGGTCTGGGGTACTTCACTACCCCCCAATCTCTTCATCATGTCCGCCCAACGGGCAATTCTTGGGTCCCGCAAGCTACTGATGGTAGAGATAACTCTAGGTCTCAATGCTGGTATCTTCTCAAAGAAGAATGTTGTCAAAATTGTACCGTAGCCAAAGTGTTTGGTATTTGTTTGGCGGATTGAGGTCAAATGTTGCTTCATGTTCAGTAATAGGGTTGTACACCAATCATACACATGAGTCAAACATTCTACTGCTATGCTCATTTGCGTCCTGGACGCCTGATGTAGGGAGGCAGATCCTGCCACTCTGCCGATGGTGAAAAGGAGGATTTTCATGTGCAAATCCCTCAAATCTTTAATTGCAATCTGAGTTCCAACCTTTTTGGAACCCTCTACGCAATACACGTGGACATAATCTTCCATGGTTAACCCTCCCAGGGGATTCCCGTGCAAGTCTACTGGTTCTCCCCTCTGGGAGAGTCCATTGATGAAATATATGTCTTCCACTTCAATGCGTACTGGCATCTAATCAATAACGAAGCAATCTTGGTCTGGTTCCCAATAATTGACGAGCATTTCTAGCAACCGAACATTGCTTTTCATATTTGAAATTTTGAAGAATTTGAACAATCCGCAATTTCAAAGGATATTTTGCGCTGCTTGATCTTGCATGACCTCTTGATCAATTGCGCTGTGTTCACGCTCTCTCCATGAGATTGTCATCCTGTCAAAATTCATTAAATCATGCATTAGCCACGCATTTTTTGATTCGGACCTGTGCATACGCGACTTTTTCTTTGCACAGTTGCGTGTATACGCGACTTTCCTGTTATGAACCCGCGTATGCGCAAGTCCGCATTTTTTAGCAAGGGTTTTAATGGTAAAATTCACTAAATTTTAATTTCTAAACGGACAAAATGATTTGTAAGGATGATTGAGGAGCCTACCTGAAAATTCGGTGCGTTTCGACGGTCGGTTGTTCCTGATTTGACGAAAGAAGGTTTTTGCTCCAGAGCACTTTTTTCCAAATCAGCAATGCAATAATGAACCAAATATGAGGTAATTTGTCTATTTATGGCTAAAAAGTTGAAAATTTTCGCAAAAACTTGTTATGCTTATTTTTTCGATCTATCTTAAGCTGCATAACCCGGATGCTTGGAAGTGCCCATTTTGGTATGTTTTCAGGTACATTTGGACGATTTTGAGATTTTTCCCAGTTTTTGATCCATGATTACCGACTCGTCACGACAGGTATATGATCTTCACTGGCATATAGGTTAGGGAAATCACTTTCCGTTGCATCTTGCATACTAGCCTCCATACTGATCACTTGCCTGAGGGTCGACCCCATCAGGTCATGAGTATTACACCCATTTCACTCGCCGATTTTTTAATCATGACTTGGTGGTAGAGCCTTCCTTTACATGGGCTTCCTAGTTAGTTCCTCGCTATCACTTGTTGCCCATGCTGCGTTTTATGTAGGCTCGAGAGTCCTCTTTAGTCCCGCCATGTCTTATGTGTTGAAGCTTCATTCTTCTTCTTCATCACTATCATTTTTTCTGGCTTTTACCCTAGAGGCTCCCTGGTGTCGTTAAGTTGTATTACTACATTGCATATTGGCTACTTGTTTATCCTGGCCTTTAGCCGGCTTCATTTGGACTCGATGTTTAAGCCAACTTTTGACCTTGACTATCTGTACAAGTTAACCATTGCATGCACTTAGCTATCACGACTTGACACCTTTTTACCCATGGATGGAACGTTCCTCTGAGTATCGCTTACCAGTTTTCGCCACCTTGCATTGAGCATAGGATTGTTCCAATCCCAGGAACTAGTGCATCTGATTTTTTTGATACTCGTTCTATCCATTGTACCATAGCATTCTTTTATTCTTTTTCAGGCTTATTATATGAAAAAGACAAAAAAATCAAATATAACAAAAAGTGCGGGAACGGGATGTATCTTCGTTGTTTTGATGGCAGTACAGAGTCAGTTTGTCGCCCTTGAACAAAGCACATATACTTATATATATTTCCTACATTTGGGATGGTTTTAGTTTTTTGACCTAGGTTCAGCCTTTACCATGTTTCACTTGCCAGTCCTCCCCCGGTTGGTTATCTCTTCCAATCATATGGAGAGTTTGTTCTGCCTCCTGCATAACAGACTTATACAGTGTCACTTTTTTACTGCCATGGTCATCATGAGTCGTGTTTTTGTTCAAGGGAAGTCTAACCAGAGTCGGCCATTCTGCGATGTCTCTTGACTCATTATTCAGTCGGCCTTCCCGGTCTTGTCAGTATCTTGTTCTATCACATCAGATGTTTTGGTCTTCTGCTCGTGCTGGTTTGAGAAGGTACCCATTGACTTCTTGCCGGCGGGTTTGTCTCTTATCGACTACGACACATTGCTCTGAGAGCAAACCTAGAGCCGCACCCTGGCCCTATTTCCATCATTGATAGGTGACCTTGTGCTCAGCATTTGATCATCATTATGGGTCTTTGACTGAGTGGTTTCCCCTGTGTTCGACGTCCGCACACATTATCACACTTGGGATTCGTGCAGTACCTTGATTTCCATTTGACCCTATCGGTGGATTTCTCGCCTCTGTGTCAGCTTTCATTATTGGTTGGTTCAGAGGGTTTCTTTCGTGCGCTAGCTTCATCTTGTGCATGTCGGAAACGTACTTCGGTTTTGGTTCCGTCACTCTACTTCGTCCGATTCCTTCCAAATCTTGGCCCGCGGGTTACACTCGCGCTGGACTGATGTGGGATGCCTTAATGCCTTCCTTCCAGCAGATCTTTTCCCATCGACTCCGACTCATTGCTCTGGGAATAAGGTATAGAGTCTTTTTGTCAGTACCTTAGGGTTTGCAGTCATCAGTGGCAGACTCTTCGCTATCGACAGTGGGGATTCATCATTGCCTCCTGATTGGTAGATTCTCTCAAGTGTTCGAATTCAACTCATTCATTCGCACTTGTTAGATTGTACTGGGGCACCTTGACGCTCATTTTCATTATTGGTGGGTTGTCTCGCGTTGGTTAACGGTATACATCATTGACCGGTAATCCAACGATTTCTCACATGGTCGACTTCAGCTCATTTATTCCCATTGTGTAGAATTGTGCCATAATGATCGGTGAAGACCTCGGGTTGCATCAGCATTTCTCGGTTCACTTTTGACAGTCCATTCAGTTTCTGCCAGTGATGTCGTCCACCCTTATATGTTGCAGTTCAGTACAGCAGCATCCTATATGTTGGCTCCCGAGTTGCGTGATTGTACCGTTTGTTCCACCTCTTATGATTCGGTACTTGGAGATTCAGTTACTTATATGATCAGACATCCAGTTGCAGCTTCCTTGATCAGCTTTCTATATGTGATACTTGGACATTGATTCAGACTTATATTTCCGGGCCATGCTTAGATGATTCATTGTGTACTTTCAGTTTAGTTATACTTGTATACATGTTGGATCTATTCAGTACTTTCTATATGATGTATTTTTGACTGAGCATGGGTATGCCCGCCTCAGCATGAGTTGACTCTCTATTTTCTTTCATTGGTTCTTGGCAGGCTGAAATCTGGTGAAGTCCTCTCTTGTCCTTGCGAAGTTCTTTCTATGTTTATAATACATTTCGGCCATCATGTACCCCTTCTGACCTCATATATTAGGGGGCATCTGTTATAGCATCATTTCTCACCTTCATATGATTCATGATTGCTTTTATGGCTTTGGGCACCCATTCCTACAGACTTGGACAAATTCACTTAAAAACAATGTAAAAATCCCCATACGCGGTTATGCCCAGCTTTTTCCGCGTGTATACACGAGTCCACATGCACTTTTCCACGTATGCCATTAAAATCATGAAAAAATATATAAAAATTCCCTATTTTCGGGCTGGGTTGATGGTTACTCAGGTAGTTCAACCACCCCAGCACGTGGCCAACTGTTTCCAACTGTTGAAACTACTTTGAGGGAGTATAAAAGCCCCTCATGTGCATGGCCTAAGGGAGAGAGAGAATTTATTGATATTATACTCTATTGGTATTCCCTATCCAAGTCTAATTCCCCGTGCCTCCTGCACTTTCCCAGTTCATTACAGGAAACCCTTGTTTCCTTGAGATGCTCATCTCCCTATATGTCATCTTGTATGCACCAATTTGGAAGGAATATTAGTGAGGCAAGGGCGGGACGGATCCGGACGACGGTCTGCTCGAAGATCGTGGAAGGATTCAGGTGATCTCTCCACTCGTTATTTCTGTACATGCTATTTATAATACAGAAGTACCATCTTGTTCCCGAAATATACGTGTTAGTGTCTGCTTACATATATGAGAATATTGTTATTTAAGCATTCATTATGGTTTATTTAATGTTTTATATGGATTTCACTAACATTTAGAGTATATATATGCTGTACAACCAGTTCTTCGTTCTTGTTTCTTCTTGTCTTTCAGGTTAAGAAGGAAGGACGGTTGCTGGGGGTTTGGACCCCGTGGGATCTGCTTCAACCGTAGGACCTACGGGTAACTTCCTCGATCTACTCTATTTAGTTTTTCATGAACATGTATGGTTGTGTGATTCCTTCTTAAGTAGCATGCCCCTGCTCTGTGGAGGTTGTAACCCAACGAACCTCTAGGGTGATTTTCCCCGAAACAAAGTGCAGGGATCTTCTTCAGCCAGGACTTTACAACAAAATTTGCAAGAGATTAGTACAGTAGCAGTAGAATCTAAAGGAAAAGAAAAGGAGCTTTATATACAAATAATTGAAAAATTCATAATGACAGCGCAACCAGAGACTTATAAAGAACAAGGTCAAGGATAAATTCCTTCTACTCAGATCAGTGAGCCAAAAATTTCTATTTTACAAACTCCTCTGAATATAGAAAAGGGAAAAAAGAGAGAGGCTGAAACAACTACTCCTATTGGTATCTCTTCTGAACAGCAAGATGTTAAAAGGCAGAAATTAACTCTCCTTCCAGAAGATGAATCATTTCAGGAAATCCCTGACAGCCAGGGAAGAGAAGACAGTCAGAAAACAGATACAGGTAGTGGGACATCCACTAATTTTCAAAAACAGGGAATACAGAGGCAACAAAGTGCAGAAATATCTTCTTTCAAACCTCCAGTAAAAACTGCCTGGGACATCAAAAGAACATTCATCAATATAAAGGCCAGGAACGATCCACTTAGACTTCAAGTGTACAACCAATTTTTGAAGATATCTTCGAAAAATCAAGAAAGATTGATGTCAGCTTATGAAATCCAACAGGGTAAGATGTTAATGAGCCATTTGAAGCCCAAGGTGCAGCAGCCTCAGACAGCTGCAGATTAAGTTAGGACTAATTTTGAAGTCTTAGCAAAGGATATCCATCCTTTAGATCAAATTGAGCTACAGAAGCAAATAGGTGAGATGATTTATTCTACTCTGACGGATAAATCAATGATGACAAATAAGTTGCGGGATTCTTTGGATAATACTAATACACAGTTGCAGCTTGAAAAAGCCTCCTCCCAGGCTAAGGATAATAGAATAAAAAATTTAGAGGAAATAATCATTGGTTTGGGTCATAATCCTAAAGATGTGAAAGGTATTGAAGCTTTGATCAAGAGAAAAGATGATTATATTGCAACTCTGAGAAAACAATTAAAGTTACCGGCCTCAAGACATCCACAGACTGCAGAAATCATCAAACAAAATTATGAGGAAGAAATAATGGATTTGCTCTTAAAATTGAATGAGAAACTTACTGCAACTGAAAAAGAGCTTGAGAATGCATTAAAAGATAAGCAGGCAAATATTCTAGTATCTACGGCAGGAGTAGTGACAGGTACATCAACAACAGGTCAGCCAGCAGAATTGTCACAGAGAAACACTGCAAATTTGAACATTGATGAATTAACAAAGTCAATGGAAGATATGAACATTCAGGCCATAGAGCTTCACAAAACAAAGGAACAATTGGCCACTCTAGAACATAAATATGATCTTTCAAAAATGAGTGTTGCTGATAAAACAAGAGAAGTGAACAAATTAGAAAAAATAGTTAAAGCATTGGAAAAGGATCTCACATTGGAGAAACCTTTAAAATAAATAAATGAAATTCTTTGGGATAATATCATTCAATCAATAAAGGATGTTTGGTCCTCAATTCAGATAATGGATGAACAGAATAACTTAGTTAAATTGGCTCTGGATGAGATTGAGAGATCAAGACAAGAGTTGGGAAATATGCCAGAAGAGGCCAATAGACTTATACAATTTTTGAATACTCAGACTAAGAATCAACTTGCAGAAATTGGTATTCAGGACAGGACCGGAACAATTCTGGAAATAAAGAGAGTTTTTACTAAAAGAACTCTGGTATAGAATTTAGAACGAAGGTGCTCAGATATGCAAGAAGAAATCATTGCCTTCAGAGAAAGATTAAATATTTTGTTAAATAGAGGATTGCCCAGTCCTATAGTTGCAGAAGATAAGCTAATGGACCTTGATAGTTATGTTGAAAAATTGGACAAATATGCTGATAATCAAGCTAGTTCTTCAACCAGCTCATCAACAACAGCATTGCCTACAGGAAAAAACCTTCATGACAGATTGGAGAATTTATTTTATCTTGAGCATGAAGTAAATCATTTGTTCCCAAATCAGCCTAATTTCTTCAGATATACTGAGGCTGATGAAACACTAAGAAATTTGCAAAGGACCAGAGTGCCAGAAGTTCAATGGTGGGAAGAAATGATGGGACTTTTGTAAAAAATTATCCTTACATAAATTTTTTCCTATTTACCACAGTATATCATGATAAAAAGGATAAAAGGATGAACAAAGGTCAAAGAGTATCAGAGCAGTTAAAGAGTATCAGTTAAAGAGGTCAAAGAGTAGCAGTTAAAGAGTATCAGATTGTCGATAATCTCCATGTGGACCGTTACTGGGTTTAATATCAAGTCCCTGTATGTGACATGGGGTATTTTTCTATCATTGTCTAGGGTGGGACTTCCACATTTCTGGATGGATATTTGGGTTCCAATCTTTAGATGTGAAAAAGTAATGACTTCATGGACTGTTTTACTTCATATAATATATTCAAAACATCGTTTTTTCTCTTGTGAAAAAAAAATGATTAATGTTTATCACTCTGCCTTCAAAACTAGCAATGCTGGTCTATGTTGCTGGTTTATTGATATGGTCTCATGGTATTTTTATATTTGGGACATATCACACTCCTCACATGATTAGCGTTTTTCTCTATTCAAGGATTTTGGGTACTTTAATTTGTATTTGGAACAATGGACGTCGGTACTCTATCTGTTGTTTTACTATTCTACATACTGCTATTTCACTTTCTTATAGATGCCTCGGCATATTTGGATGCTTTCTCAGATTGTCGATAATCTCCATGTGGACCGTTACTGGGTTTTATATCATGTCCCTGTATGTGACATGGGGTATTTTTCTATCATTGTTTGGGGTGGGACTTCCACTTTTCTGGATGGATATTTGGGTTCAAATCTTCAGATGTGAAAATGTAATGACTTCATGGACTGTTTTACTTCATATAATATATTCAAAAAAACGTTTTTCCTCTTTTAAAGTTTCATTTTTTTTTTTTTTAAATTGAACCTTTTGTCGCAATTCCGACGTCTTGTAAACGTCGGACCACATTTCGTCGTAATTGTGACAGTTTACAGACGTCGAAAGAGCGACGTTCAAAATGTCGAACCACATTTCGTCGTAATTGTGACAGTTTACAGACGTCAGAAGAGAGACGTTCAAAACGTCGGACCACATTCCGTCGTAATTGTGACAGTTTACATACGTCAGAAGAGCGACGTTCTAAACGTCGGACCACATTTCGTCGGAAGTGCGACAGTTTATAAAGGTCGGAAGTGCAACGTATTGGGAAACGTCAGAAGAGTGATACTTGTTTGGAAGCGACGGAAAAAGTGTCGATAGTGCGACACTTTTTAGTTGCGTCGGAACTGCGACAGTATGGTAAACCATGTTTTTCCCGCCCTCTAACTGTCGCTCTTGCGACGACAATGTGTCGGAATAGCAACGATTTGGCTGTCGGAATTTCCACCAAATGTTCTAGTGCCTGCTCCAAATATGTAAGAGGAAAAGCACCATGTCTAGCAATCCAAGCTACTACTAATGTTGAGGCCCAAAACTCTTCTCAAGTCATCACATGTAACCCCACTCCATGAGTAAGGGTATTTGTGCCCATATTCTAAAACATAACCTAAAATAGAAATATATTTCTCATAGTGTATCGAAGATTGGCTATGCCCTTAGCTTTCCCTAAATGTCTAGATCATCGTTTATGCACCCTACTATAGTTTAAATTAAGATAATCTAACCTATCTCATGATACCC
Source organism: Pinus albicaulis (assembly GCA_034641835.2). NCBI lineage: Eukaryota > Viridiplantae > Streptophyta > Pinopsida > Pinales > Pinaceae > Pinus > Pinus albicaulis. The sequence continues at coordinate 1,378,602,472 of CM076577.1, read as the reverse complement.
GAGTCTAAAATATATCAACCTTAAAATTTATGAGGTTCATTCACCAATACTACTAGTCAAGTGAGTGGTTAAACTCGCAACATGGAACATAAATTAAAATAACTCAGAATTATATCATCGTTGAAATTAATTAGGTTCACTTACAAATATTGATATTTAGTTTCATTTTTAAACTCACAACATAAATCATCAATTAATAGAGAGAAAAAGAGAAAACTCCAGTTCTACGAAAAACATTACGAAACTTGTATGATAAGAATTATCTTGAATCAAAGGTAAACTAAAATAATGTGTGAAATGAAAACATAAAGATATAATGCATCGAGTTTCAACGACAATTAGAATTCATACATTTGAAGTTGAGCTTGTTTCTGGTGTAAACTCACAAGAAATAGCATCCAAAGTAGCCTAAAACGTGATATTCACATACTTGTGCGTGGAGGTCCTTGGATCAAAGCTACTCGATTTTTTAGAGCAATTTTAATTGCTTTAATTTGACTGTCATCAAGGCTGGTTTTATATAAATAATTACTAAATAGCATCCAAAGAAGCCTAAAACATGATATTCACATACCTGTGCTTGGAGGTCCTTGAATCAAAGCTACTCGATTTTTGAAAGCAAGTTTAATTGCTTTAATTTGATTGTCATCAAGGTTGGTTTTATATCCATATTCTAGTAAATCGTCCAACTCATTGACCTCACCTCTCATGGGATATCCCTTGTTATACTTTTTCACCGAACTATCACTGGAAATGCTTGCTTCGTTATACACTAGAACATTTGGCGGAAATTCCGACAGCCAAATCGTCGCTATTCCGACACATTGTCGTCGCAAGAGCGACAGTTAGAGGGCGGGCAAAACGTGGTTTACCATACCGTCGCAGTTCCGACGCAACTAAAAAATGTCGCACTATCGACACTTTTTCCGTCGCTTCCAAACAAGCGTCACTCTTCCAACGTTTCCCAATACGTCGCACTTCCTACCTTTATAAACTGTCGCACTTCTGACGAAATGAGGTCCGACGTTTAAAACGTTGCTCTTACGACGTATGTAAACTGTCACAATTACAACGGAATGTGGTCCGACATTTTGAACGTCGCTCTTCCGACGTCTGTAACTTGTCACAATTACGACGAAATGTGGTCCGACGTTTTGAACGTCGCTCTTCCGACGTCTGTAAACTGTCACAATTATGACGAAATGTGGTCCGACGTTTACAAGACGTCGGAATTGCGACGGAAGGTTCAATTTAAAAAAAAAAAAATGAAACTTTAAAAGAGGAAAAACATTGTTTTGAATATATTATATGAATTAAAACAGTCCATGAAGTCATTACATTTTCACATCTGAAGATTTGAACCCAAATATCCATCCAAAAAAGTGGAAGTCCCACCCTAGACAATGATAGAAAAATACCCCATGTCACATACAGGGACATGATATAAAACCCAGTAACGGTCCACATGGAGATTATCGACAATCCGAGAAAGCATCCAAATATGCCCGAGGCATCTATAAGAAAGTGAAATAGCAGTATGTATAACAGTAAAGCAACAGATAGAATACCGATGTCCATTGTTCCAAATATAAATTAAAGTACCCAAAATCCATGAACAGAGAAAAACGCTAATCATGCGAGGAAGACCATCAAACCATATCAATAAACCAACAACATAGACCAACATCGCTAGTTTTGAAGGCAGAGTGATAAACATTAATCATTTTTTTTTCACAAGAGAAAAAACGTTGTTTTTAATATATTATATGAAGTAAAACAACGCATGAAGTCATTACATTTTTCACATCTCAAGATTGGAACCCAAATATCCATCCGTAAATGTGGAAGTCCCAATTCCCGTACAAAGGATAGAACAATGTTCCAAGGTCACATGGGCCAGGACTTGATATTGCAAACCCAAGAACGGTCCACATGGAGCGATCGACAATCGGATACTCTTTAACC